>JBAMBL010000171.1:0-600000 GCA_037043405.1 Drosophila subquinaria
AGCGTCGCTTTGGCAGAGACAGTGACAGCGGCTGAGGCAGAGGCAGCGGCAGCGGCAGCGTCAAAGTCAGACAAACAGACGTAGTTCAGCTTTCAGCTTTTCACGACGACGCGCAGCAAATCAAGTTAACCGTTAAATCGTGAAACTTATAAACTGACAAAAACAAAAAAAATATGAATTAACATATTCAAATAAAAACCTAATCAAAAATCAAAACATACTCCGAAGAAAAACAACGAAGATTAAATCGTTTATCGAAAACGAACATGCCCAGTTTCACATATATGGTAATCTTTTTTTGCACGGGCAAAGTAAATTGTGAGCAAAAAGGCGAAAGAAACGCATTTGTATTGCACTCACCGAGTGTGCGTGTGTGCGTGTTTATATCTGTGTGCGAGTGTGCGCGCGTGTGTGTGTGTATCCACATATGTATTGTGCTTGTTGTCACGCGGCTCGTCTGTGTTGCAAGTGTCACAATTTGTTGCTTAAGCATATGAAATAGTTTCTTGTAAAATCCAATTAGAAGTTTCACTTTTAATCGGCAGCGAGAAAAGTATCTACAAGTGCAAAAAGACGCTGCCCATCGTCCGCTGTTCGCCGTCTGTCGTCCGCTGTCCGCTGCTCCGCTGCCGCTAGCAGCAGAGCGAGAGCGTGTCTGTCGTTATCCGTCGTCCGTTGTCTATTGTTTTGTTTTTGTTTTTAAAACCACATTTATTTATTTAATCTATTTTTTTTTGTATTTTCATATGCATTTCTTGTACAATTTGCAAACTTTTTTTAATGCATGATTGTGTAACAGACAATTGTAGTGACCAACAACACCACCAACAACAAGACATTGAAACAACGCAAAACGTACAACAGTAATAAACAACAATAATGCCAATTGAAAATGTACAAAAATTAGCGCCCTCATCGTGTGTCGCAGCTGTACCCAATCCCGTACCCTCCGCACACCCCGCGCAGCCCCGGCTACCCGTTGCCCCCCCCTTCATCCTCCTCCTCCCTTGTTGTGCCTCGCATTTCGCCGTGTGCTTTGCATTTAGCATTTAATTGTGCGAATATATAAATGTACGTACATATTATATTCCAAAAGCCAATAACAACAATTGCCAAAAACAACAACCACAACGACAGCATCATCAAGGAGAAGACAACGTATTTTCATGCATACATATATGTAAATAATTAACCTGACAGTGAGCAACAACAACAACAACAGAACAACAAGCAACGCCTACACAGGTATTAAAAGAATACACGCACACACAGATACACGCACATATGTACATATGTATGCATGTATTCATTCCATGCAATTTATTGTTCATTATAATAATCGTTTTTTGATTGCATTTTGCAATTTTTAAAACAATTTCGTGTGAAATACATTTTTTTTTTTTATAATCACAGTAATGTCGCAGTGATTTTGATATAGAAATACTCCGGTATCCTCAAATTATTCACATTTCATGGGAATTATCTAGTAAATAGAAATCAAAAATGTCATTCCTCCATATTATTCAATGTATGCCAATTATTTCCGGTTCTTTATAGAGATTATCTAGTTATTTTACTCTGAATATTTACTTTATGGAGAAATAAATCATCTTTTCTCTATTTGATATAATTTCTAATGCAGTTTAAGTTTAAAGTGGAAGTTCTCTAACTTGATGCAATCTTTGTCGATTTACAAATTATTTTTCTTTATTTATAAATAAGTACAAATTAGTTAATAGTTGTGCCGGAAATCTGTAAATGTTATAAAATTAACTTTGAAGAGGCCAAAAAAAAGTAATTTTTGAGATTTTGTAATGTTAATTTTAATGTTAGAAAATAACTTTAAAGTAAATAATAAAACTTAATAAAAAAAAATATCGCTTTTAATACTATACACTACTATTGGTAAATTCTATTATCGATAGGTAACATAATAAATATCAACCATATCCAACACTTTTCGAAAAATAATTCTATGTTACAAATCTGCAAATTTCATTGATGCTCATTTTTGATTTGATTTGATTGGTAGTATAGTTTTTTGACTACCATATTTTATTCAGTACAATGAAATCATTTTAAGTTTGATAAATTGAAATAGTCACAAAATTAACTGCTATTTTTAACTTAAAAACAGTTCATCATTAACTAAAAGAGATTAAGTTCTTTGAACCTTTTTTATACTGTCGTGGGAACAGATCAATAATGACCTAGAAAAAAACTGGGTCAAATCCTATTTTAAAATGGCTTACAAAACTAGGGCTAAAGTTGGTTAATGAAAAGTTTTGAATAATTGTATGAGTACATTTTTAAGCAAAAGCATTACCGCTTAACGCACTTACAAGTACTCAGTTCGCGGTATCGATGCTTTTTAGCCCTAACTGACGACAGCTGATAGGGGACATTTTATTTTAAGGTTTTTTTATTTTATTTTATCGTTGTTGTTTATGGCGAGAATAAAAGCAGCAAAGCAGCTGTGAGTTGCAAAAGAATGACATAACCAAATAAAACAGCAACAACAAGTAGAAAAAGCAAAAGAGGCAGAGTATGAGTAAGAGAAAGAAGCAGAAGACAGAGAATATAAATATGTATGTTTGTGTGTGTATAAAAAAAAGAGTCAATGAAATCACAGCTGTTTGGACATTGGCGCGTATATTTTGCCTCTTGAGGATTTATGTATGTGCATATGTACATTGCTTTTTAGCTTCTTCGTTGTGTATAAGTATGTATATATGAACAAGTGTACATAGCAAAGAGGAAGCACTAAACGGGCGAAAATAGAAAGCTTAAATAGTTATGATTTTCTATTTGTTGTTCACTTGATTGATCAATCATTCACCGATGTACAGCTGCAAGTAGCTTCGACTTGTTACACAGAAAATCAACTTATTGCAAGTACTAAACATAAAATGGGTTTTCCCAGAAAATAAGCTCTATAAATTCCCAGCAAAAGTCAAGAAAATAAATAATTGAATTGAATAAGTTATTAAGTTATTACTTCTTCTGCCTTGTTTTTATTATGTATAATTATGATTGAATTGTTGCTTATTGGCAATTGGCATCGATTTATCGATATCCGGCGCGCTGATTAGACATTCCCAAATATTTTGTTTCGCTTGTGTGTAATATTTTTATATTTCTTTTTTTTTCTTTTTCTACGCTTCTTCCATGTCTATCTGTCATAACTATCTATCTATCTGTCTATCGCTCTGCCTATCTGTCTGTATGTCTGTCTGTCTGTCTGTTTGACTATCTGGTTGTCGTCTGGTGCGTGTAGCGTTTGCCTTTAAAGGCCAAACACCGACGACGACAAATTCGTTTCATGCCCAAAGCCGGCGACAAGCTTAAAACGCATTACCAATTTTGGCCATGGCTAATTTTACATACACAAATACATAATTATTTTTGTCTATATGTTTAAGTGTATATATTGTGCTTGGCCTGGCGTTTTGGACAACTCGTTGTTTGAGCAGCGTTTTTTTTTTGAGAGAGTTTTTGACTTTTCACTTTTGTTTTTGGGCAAACGAATATTGACGACAATATGCAAAAGCGTTAGCAGCGCTAACTTGGCAAGCATCTTAAGCATATGAACCCATGTGGCGTATACTTAATGCTGATCGTTGCATCTAAATGTGTACTTGACTAGTCTATGTGTATCTGTATCTGTATCTATATCTATGTTGGTATCTCTTGTCGCAATGGGACAAACAAGGTATTTATGCGATAGCAAAACTTGCAGATCTGAACGCATATTTATCCATTAAGGTCCAGAAGAATTACCATAAACCTGCATTTAAGCTACGCAATTCATCGTTTTCGATATATGTCGATAGTCGTAGTTATCGAAATCGGTAAAATACTGTTATTTGAAACAGTATATTAAATTTTTATTTAAAAATCATAATGCAACTCTAAGCAATATAAGAAAATTGCTATGAATAAAAAATTATTATTACATTGCATTTTTCATTTTATTACTATTAAAACTTCTTGTTTTTATTTATTTCGTTTAAAAATTTAACAGTTTATATCCCTATCAATATCATTATAACCTGTTATGTATTTTCAATGGAGAAAAGATGAAAATTCGAACTGATAAGAACTTAATAAGAGTTTTTTAACTCTCTCGCCTCTTTTCGGTGGATCGTATTTAATTAAGCTTTAAAGCTGATCGCATTTTATTCGCCATAAAGTTTAAGGCTTTAAGCTAACTCCGGAACACTTTCTTCGACTAAGGCAACCAAAACAATACAAAGAACAAAAGACAACAACAATTAGCAGAAACTGAATCGCATGCCGAAGCACGTAATGAGCGTGGAACGTGGAGCGATGAGTGCATAACTTGGCCACTTGACGCATAACTCCTTCAGTTCATGTTGCCTACTCCTCCTCCTCCCTCTCTTCCTCGCTTCCCACATCTCTCCATCTTCATCCTGCCCACTTGACGATGCTGCTTGCACTCAACATTGGAGGCGGCAATGAAGATGGGGGCGGCTTGGGCGTATAGGGAAGCTTTGGCTTTCTTTTCGACTCGAGAGCAACAACATATGCGTATGTGTTTGTGTGTGTTTGTGTGTGTGAGTGTGTGCACGTTTTCTGCTTATTATTTCTGCTTAATTTTGCTGATTTTTTTTATTTTATTTCTTTTTTTTTTGTTATTGTTTCTCTCTCTCTCTTATTGTTAGACTGTGTAGGCTGTCAATTGACTGAATGATGATTATGTCAATGTTGTTGTTGCTGTTGTTTATTGTCATTGTCATTGTTGTTGTTGTTGTTGCTGGTGTTTTATTAGGGACAGGTGCGTCATAATGCTGCTTATTACATTGCCAATATTCCTCTTTATTTCTCCCACATTTTACCCTCCTTCCTCCTTCTTGTTTTCGCCCACACACACGCACGTGAAATGCCAATTTGTTGTGTTAGCCGCAATTAACTGGAAAGTGGTTGTGTCAGTTATTGGCAATCGATATAATACAGTTTGTATAAATTCATAGCACTTATAAGCTAATCGTTACAGTGAAACCTCTAGACAAAGTTGCGATTTAATTAGAGTGAATTATAATAAATGGAATTTTTTTATAAATTAATAAAGTTGATAAATAGATTTGACTTGTTAAATATAGATAAATTTTTAAAACTTTTATTGTAGAACTTAAAGGTTTTTGCTTAGCTGCTCATAGTCTTAACTGAAATGTTTTACATTCATTTATTATTTTTAAATTAAATTAAATCAATATTGATCAATTTATTAAAATCTTAGCAGTATATTTATTGAGGAGTATTAGAATGAAGCTCTCTCAAAAGCAGATTCGAAAATGATTTTAATTGATTGCTTACACACTTCTATATACATATGTACTTATACAGGTATGTACATGTGTACATTTAATCGTGTATATGTTTGCATAATAAACTTAAGCAGTTTCAATGCATAAGTAATTATTTCTTTGGTTATTTTATGGTTGGCGACACGCAATGGCAACAACAAGGACGAAAACAAAACACACAATAACAATATCTAGAACTGTACATATTTGTTGTTATGCAAATTGACTTTGGTTTTTCGCATTTCGCCTTTTTCCAATTTTCCGTTTTGGGTCAAAAGCAGCTGCAACAGTTGTGACATTGAACGGCGAACATTTAATATGGAGCGAGCATTCGGAACACGTTCCACACTCGGTGAGCTTTTCAAGCTTAGCTCCACGTAAACGCAGTCTGAATTTCAGTTGCCTACTTCGCTGCGCCAAAGCCTTGAGCAAAAGCAACAACAACAGCAACATTGCTGGTGCTGTAACTGTAACTGTAACTGAATTACAATGTAGAGAGTCAGCTTTAAGCACCGTTACATACAAAGACATGATACAAGCTTGTAATGCAGTAAAATCAGTAAATGAAATGCAGATATGCTGATGATGCAATCTCAAAGGCACCATAAAGTCAACATACTCAAAAAAGCCAAAACTGAGCATAGAGAAAAGAGTGAAGAAGCAGAAGATGCGAAACTCAGAAAAAAGAAAAACAAATAGAGCAACTGTAACTGGAAATCAAGTAGTGACTGCAACATCTGGCTGAAAACTGCCAATTAGAATTGTTGAATTGGAAAATTAATATTAATTTTCGCAAAAGCCCAGCAGGCAAAATTGTTAGTTGCAAAATTTAACTGCAAAATGGCTAAAAATTATTTTTAAAAGAAATAAAACACACAAACAGTTAGTCAAGTAATTGCTTTGAAAACATTTATATTTATTTATTTTAAGCTGCTTATGGTTCTTAAAACAAGCTTAAGAAAAGTAATACAATTATTGGACTATTTTCATTAAAAATAATAAAACAAATAAAAGCATTTGGTTTGACAAAGACATTTCTTGACTAACTGTATGTGTAGTATGTGTGTGTGTGTGTGTGTGTATGTGTGTCTTAGTTTTAATGTTACACCTGATTGCGTTTCTCGCGTGGGCGTTGCAAAGCTTTTGAGCCTTAAATCTGCTAAAGAGATATTGTTGCTGACATTGCCAACTGCATTTGCTGTTGTTGCTGTTGCTGTTGTTGTTGTTGTTGTTGTTTTGCTGTTTGCTTTGCTGCCGCTGACCTTAATCTTTTTGCTTGTGCTTGTGTGCGAAAGAGTGAGAGATGGGCAGGAGGGAGGGAGGGGAGTGCGGCAACAAGAAGATTGGCCAATAAACTACATATAAATGGCGATGACACGGATACAAAATGTTGGGCAATGCAGGGAATGAATAAAGCGTTGGGGTTAGGGGAAGGGGAAGGGGGAAAGTTTGTTACGGTTGCGGACGCCATTTGCAATTGGAAATGTCCGCAATGAAAATTTCAACGTTTTCAACTGGGTGAAGGTTGTGTCGCAGCAGCTCCCCTCCAACAACGACAACAACAACAACAACAAACAAGATGAAGAAGAAGAAGAAGCAGGAACAACAACAAGAACAACTTGCATTTACATTTCGCATTTGGTCCATTTGATTTTGTTGTTGTTTCAATTTCACTTAATTAAACATCCACACACACACACAAACACACATTCAAATGTATCAATGTTGACGCCTACACACAATGAGGCGTGCGAATGTGTGTGTGTGTGTGTGTGCGTGCGTTTGTACGCGCTTTAACATATCCTGGCAAATTGAGTTGTCTTGCTTAAGGTCAATATTATTATAAATTATTATAAAATTTGATTGACAGTGCAATCAATTATAATTAGATCAATTTGTGTTAAAACACAGAGTTTAATCAAATTTGCTCCAATTGCAATTAAATTGCTTAATGGCGCTAAGTAATGCTTATTAATATTTATATTAAATATTTAACATTTACAGAAATAAATAAAATTCAAATACAAATAAATAAATAAATTAGCTTATTATATAGGTCCAAGTTTTTAAATCATTTACATTATCATTTACATTAAAAATATATCACATGCATTAATATTTATAATAACTTTTGATATTTTCGATGTATGGATTATTGCTTAGTCTGATTGGTAATTGACTCCTTACCACTAAACAGTTGAATTCTTTACTGAAATTATTTGAAAACGTTATTAAACTTTTCGGTCATCAAATTATATAGCATTATTTACACGCTCAAAAGTTGCTTCAATTCTGATACGCGTCCATAAATCAGTTGAATTTTCAACTGACAGTTGAGTCATAAAACGAAGGATTTAAATATTAACGAGTACTTGCTTACTTTTACTTTTCTGACTCATTAAAATTTAGTGCTTGCATTCATTATCCTTTGAAAAAGAAAAAATACATCAAAAAGGATTTTTTGCACTTCAGTGTAAAACTATTTTCTAAAGTGATGCGTTTATTTTTAGAAACTAAGTCCAGATCGCGTGGGCTGAATAAAGTCCAGCGAACCAAATGAGCAGCAAATTAGGAACTATATAAAAAATACCACTTGAACATTAGAGCTAAAATGGAACCAAGTTTCTTCTTGATCTGAAATGTCAAATGAATCCTTTCGAATAGCAGTTAAGTAGCTGAATTTTTCGTTAACGTTAATGCCAATGAGGAATTAAGGAATTAAATATTGATCGAAAATGAGAAGCCATGAGAATGAAGGCAAATGTGGAACAAAGTTTATCTTTAGTCTATATGCAGTGTGAGCAACTAAATTCTACACAATCATAGGAACAAATGATGCCTCTGACCCCAAATAAACAGTAAGGTATCAGTGCAACATTCACGCAAATGTGGAAATCTTTCCTGTCATCTTACAAGATATCAAGAAACTAAATTCGCCAGTGATTCACATGTCAAGAACTTGGTATCTACCCACAAATGAACAAATAGTCGCGAACTTTGTTTGAATCTAGCTCACGTATTAATGTGAACCAAATGGAACTTAGTTAAATACGAACTAATTGCAAATAATTCGACTAATCATTGGCACATTTGTAAATGCATATTAAATATGTATTTATAAATGTATGTGAGAAAATACATGTGTAAACTTAGTATGGATATTTAAATATTCATAGGTGATATTTGTGGGTATTACAAGTAGGTGGGGCGATGTCGACCAGGTGACCTTAGCGTGTGCAGCAAGTGCTGCTGAACCCGGCAATAAAAAGCTCGTTGTAATCACACGCATACACACACATAAACAGAAAGAGAGAGAGAGAGACGGAGAGAGAGAGAGAGGAGCGAGCAATAGATTAATATTTATTAGTTGATGTGTGTTTTTGTAATAAGTAGGCTAATTATCATTCAATAACACTAGTTTACAGCCAAAATGCAAAGTGAATGAAAGTATTTTTTTCTTATGGACTTTGGCCGGCTAAACACGAAAATGGCATTTAAAAATTTTTTTATGGAATCGTTTTCGAAATATTCGAATTTTTTCGAATTTTTCAGGTTACTCCAACATTTTTGAGTATACTTCCAAATCTACTTGTCTAAATTTGCCAACCAAGCATTTAAATTAAAGGTAAGTTAATTCTCTTCAACTTTCTTCCATAGAGTATTAATATCAGTTCAGCAGTTCAGGTGCTAGCGATTTTATAAAGTTCGAAAATGGGCGTTTTTTGTGATTTTTTGAGCTTGAAAGCTAACATATCGTCCTGGAAAAAATAGAAATCAATGAGCTAAAATTTTTTTTACTCATTTATCGTAAAGCCGATACTGTTTCAAAGAAAATAAGGTATAGTTTATGCAAATTCAATAGACATATGGCGAACTAATGCAGCTTTTACTGGGCCAAAAGTTGTGGAAAATGCTCGCCTTTGCCCTTGCACATATACAAGTGCGTTTGGTCGCTGCATGTGAGTGCCGCTACAATCGGTGTTTTACTGGTGCTAGGTGTTTCACGTAAATATGCCTTACTTCGCCATCTGTCGATGGATTTGCATAGACTTTACCTTATTTTCTTTGAAACAGTATCGGCTTTACGATAAACGAGTAAAAATAATTTTAGCTCATTGATTTCTATTTTTTCCAGGACGATATGTTAGCTTTCAAGCTCAAAAAATCACAAAAAACGCCCATTTTCGAACTTTATAAAATCGCTAGCACCTGAACTGCTGAACTGATATTAATACTCTATGGAAGAAAGTTGAAGAGAATTAACTTACCTTTAATTTAAATGCTTGGTTGGCAAATTTAGACAAGTAGATTTGGAAGTATACTCAAAAATGTTGGAGTAACCTGAAAAATTCGAAAAAATTCGAATATTTCGAAAACGATTCCACATAAAAAAATTTTTAAATGCCATTTTCGTGTTTAGCCGGCCAAAGTCCATAAGAAAAAAATACTTTCATTCACTTTGCAAAAAAAAAAATTTATTTTGTAAACTAGTGTAATCGTTTGTCGAATAACAAAATTAATTGAAAAAAATATAAATATAATTAATAATAGTAACAAGAAGAAAAGGTTATCTTTGACACGCACGATAATTTATTTAATACTAAACTATTTTTATTTGTTTTTCATTTATTTACGATTCATTAAAATCGTTTCCAAACTGAGAGCCTAGTTTGATTGAAAGAAATGTTGTGCTCAATGTAATGTAAAGTGTAATAATTGAGTGGTTAAGGTTACCAGCTGAATATGTTCTCAATGTTAAGCAAAATTTTATTAACCTTATAGTCTTTTTTTTTTTTTTTTTTTTTTTTTATTGTGGTCCGGTGGCTCATTGGTTAGAGTCGCCGACCTGTCACGTAACTAGGACTTTCAGTTTGAAAAAACTGGGTTCGATTCCCCCGTCAACGTTAGTCAAACATGTGTTTTTAAATTCTAAGGAATGAAACGCAAAAATGTATACCCGTCAAATAAAAAAAAAAAAAAAAAAAAAAAAAAGTTTTTTTTTTACCTTAGTGTTTTTATAGTCCAAGCAACTTTATTGGGTTAAGTCAAAAATATATGAGTGTTTGAAGAATTGATACAAAAAACGAAAAATCAGATTCATAAATTCGTCTACAACAGTTTACATCACTTATTGAGAAACACAGAAACAGGCACAACAGGCAGCCGAATTCTGCAAGTGTAATCATCAATTCAGCGCAGTGTTGTTGTCCATGATAATGAAGGCGACATTGTGACGCCAATTTGTTAAGTTTTTGCGAGTAAATTGATTGAATATTGTGGGAAGCTGCTCTTATTAATAAGCACACAACAGTTGCATATAATTATAATTATATAATTCTACCTATTTAATTGTTATTCATTTGCATTTGTTTTTGTTTTTAGGGCGGCTATCCGGCGCGTTTGAAGAAAGTGCTGATCGTGACGGCGCCGCTGTGGTTCAAGGCGCCATTCAAGATCCTTCGCCTGTTTGTGCGCGAGAAGCTGCGCGAGCGAGTGTTCACCGTATCGGTGCCGCAGCTGAGTCTGCACGTGCCGCGCAAGGCGCTGCCAGTGCATCTTGGCGGCACGCTGGAAATCGATCACGCCACATGGTTGCTAAATTGCCGCAAATCGATGACGAATCGTGAAGACGAGCTGCTTGCCAATATTGTGGGTGTCGGTGTCGGTGTCGGTGTTGGTGTCGGTGTCGGTGTGGATGTGACAGCTCTTGCACCCGCAACAGCAGCAACAAACATTGCAACTGCAACAGCGTCGACGCTGAGCAACGGCAGCAGCAGCAACAACGCTGCCAATGCCGCTGCGGCGACAATAATCAGCGCTGTCCATCAGTTGGCCGAAAGCAACACAACCGTTGTCACAGTCAGCGGTGAGCACAACGCAGCAGCATCATCAACAGCAACAACAACAGCAGCAGCAGCAACAACAACAACAACATCATCCAACGACGTCGACACATCGACAGAGCCCAACGAGAACATCACAATAAACGGACTGAGTCCAAGTCATCGGACTGTCAACACGCTGCTCAAGCTCAACACAAGTGGCATACAACAACAACAACAGCAACAGCAACAACAACAGAGCAACGGTGCTGGTGACAGCATTGCCATTGCGCCAGTGTCAACAACAACGACGTCTGGGGCAACAGCTGGTGGCGCCGCCGCCGCTGCCGCTGCAACTGCTGCCTGTGGCATCGCCAGCAACGGCAGCAACAACGGCCCCGGCGAATTCTGGTCCGAAAATCCGCCAAGCAGCGCCTCATCTGGTTTCAGCGATGACGACAGCCTGGCCGGCCAAGAGGGCGACCCCAAAGCGATTGACCAAATCGTTCAAATGGTCAAAGAACGCCGTCGACAGGGTTTAATCAAGGAGTATGCGGACATCAGGAATCGGGCGCCCGAAGGCACCTTTGTTCATGCGCGGTAAGTTCAAAATCTCTTGAATCGAGATCCATAACCGCATTTTGCACAGACAACAGACAGAATAAATAATATTCGGGATCCCAGTAATCTCGAAACTTCCTAAATCAAGTGCGATTTTTCAACTGCTTCTTCGCAAGTATTTTTTTTTTAGAATTTTAGGCTTTTTTGGACTATTTTAATGCTGAGCTATTTTATCTGCATATTGTGATAGCTTAACAATAATATCATAAGTATATGAAAACGAAATAAAAGTTAAAATTAACTCTAAATTTACATGTAAAATGTAAAGTAAAAATCTAGTGAAATATTTTATATAAGCTTAAAATGTGGTACGTTTATTTTTTTTATAATTTGATAGCTTTTCAGTTTTGTGGGTCAATGTATTGGATATTCTTATTTGAATAAGAAACTTGACTAATTCCAACATTAATTCTTAAATTCAGAGATGTTCGATATAAAATCCATTCGTCTGCTTAGTGCAGTGTCCTTTAAAATTGCAAGAAGAATGCAAACAATAAATGAGATTTCAAACAAGTGCAGTTCGTTAAGAGATATAACGCATTTAAAATGTTAAATGCTACTTAAGCCATAGGATTGCAAATGAATATTATAATTAATCTTACAATTATAACAGTTCTGGTGACGAATGTTCAATAAATATCGTTGTTGCTAGCTTAGAATAATGTAATAAAGAATTTAAATACATCAAATATCATACAATATCAAATAGTTTTCTTATTATTAGCTTATTGAAGAATATTCTAAAAATTTGAAATATATGCATCTATTAGTTGTAAAATACATTTCTAATTATTAAATGCATTCTAATTGTAAATATTCCTAAATATCTTTAATTCTTATTCACACAGGATGCGCAACAATCTGACCAAAAATCGTTACACAGACGTCCTTTGCTATGATCACAGTCGCGTGGTCCTGGCTCGCGAGGATGGGGACGAGCTGTCCGATTATATAAATGCGAATTTTGTCGATGGCTATAAACAGAAGAATGCATATATTTCAACTCAAGGTGAGTCCAGCGAATCGATAGCACTTTTTCTACGGCTTCCCATTCGGAAATGACAACGAGAACTTAATTTGAGAATTTGTTATTTATTCATTCTTTTATTTTTTTGTGTTTTGATTGCAGGTCCATTACCAAAGACATCCCAGGACTTTTGGCGCATGATCTGGGAACAACATTGCTTAGTTATAGTTATGACAACGCGCGTCATGGAGCGCGGACGTGTTAAATGCGGCCAATACTGGGAGCCGACTGAAGATAGTTCCTTAGAGTTTGGAAATTACCATGTGCGAACAATTAGCGTCGAGTGCAACGAGGATTACACAGTTGCCTCGCTAGAATTGAGAAACCTAAAGGTCAGTTGATCATTTTACATACATGTAAATACTCTAAGAACATACAGTTTGTCAAGAAACACTTTACACACCCTCAAAAATGTAATATTTTGAGTTGTTGCTGTTTTTTTGAGTTATTTTGAGTTCAAATAAGAAAATAATAGCTTATTATGTATATTTGGAAAGGTCGCTTAAATTCCGTTTGAATGATGAAAAAATTTTCTTAACCCATTAAGTAACTACAATGGTCGGATAAAGTATTTTGACAAAGCTGTGTGCAATGTTAGATCGCTTGTAGTGATAAACTAAAAGAAGTAACGGGTCTCTGTAAATGGCCAAAGTAAAGTAGACAATATTAACTATTAAACTGAGAAATATTTTGTTAATTCCTCTATGCGTTCTTTTTCTATTAACTGAAATGCAAAGACATTGCAAAAGTTAGGCGGAAAAAAGTATTTTGACAAAGTATTCTCTAATAGCACTAGTTTACAGCCAAAATGCAAAGTGAATGAAAGTATTTTTTTCTTATGGACTTTGGCCTGCTAAACACGAAAATGGCATTTAAAAATTCTTTTTTGGAAGCGTTTTCGAAATATTTGAATTTTTTCGAATTTTCGAGGTTACTCCAACACTTTTGAGTATACTTCCAAATCTACTTATCCTTATTTGCCAAAGGCACTTAAATTAAAGGTAAGTTAATTCTCTTCAACTTTCTTCCATAGAGTATTTAGATCGGTTCAGCAGTTCAGGTGCTAGCGATTTTATAAAGTTCAAAAATGGGCGTTTTTGTGATTTTTTGAGTTTGAAATCTAACACATCGTCCTGGAATAATAGAAATCAATGAGATACAATTTTTTTTACTCGTTTATCGTAAAGCCGATACTGTTTCAAAGAAAATAAGGTATGGTTTATGCAAATTCATCGACAGATGGCGAAGTAAGGCATATTTACGTGAAACACCTAGCACCAGTAAAACACCGATTGTAGCGGTACTCACATGCAGCGACCAAACGCACTTGTATATGTGCAAGGGCAAAGGCGAGCATTTTCCACAACTTTTGGCCCAGTTAAAGCTGCATTAGTTCGCCATATGTCGATGGATTTGCATAAACTATACCTTATTTTCTTTGAAACAGTATCGGCTTTACGATAAACGAGTAAAAAAAATTTTATCTCATTGATTTCTATTATTCCAGGACGATGTGTTAGATTTCAAACTCAAAAAATCACAAAAACGCCCATTTTTGAACTTTATAAAATCGCTAGCACCTGAACTGCTGAACCGATCTAAATACTCTATGGAAGAAAGTTGAAGAGAATTAACTTACCTTTAATTTAAGTGCCTTTGGCAAATAAGGATAAGTAGATTTGGAAGTATACTCAAAAGTGTTGGAGTAACCTCGAAAATTCGAAAAAATTCAAATATTTCGAAAACGCTTCCAAAAAAGAATTTTTAAATGCCATTTTCGTGTTTAGCAGGCCAAAGTCCATAAGAAAAAAATACTTTCATTCACTTTGCATTTTGGCTGTAAACTAGTGCTATTAGAGAATACTTTGTCAAAATACTTTTTTCCGCCTAACTTTTGCAATGTCTTTGCATTTCAGTTAATAGAAAAAGAACGCATAGAGGAATTAACAAAATATTTCTCAGTTTAATAGTTAATATTGTCTACTTTACTTTGGCCATTTACAGAGACCCGTTACTTCTTTTAGTTTATCACTACAAGCGATCTAACATTGCACACAGCTTTGTCAAAATACTTTATCCGACCATTGTACCCTTCAAAAGTTTCGAACTTATGTAAAAGTCACTTTTCAAAACTTTTTTCCTCGATTTTTCACAAAAAATATGTTGATGCAAAAAAGTTCTTGAACAATTCTAAGAGTAACTGCAAAAAAAAATTTTCAAAAATATTTTTGCTAGTATTTTATAAAATTTTTTGAAAATCCTAAAAATGACAATTTTTACCCATTTTTCCTCATTTTCATGCAAAAAGTGCCTTTTTTGCAGTTTTCCAAAAATTTTAAAAAATACTAGCATAAATATTTTTGAAAAATTTTTTGCAGTTACTCTTAGAATTGTTCCAAGAACTTTTTTGCATAAAAATATTTTTTGTGAAAAATCGAGGAAAAAAGTTGAAAAAGTAGACTTTTGCAAAAATTCAAAATATTCCATGGGTACTCAATGGGTTAAGGAAATTTTTGCATCATTCGAACAAAAATTAAATGACCTTTCCAAATATATATATTAAGCTAATATTTTCTTATTTAAATTCAAAATATTACATTTTTAAGGGTGTGTAAAGTGTTTCTTGACAAACTGTATATTTAGGCAAAAAAAAAATTAGAAAACCAAAGCTGGGAAAAATATAAATAATTTTAGTAGATAACTAAACATGAGAAGCTAAAACTAGGAAACAACAATTTGGGAAAATCTGAACATAACATTAACAATTAATTACATAAATAAAAATAGTATCATTCTTGACCAATTATATTTTGAATATCAAAGTGGGAAAGCAAAATATTTGCACTAAGCTAAACCACTTTTAATAAGAAAACCAATGTTGGGAAAATTAAAATTAGGATAAAAAAGCTACAAGTAGGAAATCAACAATACTTGTGCGATTTTTAAATACATACAGTCGAACTTCCCTAACTCAAATTACCATTATCCGAGAAATAAGTTCGAGTTAGGGAGACTTCGAGTTAGGGAATTTTTTTTTTTTAGTTTTTTAAATGAAACTACAGTTTTATTCATTCATAAATACATTTTAAATTGCAAACTTTTCATGTTATTTTCAACAACAAAAAATTTCAGTTTGTTCAAAACCGTCGATATTCTTATAAATAGGTTTTATCGTTCTTTTGCTGTATTCAGAAGAAGTTTCCGATTCAAATAACATAATTAATTTTCCATTTTTTAATAAAATTAAAACTGTTTTCGATAAGATACCATATTTTTCAGCCACTTCAATTTTTTTGATCCACTTTTGAATCTCTTAACAATAAGTTTAAAGATTTCTTAAAGAGAAACATTTTAATACACGTGCTGGTGCCATGGTAAATAATCTTGAGCTGATCCGCTGACAAAGAAGTACATTACGAACATCTTTCCTAAAGTAATTTCACAAGCTTAAGTAATTTTTAATGCAATATTCTATCATATTACATCACTATATGTTAATGTACATCAATATTACATATCTAAACGAGCCGGTAACAAAAGCATTGAATAGAAACGAAAAAATATTTAAACTTTTTTGGGGATTTTCCCGAAAAATTCGACTTACAGAAGTACGAGCCAATATTTTTGTTCGAGTTAGGGAGAAATTCGAGTTAGGGAAGTTCGAGTTAGGGAAGCAGAATTGTATGAAATTTACTCAGTAAACGCTATTGCCACTCGATTTTGTTCGAGTTAGAGAAAATTCGAGTTAGGGAAGTTCGACTGTATTTCTTTTATTTTGACTTTTTATCGTTTCCTGCTATTGAATATTTAAACATTATCGTTAATACTCCAAAATAGGACTCAACAATACTTAATTCTTAATTAAACTGATAAAAAATCTAGTAGTATAATTCATATACATAAATTCTAATTGACGATAATTAAAGCAATTTACATTTTAAAGTTAAATGTTCAATGAAACACATTATTGTGTTACATTAAAAAAAGAAACTGGAGTTGTTAAAATCTTAGCTTCTTTTTTATCAAAATGAATTAAATTTTTTCGTTTTTCTCAACACTTTTAATATGATTTTTTTAACACCATTTTAAAAATACTTGCAAAAATATTATATTTGGAATTCGTTAGTGGCAGCAATATCTAAATGTGTCTTTTGTCTCTGTTTTTTTTTGCAGACTGTGACGAAATTCGCAATGTGTCACATTGGCAGTTTACCAGCTGGCCGGATTACGGTGTGCCCAGCTCGGCCATGGCCATGTTGAACTTCTTGCAGAAGGTGCGGGATAAGCAGGCACAGCTGGTGCGCTCCCTTGGTGATACATGGGCTGGCCATGTGCGTGGTCCCCCAATTGTGGTGCATTGCAGCGCAGGAATTGGACGCACTGGTAAGTAGCATTTTAAATGATTGTAATACAATTTATAAAGCATTTACTAAACATCTTTAATTATTGGGCACATAGGGACCTTCATCACACTGGACATATGCATATCGCGTCTGGAGGATGTTGGCACGGCGGATATACGTGGCACCGTTGAAAAGATTCGCTCCCAGCGCGCGTACTCCATACAAATGCCAGATCAATATGTTTTCTGCCATCTGGCGCTCATCGAGTATGCACACTCGCGTGGCATGCTGCAAACCGTCGACCTGGCGGGCTTCGATGAGCGGGAACAGGACTCTGAATAGGCGTAGACATGGGCGTAGACTTCAACATCAAGAGGAGGAGCAGGAGCAACATCCACGAATCCATTCAAATCGAACAGCAGCCACACAAGAAATACATATTGTATACACATTATTTTCTAGATTTTTTTTTTTTCAATATAAATAATTCGTTTTTTTTTTGTTCTCTGAATATTATCATTATTATTTTGATTTTTAAACACAAGTATGATGATGGAAAATTGATGTAATTTTGTATTAGATGTTCGGTTCGATCATGCTGGGAAATGTTTATGCTAAAGATCATAATGTTTTTTTTCTATTTTTAAACATACCAACAACAACCTTTATACACATAAATTAATATATATATGTGTATACTATACATATATATTAGAGATATTTGAATTAAAAGAAAGCAGGTGCGAGAACGAGATAGAATGATGAAAGTTTAGCAATGTTTTATGTAAGCGGCTGGTAATTGTAAATTTGACTATTTTCTGTATGTTTATTATTATTCTATTATATAATTATTATTATTATTATTTATGTGAAATGAATTGAGTGTGTAGCTGCAACTGAGCAACTGTTAAATTGCTTAACAAATTTCTATATGTGCGTGTGTATGTGTGCGCACATACACTCCGATAATATTGCATTATCATTACACACACACAGATGTACATGCATACATGTAGTATGTACATGTTGATGTATTTGTATTTATACCAAGTTTTTTTGTAATGTACGTAATTAATATTTAAAATGAATTATTTTATATACTACGATCATTTCATGATTGCAACAATCTTTATTTTTTGAATGCCCAAAACTCCCCCGCCCCTCACACACACACACACACACACACACACATCCTCTTATCCAAGCAATCCCCCTTTCCCTTTTCCTGCTCTAATTAACAAAAATTGTAATTGTAATGTAAATTTATTTAAATTAAATTAATATTGAAAAGAAACAAACAAAAAAAGAAAACTAGATAAAAAAAAAAAAAATAAAAGAACAGCATTATGCGAAAATGCGGACAAAACGAGAAAAAATCAAATAAATAACAACATGCTAAAACAACCAATGTTTAATTAACAGCCTGACGAAAGTTAACTACAACTACAACAAAACAAAATGAACTTGCAAAAAAAAAACCAAAATATTATTAAAGTAAATATGACGCTTAGAGAGAAACGCGGCAAAGTACAACGAAACAAATTGCAAGGCAAAACATCCCAAAATATAATAAAAGCAATTTGAAGGAAATATATGAAAAAGAACCAAAACAAAATTCATAAAAAAAAACAATGATAATATAGAAGAAGCCAAAATAACAAGTTGATACCGTCCGGTGTAACGGTAACGTAGGAGGCGAATGAGCATGAGAAAGAGCATAAAGCAAGTCAATCATGACGAGTAAATAAATTAAACTATAATATATGTAGGCCGACAGCAGAATGAAAAATACGATAGTAAATGGGATTGATATTCCTAGTTTCCATTGAATTTCAATAATTCTATTAGAAATTTTGTTTATGTTTTAGCACATGTTGATGATGATTGGCCATAAAGTTGACAAAGAAATAATAATAATAATAATCATAATAATATTTATGCAAATTGCTGCAAATTTCCTACAATCGACTACAAAACAGATAAAAACTACTTAGTTACATAGCAGTATATATGTATTATATGGCAGGCAAACACATATACATACATAGATACTTAGTGTATACATACATACATATATAAAGTATCTAAGCATACATTTTTAAGCATTGTTCAACTGTTGACAAATAGCCCAAAGCAAAGTGCAAAATAGTTTTTTCTCCAAAGCAGCAAGCAGCAATTTCCTCTATTTCCCTAATATTTCCCAAGCAAAAAAAAAAAAAAAAGAAACAAAAAAAATGAAAAGTGGCCGCATACTCGTATACCGTAAGAAGTAACCCCACCAGGCTCCATCTAGAAGAAGTCCAAACTAGAACCAAACTTGATATTCGATATTCGAGTCGAAATGCTCGTATTGCTTTCAAAAGGATCAACGTCAAACGTAAGAAACAAAACAAATTAAAACCGTCGTACTAGCTGTTGAATGTTGTTAAACATAATGTATTTTTTTCTGTTATTATTTAAAATTTATTGATTTTTTTTTTATGTTTTTTTTTTTATTGTAGCAGAAAATTAAAGTGTAAATGTAGTGGAATTTTACTAAACATTTTACTAAGTAAATAATGAGATGCATATAAAAACGAAAGAGGAAGAGTCTGCCTGCATATGAAAGTTTACATACATGCATACATACATACATAAATAAATTAAAAACAGATGACATCCCAGCAAACAATTTTAATCGCCAGAGAGTCTCAGGCGACTCGCCTAAAAGTTTTTTTTTTTTTGTATTATTAAGACGCGCTTCTGCGAGGTAGACAAAGAAGCTTTCTTTGTTGGTCCACGAATTTGTCTCACAGCAGATTATGTAACAACAGTTGTAGCACAACAGGGGAATTCGAACCTCGGAATTTAAAGTTCGGAGTCGGCAACTCTAACTAGTGAGCTACGGGATCAACAATTTAGTCTACTAGAAAAAATCTGAATTAAATTGCTCTAGACGTGGAGCTCATTTTTGTTTTTTGGTCTCGCTAAACAATCGCCTGGAAAGATTCGTCTTCCAAAAGACTTGTGCGCGACTCGCAGAAGACTTTGCCACATTACTTTTTTTCTATTTATAGCTTTCTAGCTTTCATCTTCTATTAAACTCCTGCGCGAATCGCAGAAGACTCTTTTCGGCGATGGGCGACTGTATAATCGCCCAAATGTTTGCTGGGATGGCTTCTTTTCATGATTTTCATATGTATGTATGACAGGCAAAACGAAAACTAAAACTAAAAATCAACATATTTTGTATTACCTTTTTGAATACTAAAAAAAAAAAAAAATTACATAATAAAAGAAGTTGAAGAATCTAAGGGAAATAAATAAATGAATATTTAGTTGTGTGTAGCGAGGAAAAGAATTAATTAACTAAACAGCTTTCTTAACCAGAAATGAACATAGTCCGTATTTCATTTTTGCATCGCACTTCGAGCCGATGCGAATGCGGAAGCGGAAAAACGCTTCGATCAATTTTGTGCATATTTGTAAAAGTCAAAAAGTATTATAAATATAAGTATGTAATAACTATGTGCTACATGATAGAGGCCTCATATCACATACATACATACATAAATGGGGATCTCAAGTACGCATATGTATATACATACACACACACACACGTAACAGTATAACAGTATTTTTTGTGGATAATGTAGTAAAAATAATCAAACATACTTTGTTGACCACAAACACACACACACACATTTGCATACATACATACATACATTTGTATATCATTAGAATTGTAAAAGCTGTGATCAACATATTGAGAAAATAAAGAAAGTATAGAAATGATAGACCTAATCTAAAAAAAGAAAAAACAAATAATGTAACATTCTCCAGCTTGCACATTTAACTCACAACAAATTAATCAAGTTTAAATAAAATCGAAAAGATTAATTAATGGCATTCATAATAATATACATACATACATACATATATGGTATATAAAGCTTATGAACATTATTCATAGCATTTTCAATTCTTTTATGGCCTTTTCGAGATGTGAATTATAGAGAGGATGAAGATGAAAACTACATACTACTGTGGGCAAAAAGTATCGGGAATTTTAAATTTAAAAAATTTTGGGATTCCAATTGGAACAAATGTTTGTACTTTTAGGTTGGCACTACTATCACTAACATCTGTGCAAAATTATACGTTAAAATATTCATTAGTGTTTAAGCTACGATTAGTTTTGTACGACGCCAAAAGTGCAATTGGCGATTTTGGTTGAATCTCCTCAATCGACTCGAAACGGTGTCCTCGGAGTGGTCTTTTGAGCTTAGAAAATAGCCAGAGGTCACACGAAGATAAATCAGGCGAAAAAGGTAGCTGTGGGAAAATTTTGGTCGAGTTTTTGGCAAAATGGTCACGAAGAACAGGGGCAGTATGAGAGGGCGCATTATCGTGTTGCAAGAACCATGAGTTGTCAGCCCATAGTTCTGGCGTCTTTTTACGCATAGCTTCGCGCAAACGACGCAAATCTCTCAAACAATATTCCTTGTTGACAGTTTGGTCGGTCGGAAGGAATTTATAATGAACTACAACACGATAATCCAAATAAACTGTCAACATGACCTTGATTTTTGAGCAAATTTGACGCGATTTTTTCGGTCTCGGCTCACCTTTAGCCGATATTCGCTCGATTGATCGGTAATTTCCATGTCGTAAGCGTAGATCCAAGTCTCATCGCCCGTAATAATGCGTTTTATCTTGTCCTGGTAGTCAGAAAACATTGTTTCACTCACTTCTACGCGGGGCTTTTTTCGATGAAATTGACCGTTTTTTGGCACCAAAATCGCCAAATGCACATTTGGCGTCGTACCAAACTAATCGTAGCTTAAACACTAATGAATATTTTAACGTATAATTTTGCACAGATGTTAGTGATAGTAGTGCCAACCTAAAAGTACAAACATTTGTTCCAATTGGAATCCCAAAATTTTTTAAATTTAAAATTCCCGATACTTTTTGCCCACAGTAGTATACACATGCATACTTATGTACATATGTTTGTATGTATGTATTTAACAAGCCCAGATGAAAAGTATTATTATCTATTCAAAATTCAAAATGATGCTCTATTTTTGTAATGCTTGAAATGAAAAGGAAATGGAAAAGTGGAAAATGAAATTAAGTCAAGGAATGTACTATATGAATAAACTAAATACATACACACTTACATACATACATACGTATTTATTTAATTGAATTGTATGTATTGTTTTGTATTTACATACATATATGTACATATAAAGGTCAATGTCAATATTTTTTTGAGCAAAACAAAGAGAATTTATTTAACCTATCATATGTACAGAGACATATGTATATGAATATTAATACTAATTACAACTTTAGCAAAATTTCTTCAAGTGTAATGTACAATTAGCTAGAGTTACATACATACATAACTCACACATACTTGTACTCGTACAACAAACAACATTCAGGTAACATGCATTTTTTTTCTCGCTCTGCCTCATGGCAAGGCTCACTGTGAGGCAGAAATAAGCATTTAAGCTTTCTTGAACGTTTTTGCTGCGCTTGTGGAAGACACACACACATACACACTGTTACAGAAAAGCCCACCCAACTCTGCGCACCTCACACAATAACATAAATGGATTACGTTAAGACCCATGTTAATGTACATTGTACAGACACAGCTTAACATAACAGTGCATTTACTAGACTGCTGCTATGTCTGTTATAATTAACATGCACACAATCTCTTTCTCTCTCTATCCCTGTCTCTCAGTCTTCTATCCTATCCTACTAATAAGAATACTAGTTACATACAAACATACACTAAAACTAGCACTTCCATTACCCAGCTCAATACTCTGTACATACTTACATACATGGAAATAAGCAGAAGCAGAAAAAGACCCAAGTCGATTTACTTACCATGTAAAAGCGAACCATGAAATCTAACAGTCACATAATTAATCTTAAATGCATATATGTTATCATTTCATTACAGACATAAAAAAAAAAAAATAAATTCAGCAACAATAAAAAATACAAAATTGAATAATACATCTATCAACGTATGTATGTAAAGCGAATTCCATTTGCTGAAAGAAAAAAAATATGAGAAAACAAAAATTGTGGACAAAATATATAGAAAACAAAAGAACACCTGTTGTTTGATTTAACACAAAAAAAAAAGGAATTTGAAGGAAGATTTAAGAGCTATCTGTTATTTCCGGCCTGGACAAGGCCCTGATAACTTCAGAAAACTTACAGTTGTTTATCAGGGATGCCACAGAAATCGCTTTCGTTTGAATTTCACTTAAATTTCATACAAATTTAAGTGAAATTCAAGCGAAAGCGATTTCTGTGGCACCTCCGAATATTTCCAAGTCAGCTTCAGAATGGTGAAGAATTAATGCACAATTGGCAACCTTTTTTGATGTCGAATTTTTAAAAAGTCCTGACGAAAAATTCAAGACTTTTCTCTACAGTTTTGGAACGAATGGAATCGTTTGTTGGAAAACTCGTTAAAATAAAAACGGTCGACAGAATTGAAACACAGTATTTAGCTTTTGAAGTAAAAGGCTCACATTTATTTATTATTTAATTATAGTTAATGTAATCAATAAATACACGCACATTAATAATTCAATAAAACATTCTCAGTTATCAATATACAATACATAGTTCAAAAAGCGTTTATCTATATATCTTTCTCTCTCAAGCTTTCTTCATATCTCTCTATCTCTCCCTCCCTCTCTCCCTCTCTTTCTGTATATCTATCCATTTCATTTGAGTTTAACTAATGCCAAAATACATGTAAACAAATCACCATTTAGTATTTCATGTTGTTCACAATACTCAATCATAAAATTTGTCTCGTTATTTTTATTAATTATTAGCTAATATATTTTATTAATTCATTTGTATATATATATTTATATATACATATATAATTTTAATATGCGCCGATAAAACCAATAAAGCCAAAGCAACGCACTGGACCAATTTGTGAGTTTGCGATCGATCAACTCTAAAAACTTTACCGACCACTGCAACAAGATTTTCTACGTCTTCACATCATCATGAAATTTATGGGTGATACTATAATTTATTCTACTTCTTTATCAATAAGCACTTGGGGAGAACAGATCTCATTCTACCAAAACATATTACTAAGAGTTTAGAATTTACAAATCATTACATTTTTTAGATATATCTATGAAATAAAAATATACCATTAATATTTTTCTGCATATTTAAAAAATAATATACAAATATACTTGATTTGGTTTTGAAGAAAGTAGAATCTTCAATAATTCAAATAAAGTAAGATAATTTGAAAACATATGTATTTCTTGTAGGGATCGGCGAAGCTATAAAGTTGTATAGTTTCTTCTTTTTTTCACTGTTGTAGAGACAGAGGTGTTAGTTCTGTATGGCGTAAATCTTCGTTAAAAACAATTTACTTAATTTAGTATTTGTTTAAGTTTATAGCTTTTAAATACAACTAATTTTACGTATTTTCCATATTTTTTATAACCAAAAAATGGAATGCATCTAAAGAGGTTTTAAGGCTAAAGTATTACAAGCTATTTAAGTATTGGCGTAGAATTTTTCAATGGTTTTTCCTCTCATTTTCACGTTTATATTCATTTAATTCCATATAAGTTTTCGTATTTTTATTTATTTATTTTTTTTTAATTTTTGGTTTGGGAATGCTAAGAAATTGTTTCAAAGTTTCTAAGATCTCAAGTCGAGTTTTAAGTTTAGTTTGCAAAGTTCCTTTAGGCAGTTTAAACAAATTCAAATAAAAAAAAAAGAATATTCTAAGTAATGAACTTGAGCTTTAAGAAAATGAATTCAAAATAGTTAAGTTAGAGTCTTGGGTCCTTAAGTTCTAGGGACTGCAGTTTATCATTGGTTTGGTGAGGGATGTGTGTGTGTGTGTGTGTGGGGGGGGGGGGAATCTTAGTTCTAATGACTTGCAAAAAAAACGTTTTGAGGTAACGGTAACAGTAGTAGTAACGGTAATGGTAATGATAATGAGAATGAGAATGATGAGAATGATAATAATAATGATAATATTAATGATAATAATAATGAAAATGGGAATGATAATGGTAAAGGCAAAGCAAATTCAAGTTGCCAACTAATTAGGCTGAAACAGTCGAGTTGTGAGCTGGCCAGGAGAAGCTACTTAATACATACTGTAAGTAGTACAATAAATACGGCAATAATCGGTAATAAAAGTAAATGTAAGAAAGAGAAAACAACATCACATTCGAGTCTTGTCTATTCGATGCCAAAGGTGTTTGTCTCTTCGACGGCGAGCAAGAGTTTCTCATAGAGCAGCTCCGGTGTGGGATACGGCGGCAGATCCAGGCGATTGAAGCAGGTGTGCGCCCGGGGCAGAGAGTTCGGCTTGCCCCACTTCTCGATGCAGAAGCGCCGTGGCCCTGTGGAGCCGCGCAGCGCGGAGAATCCCTCGTAGGGTATGCTGGAGGTGCCCGTGACGAACTGCAGCAGACGCAGCGCTGCTCGTTGCTGAAACGTTCGATGACCTGCCAGAACCAGATGATCACCTGATGGTTGTCATGATAGCCCGAACGGTATTCGGTGTTGAGGCGCCAATCGTTGGTGTCTATTTCCGCGGTGCCGGCGATGACCAGCTCCAGTTCGCGGGCATCGAAGACGGAGACGAGTCGAGCATCGACCACCTCGTAGAAGCCGCGCACCAGCGATTCCGTTTGCTCCTGCACACCACGCTCCAGACGCCACTTGATCATCCGCTCCAGATACTCCTTCTTGTTCTTCTCATTCACAATGATATTCTTGCCGCCCGCCTTCAGCTCACGCTCGACGACGCGTCCCAACAGCTCCTCGGTGACGCAGAAGGTGAGACCGAGATCGATGCCGGTGCCAATGTCATTGTCGCGTATCCATTGCAGCGACTGGTGGAACTCATTGTCCAGCGACTCCAGATCGCTGAGGGCGACGGGCAGACGAAGCAGTGCCTTGTAAAAGGGGCGCGTGAAGAACGCATCCAGCAGATACTGATGCACCAGGGCCAGACCCAGCACCCGGCCACTGAAGCGGAACCAATCATGGCAGTTGTCCACGAAGGCGGACAATGGCGACACCTGCACCGTGTACGTATCATTGGCCGAGTACTCAAAGAGTCCGTAATACGGATTGAATAGCTCGCGGGACAGCAGGAAGAAGAATTCTCGCGATGGTCCGCCATAATCCAGACCCTCCTCCGTGTCCCACAGCACGGCCAGACGACCACGCTGCAAATCCTTCTTGTTCGCCGACATTATCCGACGGAATGCATCCTCCAGCAGATGACTGCGTCGTATGTGCAATCTACGGGACAAGAGCACATCATTATCATTTCAATTGCAATTCGAAAAAAAGGTGACATTCACTTACTTGAGCTTGTGTGGCCCTTGGCCATAGCCCTTGGACTCCAGCTTGCGGTAGAAGCTGCGCAATTTGGCTTCAAAGTCCCGACGGAATGGCGGCGGCGCCCTTTGGGGCATCCTCGAGCTGAGCACGGGCGAACCTTGGGGACTGCGCTCTTCAATAGGAACATAGCTCATGATCTCCTGCTCAAAAAGGCTGCACAGACAACGAGACAAAGCGAGAGAGGGCGGAGAGTTAGAGATTGTGAGAAATATGTGGGTGACATTGATTCTTTTTACTATTGTACAATATTTAAAAAAAATTAAAATTCAGGAATATACACTCATGGACAAAATAATAGGTGCGCTCTTTCTTTTACTATAACAGCTATTGTAAGTCAAGTCTTCAAATTTAAAAAAATATATTTGAAAAGATCATCTAAATTCCGTTTGAATGATGCATAACTTTCCTTAACCCATTAAAAACTTCGAATTTTAAAAAAAGTCAACTTTCAAAACTCTCAAAGGAGTGACTGCAAAAAAAAAATTTCAAAAATATTTTTGCTAGTATTTTTAAAAAAATTTTGAAAATTGCTAAAAAGCCACTTTTTGCGTGAAAAGTAGGAAAAAGGGGCTAAAATAGTCATTTTTAGGATTTTCAAAAAATTATAAAAAACACTAGCAAAAATATTTTTGAAAATTTTTTTTGCAGTCACTCCTAAAATTGTTTGAAAAATGTTTTTGCATACCAACATTTTTTGGAAAAAATCGAGGAAAAAAGTTTTGAAAGTTGACTTTTTTAAAATTCGAATATTTCAATGGGTACTTAATGGGTTACGGAAAGTTATGCATCATTCAAACGGAATTTAGATGACCTTTCCAAATATATTTTTTAAATTTGAAGACTTGACTTACAATAGCTGTTATAGTAAAAGAAAAAGCGCACCTATTATTTTGTCCATGAGTGTACATGCTAATTCTGTAGGATGGAGCCATCACAAAAGCAATAAAGTACATACATAAATATCGCATAATTAACAACTCCATTAAAGTTTTCAGTTTGGTAATTATTTTCAGATTTATCAGCGAAGTATGCAACTTGTGCATCTGGTATTGTAGTTTTGTATATATTTGCAATTCTTAAAATCATTTTACATTTTATATCAAGCAGTTTTTATAGGAACAATCGTTGGAAAATTTGGTTTTTGTATGAAAATGTAAAAGCCACACACAGGTCGTTTGTTTCAAAATTTTGCAAGGCCTTTTTCCACCACAAGCACAATTTTTTTATTTTTTTGTAAATTAACGTTAACTATTTTTATTACCTATCATCCTACTAAATTGTAACAAGATCGGACAAATATAAGTGGTAATGGCTGATTTAAGTTTTAAAGCATTATAACGGCCTAGAAGTATGCAATACAAATATTGTAAACGAATGTTCTATGGTCGGGAGCTCGACTATAGCGTTTTCCACTTTTTTTTTATTTCATTTAGTGACATAGCAAAAAAATGCATATACACAAATTATTTTGTTTAGAAAATATATGTATATATTTTGTGTTCTCAGACGAGATTGTGTTGGCTTTTTTATTTTTCCTGCCAACTAAAGTGTTGGTAAAACGAAATGCATTTGGTAGGATTATATTATGGCTGGTATTGATTACACATGGCAAACAAACCAAGCGAAACTCTAATGCACACATATTGGCCTGGATCGTAAGTCATTCAGCTGATGTCAGCCATATTATTCATTAGCCAATACTCAATGGCTCCAATGGCGGCAATTGATTAGTTTTTTGTTTCTCTCACTCGCTAAGCTGACAATTTAGTAATGAGACATATTAACAACTGCAACTGCCACTCCAACAAAAACAACAACAATAACAATAACAACAACTGAAGTGACAGCTGTTTAGCAGGTGCAACAGGCCCAAGTTGAAGTGAGAAAGAGATCGCCATAGCACACTATGGAATACCCTATAAATTGATACCTATCTTAAATTAATTAATAATTATCAGTTTATTATTAATCAATTGCAATTTAATTATTGTTTGAGCTTTTGCAAATATCACTGCACTATCGTTTCTTTATACTTGCTTATTTGATTTAAGATTTTAATTGTCTTAAGATATTTAACAAAATATTTATTTATAATAATTCGATTATATAATTTATATAATTTCGATAAATATTTTAGTACAATTTTCATGGTGATTTGAGAGTTTTTATTGGTTGCAAGTTGTTTGTTCTTAAAATAATTTGTATTTTAAAATATTGAACGATTGTATCAAACGATCGAATCATTTCATAACACGATAAGGCGCCGATAATGATAACGATGTAGATCAAGGTGTGTATTACTTAAAGCAAACAATAATCAAATAAAGATGTCTTTGAATTATAAATAATTATAATTCTGCTTTTAGCCAAGCCAAAATGGGAAGGGATAATAAATGAATTGAATGAATGATCTGAAGCAAATTTGTATATTTCAAATTTTAAAACAAGTTGAATATATTAAGAATTATTTTAATAATTAGTTACCTTTCAATGGATATTATACACACTTAACTAAAATATCTCACAAAGTGAGCAATAAGACGAGACGACATTGAATTTTAATTTGGGATACTAAGTACAAATAATTTCAGTTACATTTTAGCACATACAGAGTCAATAATTGAATATACTCTGCATATTGTGTAGTGCACCAAATGAATTGCATTTACTATAATATTATACATACATACATGCATACAGATTAGCCTTGATTTTCAATTTAAAAACAAACTAAAAGACCGACAGAAAACAAATCGTCAGGCGGAAGAATTTGGAGTCACCGCAGACCTTGGCGAGACTTTTCCCCATGGTTCGATGTCGATGATCGGTTAGATATCGTAAGCTCCCAACTACCGATATCTGGCAATACGAGTATTCTAATTGTCGATTCATAATTTGTTTTGAGCTCTTTTTTTTCTCATTTTTATTTTATTTTTTTTTTGTATTTCGCGCTTACTTTTTGGCCTTCAACTTGAATTTGAAAATTGGTCAATTAATAACGCAAATTATGGCGATCGGTAACTGGCTGTGGTCAAGAGGCAAAATAAGGGGCGAGGAGAGGAGAGGGGCGTCGGGGCATCGGGGCATCGGGGCGTGTCCGTGCACTAGTGACAACAGTTTTGAGTGCAATTAACGCCTCTTTCGCACCGCACGGAAATGACTAATTTACAAAAATTGAAAATTTGTTGAGCCCCCAACGCTTAATAAATAAATTTGGCAATTTTGTTGGGCAAAACAATAAAAAATAAACATAATGTTGGAAATGGAAACTGATCGCCAATAGCAATAAATTGCCATATATAATGTGAGCCGTGTCAAATTACTTTCAAATTGAACCGAATTTATAAAAACCACACAGGAAATTGCAATTAACTTAAATTAAAAACGGCGAAAAACGCGCGTGCGATTTTAAACGCGCTCAAAGAAAACGCGCCCACAATGGTGCAAAGTGGTGCGTGTGGTGTTCCATGTATTGGCAGTGGTGTCATCACCACTCTTCTTTTCTGGATCGAAGCAGTTTAAAGTGCAAAAGGTCATGATATTCTGAATGCGAATAAATTCAATTAAATTTGCTCAATTGCACATTGAAATTTCCAGTTAAAAGGCTGATGATTATACAAAATGAGAATAAATATGAGTCTGATATACTTTAAGTGTTTAGATGCATTTTATCCCTTCAGTTTAAATTTCAATTATTTAATTTAAGTTATTTAGTTTTATTTTAATTGTTGACATTAAATAAATAAATTAATAAATAACGTTTGATTAGATGCGATTCAAGCTTTAATTACTTCAATGCTTTACTTCACCCATGGGATAGGAAAAATTATTATATAGTGTGTGTTATCGTTTAAACTCCGAGTCAGCCTTAATCACAGTTCTGTGGCTTGTTCGTTTTATCGGAAGGGCTATTGAACCCCAAGAGAAATGCAACTTTTGTAACTGTTGTTTATCAGAATCTAACTATACCCGCCGGATATGCATATATGTAAATGAAATCAAATACATGAAACTTTACAATGACTCGTAGCATGAAAAGACAACAAAGGGCTTCAAAAACACACACACACACACACACAGCTCACAAATAATTTATCGCAAATATTAATAATTTAAACTGATAACCATTCGGCGCATACACTTGTGAAAAGATCCAAGTGTTGGCTTGTCCTAGTTAATTGCTTATCGTGAGTTCTGCGACTTTGTTTATGGCCTGTAATATCAAATAACAATCAAAAGGGATTTGCACAAACTGAGAAGTGCTTGTTTGAATATCACTGTGGACTGCAGTCCACGCTAGTGACACATGCAGACGCCAAAAACAAACTTTATGAACTGTTCAAATATTAATAGTAAATGAAGAAAAAAATAAATAAACTTTTGTAATTCAGAAAATTGGGAAAAACCAAACTACAATTTATTTAAAATCAAGAATATTTTCTATTATTTTAAATAAATATTTTTCTAACAGAACTAAGAATGTTCTTTTTTAAAAATGCATCAAAAACACTAAATTTTTGTATCAGTGTAGACTGCATATAATGTATAGAGAGATTGACACCAAAACCGTGTTTACTTTCAAGTTCTTAAGTCCCAAACATAGTTGAGCCATCTAAAATGATTCCAATTTCAGTTCTAGTTTCCGAGACGGCGACGTCACTTAAATGCCGCAAATTGTCGAAGAGAAAAATGTTCCCAAGCTGGTGTAATAACAACACCTGAGGATGGTGGTGCTGGGCTTTGATATGATACATGGAATAACAAAACAAAATTCCATAAATACGTCCCATGCCAAATGTTTATAATACTGATGATGATGATGATGATCATGAGAATATGATACGCTATGTGTTGACTTTTCACACTGACTCAGAAACTCACTTGGCCCACATGATGTTGTAGGTGTAACTGAACTTCGAGAAGAGTCCCATTTCATCTGTTTGCTGTTGGCTGATGGAGTTGGTAGCCCTGACAGCCCTCCAGTACGTAAAACTCTAATGGACTCTCAATTAGCACACTATAAACTCAATTTAACAAAATTTTCACAGCTTGTCGAGTGAAGCAAGAAAAAAATAAAAACAAAAAATATTTATAAAACCGTATAGCGAACGCAGCGAAGCGACTGATTTGGTTTCTGGTCTACTTTGGCTCTACGGGCATTCTAGAAGCGTAGGTGTTGCAGTAACCCCCAGTCAGAGAAGGGCAAAGGGGCAGCGGGAGGGGGAGGGGGGGAGCCAAAGAGGAGCGAAGCCCGATAGCGTTGATAAGCAGCATGATAAAAATTAACCATTGTTAGGTATTACGAATTTAATAACAAACCGATGTCGCAAGTTCCAAACGGAACAGACAGAAGGGGAGGAGGCGATCGGTGTAGTTAGGGGTGGAGTTACGGGGGTTTGGGGGTAATCCGGCAACACAGATTGTGTGGCCAGCAGCAATTTCAACAGTTGATCGATTGTCATCAATTGTCGAATGTGGCAAGTTCTTTGAGTGCCCCGCCCCGCCCCGCCTCGATAAGAGCTCAACACATTTGACATTGTTGCCGTAATTTGAGTGAAAGACACTTGAGTTTTATTCCCTTTCTGTCGGATCCTTGAGCCTAGCAAGTGGACACAATTTGTATGGAGGATCCGAGTGGAGATCATTAAAAAAAACATTCAAGCTTGTAAATTCTTTATTCATTTCATTTCAATAGAGCATTAGACATACAATGTTTGCGATATGTTTGCGTAGCATTCCTGCAACCAGAAACCCTGGGATACTTTAAAGTATTTAAATACTTGTCCATATACATACATATAAAGTATCTGATCTGTCAGTCTGTCTGCCTGTCCGTACATTCCATTCAAATTTATTAAGATGCAGCTAAACTGTGAGAACTGCATCAAGGGGTAAGGAACTGATACGTTGGATCATGAATGACACAGTGTCTGCATCAAATGATAAATGATATATGCTTCATAAGCACAATTGTGTCCTACTGAATGGGCAATGATTCATACGACTATAAGTATAGTACCACTACGAATATAGTAAACAATTGCCGTCCAAGTGTGTAATCTGATAGCTCAGGATGTTGACGTACGAAGTTCACATCTAAGAAGCAACGGATAAACATAAATACTCACATAAGTGGGAATTGTGTGAAGATTAGAGCTTGACAAAAACAAACAACTTTCAAACCTTGCTAACGGACAAAATAAAAGATTTGCAAGTGCAAAAAAAACTTCCCAACATTTTCTGGACTTAACGTAACTTTTTTAATGTAGAAAAGCTTTTTATAGCTATAAAACATTATATTATCCGGCCTGTTCCGGTTTTCACTTTCGGTAAGATTTTGCGGAAGTGAATTTCTTTAACCTGCTCTAATATCATTTCAGTGAAATTCTGCGGATTGATATCACTTTGAGTTGATAAGTTTAAGTCGGATAGAGGGAAAAACGATCATTTTTAAATTCTTATGTTAAGTGCAAAGCGAATAAATGCATTTCACTAAATGCTATAAAATGAAAAGTGAAAACCGGAACAGGCCTGTATATCTTGTCAGGAAGCGACAAGTTTCATATAGCTCAATGTCCTAAAAAGCTTTCACCGACTTACTTTTAGACTTTACTTATCTCGGCATTATCTGTAACAAACATAACTAGAGAGCTTAGATACTTTTGTGTTTAAAGCCCATGACATGCGATTTATATTAGGTCACTTTTCCCAAAACTTATACATACATATGTATAACAAAAGCTCTCAAAGCTCCACAGAACATGTACAGATTGACCGTCTTCAGAGTAAACTTTAAAGCAGCGGAGGGCACGAAATCTGAATTCGGGAGCACAACAATAACAACTACAACATCAACAGCGAGTCTTTTGTGCGACTTTACGGCGCCGAATAAGCAGAAAAATAGTTAGGAGCAGTCGCTGCTCCCGGAGCCACTGCGTGCTCACCGCTGCTTTAAAGGATCATTTTCATTTATAAAGCTCTGTATCTGTATAAAAAAAAAGAAACTCACTCGAACGCGTAAAACATTTAGGAAACACTGTACTTAATAATTACTTGAAAAGTATTAAAGTTTGAAAATACTTTGATACTTTAATATCTTACAAATCTTGGAATGTCTTTATAAATATGCAAAACAGACTAAACATATTTATTAAAAATTAAAGTAAACTGAGTAATTTATTCAAAAATCCTCAAGGATGAAAAGCTTTCGTAAATTTCCTCAAAAAAACCAAATATAATAAAGATGGCCAAAAAGCTTTTCGAGATTTCTGTAAGTGAACTTCAAGTGGGGATCACCCGAAATGAAATGTGTGCAAGACTTTTAAATAAGCATTATTATTAGTTTTCATGAAAATAAACTGCCTAAAAAATATTTGGTTTAAAAAAAAAAAAACTTCGGGTGAAAATATTTAATAGCGTACTATAGACAGGTCAAACTGAAAGTCAACTTTCAAATTTTAAAATATGACAGAACATTTTAAGCAATTTATGGCAAGTTAGCACAGGCAACATTAAAAGTTCATTAAATATTTGAGCTATGGCTATGAAATATTCAAATAACTTTTGTTGTACTCATTGATTCACTAATTACTGGTTATAATCTATCGATCCATGCATTTGATGCGAGTATTTCACAAATGCGAGTAATTTACACAGTATTTAGTCATGATTCGATCACAGCTCGTTAAATATTCGCGCATATTTGTTGACACATACTTAACTCAAAGATGAGGGGAGTTTTTTATATTGCTTGTGTCTTGTTTCTTGTCACTTACACGGCCCAAACGATGTAGGCTGCTTTCGAAAGGAAGCCCATGTTGTGGATGTTTCTGTTGCAGTTGATCCAGTTGAAAATGTTGCTGTTGTTGTTGTTGTTGTTGTTGCTGTGCGCCCAAAGCCTTGAGCACTGAATGGTTAACCATGCCGTTGATAATTTTCAAATTCTTTATCAAACTCACTGCACAAATTATCACACAAGAACATGAACAAAAAAAACACTGGCAGTTCGCTCGCAATTGAGTTAAATATTAATTAGATATTTTTTCTTAATTTATTTCATTATTTATTTAGGTTTTTTCTTTGGATTTTTGTCTTGGGTTTTGTTATTGTTTTTGGCACTGCGACTTGCACACGCGCTGACAGTTCAAATGCTTCTGTTTTTTTCTACTTATTTCAGTTTTAAAGAGGCGCGCGAAATCGAACGAGAACAACAACAATAATAAAAACAACAACCACAAACAACCACAACAACGGCGACGGGACGAACGGCCTCGGAGTTAGAGAGTCATAGATAATAAATAGTTAATACTGGCCGATCGAATGGCAACAAACAGAATGGACGCGTTTGTCTAGCGTCCAACCGATAAATATGAAATTGGAATTGGAAATGAAAACAACAAAAGCCAAAAAAACAAAACACAACAAAAAACACAAACACCAAAGAAAATTATTTAATTGTAATTTTGTTTCATTTCGTTCTTTTTGTTTTTGTTTTTGCTGCTGCTGCTGCTGCTGCCGAAGTGCAGCCGAAGCGCTGCACGAACTCTTTCCGAACTTCTAATTCTGCTGCGAAGCACAGTGGTTACATAGTCGTTGCAAAAGCTTAAAATTTTATACAAACAAAAACAATTTAAAATCCAACATTTTTTGGAATTTTCTATAAAACAATTTTAGTAATTCCAATTTTAAGTAATTTCCTCTTCTTAATACATAATTGATCATTAAAAGCACGGCTTGAAAGCAATTTTTGAAAATGGCAAAAGTGCCACTTTTTGTATGAAAAGGAGGAAATAACGCATTTTTCATACAAAAAGTGGCATTTTTGCCATTTTCAAAAAATCATAAAAAAAACTAGCGAAGAGATTTTTGAATTTTTTTTTTGCAGTCACTCTTAGAATTGTTTGAAAATTTTTTTTGCATCAAAAAATTAAATTAAAAATATAAAATCTAACGGTAAATGATTTTTACGAAACTTAAAATATCCTACTAAGATGAATAACAATATTTAAAAACAAATTTAAGATACCGTTATCGCCAGTCATAATTTTTCATGCAAAAAAGAGGTGCCTTTAATTAAATTTCGGGGAGTGTATCTTATATAGACTTTTCAAACAAAAAAATTCTCCAAATCGTATGCGGAATTGTTATAAATTTTTTGGTTTTTAAAAGGCAACATTTTTAATTTTTTTTTGCATTGACTATGGGGAAGCTGAACCACTGTGCGTCTGTGCAAGAACCAAATGGACGACGCCGACGTCAGCTGTGCAGCGCGTCGTTGAAGAGGGCGAGTGAGATGGAGGTGGAGGTGGAGGGAGGGGCGGAAGCCGAGAAGCGGAGGCAACGTTGCTGAAACTGAGTCATTGGCTGTACTGCACTTTGATTACGTTTACGATTACGCGCCAAAGGGCTGCGACTGCGGCGTCAACTGCAACTGCGACTGCGACTGCGACTCGAAACAACTGTGGCGTTGGTCATGGTTCCAGTTGTGGCTCATCAGTCGACAGCCGGCTGATTGACTGACTGACTGTTGGGCAGGGGTGGCCTTTGGTTATGGGGCGGGGCGGCATTGGGCGCGCCATGCACTTAGCACGCCCAAATGTTGCAACAACAACAACAACAACAACAAATCGACAAGACGACAGTAGCGTCCACTGTTTTAAAGGCACGCATGCGCAGCCCAAAACTCAATGAGCTGTAAACCAAGCGAGACGAGAACAACTAACGGGGCAAGATTCGCCTTCAATGGGTCAAATAACAAACACAAATAGCCCCAACAACAACAGCAACAACAGTAGGAATGGCAACAACAACAGTAGCATTAAAACTCGATGGTTGTCAACGCTTCAGTTGTGTCAAAAACGCTAGGAAATAATCAGCATGATCATCATCATCATCCCGATCATCACGATCATGATCATGTGTGTTGGCTAATAATGAAGATGACGTAGCTGCCACACCCCCCAAACCAAAAGCTTAGAGCCTGAAACTCAAGCTGTATCTGTAACCCTGCCTAGCCAATAAATTATTGGTTTATTGGCAAATGTTTCGAGACTCAAAAATTTGAAATTTGGGTTAAATTGCGTCCCATCAGAGTCGCGTCGCGACGCGTCGGCATCTCCATCTCCATCTCCATCACAGGGATTAGCTGGAGCATTTTAGTGGAGACAACGCAGCATTTGCCTGCGAATTTTTGTTTATATTCATTATTGTATGTCGCTTGTGGGCGTGGCTTTTCGAATAATGCTAACACATTCATTAATTAATGGAATACCGCTAATTTTTGCTAACCATCTGCGACAAGGGTATTCCCTAGTTGGATTAGTAAAGCGAGGCAGGCCAAATTTGAGAAACAGTTATTCGTTTATCAGAATCAGTTGGCAAGGGTATTTATTAACTTACCATGATCGACTAGCAGATACCCTGTTAAAATTAGAAACTTACTGTATTCCACTCATGTTTATTTTAATACCCTTTATCAACAATAAAGTTATTGTACATTTTACTCCGTTTTTGCACACTTATTATACGCTTTACTTAATAAACAAGTAAACGGTTATATTGTATTCATTAAAATGTATTTAACAGGGAGAAGAAAGCATCTCCGATCCTATAAAGTATATACTCAACCCAACATTTATTCAAACACCCGAAATGCTGAAGTATTTGCCATTATATATAGAGTACAGTTGACTCATAAGAAACCTGACTTGTTGTTGAAGTATAAAAAGTTAGTTAACGAGGCTGAGTGTAAGTTCTAGTTTAAAATCAACAGCGAAGTTGATATAGTCAGGTCCGTCTGTCTGACTTTTGTGACGTTGGAACAGATAAACTTTGTTTCAAATGTTAGCCACGTCTCATTTCTCCCCGACAAGTCGCCAAAATCCTTTACACCTACGCGTTTTCTGAATAACTTGCATTGGAAATTGTGATTTGATAAACAAAATGTGTACACAAAATACTTTAAAATTACATTTGCACGCATATTTTCATGTTAAAACTGATACAGTTCGCGTTCAGATTGATATATTTAAATGAATTTCTCTAGAAAATGCAGTCCTTAGGGAGTACCTTTAAACTAATTTTTAAATAAAAGCCTTACTCTTTTTAAAAAAGTTAAGCTTGCTTAAAGCTCCGTCGAGAACGTTACAAAAAATGGAAGTCGACTTTGATGTTAATGTTTATTTTTGCAAATTTTTAAGCGAATTTTGCATAGTAACCAAAAAATAGTCCAAATAGAAAACATGAAGTGGATAATATGACCATTTCTGTTCAGCTTCAAAAATAAAGATAAACAGTCTTGTTAGATATAAATCTTAATTTTTGTCTGTTGCTAACGTTACATGCAGTGTACCCATTCTTACTTCAAATTATGAATACATATTAAATAGCTTTCCAATATGATTTTTATCTTAAATAAAAGAAAATGATGCAAAGTTTCAGATTTGCAATGCTCTAAGCACTTAGACGACTGTTTTTCCCATTGTTTTAACTATGGAAATACCCTTTTTTTTACAAGAGACAAACAAACCACCGTATGACCATATTGCTTTTATATATTGAAGCTTAAATATCTATCCTTTGACAGCTTAAAAAAAAAAATTTGTTTTCGCTTCGGATTAGCTCATATATTAGCACTGCGCTAAGTTCAAAATCTAAATCTGTATCCTATCAAAATCTGTATAATCAATTTGCAAGCGATTGTAAGAAGAATCTTATTAAAAAAACCTTTTTACGAGATAAAATTTAAGTTTTACGAGCTGTTTTCGATATATTGAATAAAAAAAAACCTCTTTACGAGGCAAAAGTAAAGCATTTTCACGCCCCAAAAATTTCTGATATCTTTGTGACGAATAATTTTAAAATTTGCATATAATTTATTTTAAATAAAAAGTTTGGCAGTCGGCACATTGCGCCTAAATGTCTCAATTCTTCATACCTAATAAAAATTACTTTTTTGCAGCGGCCCCATTTGCACCAAACGTTTAAATTTTGCCCCTCCCACTAACACCTGTTTGTCTCACGAGCCAGGTGAGTTTCCAAAAGTCTTAGTATGCACATTTGTTAGTTGAATTGATACCTTTCGATCGGTATATAACTATAACAGTCATAGAAAGTGTTCCATTCTTCCTGTACATATTGCTAGTCGCCTTTTGCACCCTTCGTGCTGATTTCGTCACTAGCGCGGACTGCCGTCCGCAGTGATATTAAATTATTTAAATGCATGGAAGAACCCGCTAATTACTTTTTACTTGCTATTTATAGCAAGTTTAGCCAAAATCTTAACCGATTTGATTGAGGAATATCTTGTTTGATTTGGTTTGTTAGCTAAATTCTTTTGTCATGTGAAATGGATTAAATTTATTGGCCGAAATTGCAGTTGCTGTCAAAATTGGTAAAGTAGACTAGACTGAGTATTTTAGCTGTCAATTAGCTGGGTGAGCAGTTACTTCCACTATTTCCAAGTGGACTGTCCACTCCCACGGTGCTGCCAACTCGCGTTTCTCTAAACGCTTTTTGGGGTGCAATGAAGCGGGATAATTTGTCTAATTGAATGCAATTAAATCGCTCGATCTCAGTCTCTCAGTGGGTTGAAGCTTGATAGGAGCTCGGCTTAATCTTTGGCTTAATCTTTCGACAAGTTGTTTAATATTAAGGTCAACAAATGCATGTGAATATTTCCTCAATATTTGTGGTTGAATCGACATTTTGAAGAATTATTATTATTTATTATTGGCAATTAAAGTTAAGTGTAAGCACTTGTCTGTAAACGTGAAGAGAAGAAGGCTTTAACCAATTTGTTGTTTACGAACCAAGTTGATTAACCTTGTGTGTTTCGAAAATGAATTGACAGCCTTCAAAGCGATTTTCAACTGCAATTAACACACATGCAACACACTTCAACGTCGCGACGTCAACAGAGGCAGTGAAGCAGGACGAGCACCTCAACCACCTCAACCACCCAACCACCTCAACAGACCATCGAACCACCTCAGTTATGCAATTTGGGCCAAAGCCTTTGCCAAGTGCATCCAATGACTATGACTCTGACTCGGACTTCGACTCCGACTCTGGCTTGGACTCGGACTCCGACACTGACTCGATCTACACTGATCAAAATAATAAATGTTGTTCTCAACGCATTTTCTAGACCAAAATATATAGGTTTGTGTAAAAAATATTTATTTAATTTAGACCTTTCTTTTAAAAACTGTGTCAAGAACTCAGACTCGAAAATAAAGAGAAAACGTTTTGAATGTAAGATGTGCATGTGACGAACAATATTAAATTAAATATTTAAATTATTCTTTAAAAAAATATTTAAAAATGTATTTCCAGGAATAAAGAATCAAAACCTTTTCGTGGAATGTGTTGAATGCCAATAATTCAAATCACTGATTTCGGGACACGGAAATGCTTTCGTCACTAGACTTTTACACACTAAAGAGACTCTTAGACATTATAACTTCGTTAGAAGGTAATCAATGCACGAACTGCAAGACTTAAATCCCTTCGTAGAATAAATTAATAAAATTCAGAAAATGTAAACATATTATTTTGGATTTTAAAAAAACCCCTTATTTTTTATCAGTGTCTGAGTACGGCTACAATAGCACTTTACAGTGTTGAATCACTCACCTGAGCAATATGGTCAATTGTAGGTCATGACCCAGACGCTCCAACGCGGGCACGCCCTCCACCCTGAGTATGTTGATTTTCTCACGCAGCGAACGGGACACCGTGTGCTGACCATGTCGTTCTCGCAAAATCTCCAGAATATTTGGTTGCCGCAGAAATGCAATAACCTATAGATACATTGACATAAAACATAATAGCAATGAATTACATTAAGTGATTATCTCGGAAAAATAAGCAGTTCTTATTTAATTGCAATTAAAGAACGGATGTCAATAAAGACTTATAAGTTTACAATAATCTGACCTGGAGAAGAGACCTCGATAAATGAGCAAAACCAGGATACAATTGTTTAGTGTAAAGTAATCTTTTACAGTAACAGTTTTTGGAATTTCTCGAAAATATTATAAAGCAATAAATAAGCTCTGATTTTTATAGAAAGTCATAAAACACAAAGTATTATATTCAATTAAAAACTAAATACAAATTATAAAATAAATTGAATTTTTATTTCTCTACGGATATAACTAATTGAAGATAACTGAAAAAAGTAATTTTTTCTGTCAAATCTGGTAGATGGAAAATGTGAAAAGCAATTAACAAGTTGTCACTAAGTAAAATGTTTTGATTTTAGCTCACCAACAAAAATATTTAGTTTCGCCAAACTTTCTTTTTAATTTTAGCTAGCACATGACACTTAATTGATGGATTTATTTTGCTGTTAAATATTTAACTGGCAAATGCACAATTTAGACCAACAATTAAAAAAGCTTAAAAGGGTTTGACAAGGGCTTTAATTAGTTACAGTTTGTCAAGTAATTCTTTGCAAACCCTTAAAAATTTAATATTTTGACTTTAAATAAGAAAATAATAGCTTATTATATATATTTGGAAAGGTCATTTAATTTTCGTTTGAATGATGCAAAAATTTTCTTAACCCATTGAGTACCCATGGAATATTTTGAATTTTTGCAAAAGTCTACTTTTTCAACTTTTTTCCTCGATTTTTCACAAACAAAATTCTTGGAACAATTCTAAGAGTAACTGCAAAAAAAAAATTTTCAAAAATATTTTTGCTAGTATTTTTTAAAATTTTTATAAAATCCTAAAAATGACCATTTTAACCCATTTTTCTAATTTTCATGCAATAAAGTGCCTTTTTTGCAGTTTTCAAAAAATTCTAAAAAATACTAGCAAAAATATTTTTGAAAAAAAATTTTCATTCAAACGAAAATTAAATGACCTTTCCAAATACATATACAATATATAATAAGCTATTATTTTCTTATTTAAAGTCAAAAATTTACATTTTTAAGGGTTTGCAAAGAATTACTTGACAAACTGTATGTAAAAATTGACAGCTCGATTTTCGTGGAAGTGATTTTAAAATACTTCATCCCGATCATCATTTTGCTGATCTATCGAGTTGATTAAATTGATTTTCATAATGAATCGACATCATAGTTTTCTAAACGAATTAAGTGGAATTCAAGTGCTTATCGAAATTTAAAGTGGAGTAAAGTTTTAAAATACTTTTAAAAACTCGATAACTTAATATTTTTTGACGATATATCGACAAATCGATATTAGTTTTCACGACATTAACATTTCGATTGAAGTCTCGATCCATATTTTGGATATACTTTAATTCAGCGGTGGGCACGAAATCTGATTTCGAGAGCACAACAAAAACAACTACAACAGTGGGCAGAAAAATAGTTGGGAGCAGTCGCTGCTCCCGGAGCCACTGCGTGCCCACCGCTGCTTTAATTGACTGACAATCTGTGTAAAATCTCTCTGTCTCTTTCTCTCTCTCACCTTTTCGTTGTAAGCAATCGGGACATCCTCATAGCCAGAGGCAGTGGCTCCACTGGCGCTGGCGCCGCCGGCGGCGCCGTTCAAGCTCAAGGCACAGGCAATCGCCGCTGCCGTGGTGCAATTGTGGGTGGCGGCCGACGGATGGACGTTGCCGCGGGGACAGGGACGCGGCGGGGGCAGCGGAGGCACACCAGAGACGGAGACGGATGCGGACGCGGACGCAGTGGAGGAGCAACTGGGATTGGAATTGATGTGGCCACTGGTGGCGGACAGACAATTGCCATCGACGAGATCCGGTTGCGCTTGTTGCAAGTATTGTTGATGCTGTTGTTGTTGTTGCTGGCGATGACGCACGACACGTGGACAGTCGACAGGCAGGCGAGGATCCATAAAGGAGGTCTTCCTATGCTGATGATCGATGAAGAACTGTTTGCCCGTCTGATCCATTTTGGTCTCCCAGCACGTGGGCAAATCTCTGGTCAGCTGGGCGAACGTGTTGACCAGCGCGACCAGATCCTTGTTGTACTGATACCGCTGGAAGCACTGCGGATCCCGTCGCACCCGCATCACCATGTGCTTCAGCGCCGCATTCCGGTTGTAAATGGCCAAGGCCGCCTCGTTCGTGTGCAGCAGGGAATAGAAATCCGGTCGGCACAACATCAACACCGCCGGATGTATGGCCAGATTAGCAGGTGCTCCTCCAACTGCTCCAGCTGACGATCCCGCCCCCACTCCCGCTGCTGATCCCGCTGCCGCCACAGATCCCGATCCGGCCTGTGGCCCGCCCCGTGGCAGATTATAGATTTGGGACGGCTCCGGAGCAGCAGCAGCAGCAGCGGGCAAGGACAAGCGATTCTCATTGGTAATCGTGCGCCTGATGGACTGATAGCGTCTGTCCAGCTGCTGGCGATGATGCTGCTCGCGACCGCCCGGCCCGGTGCTGGGACCAGGTCGTTGCCAGGATGTGGTGCGTGTGGTGTGATCAATGTAAAAGATGCGTCCATGGCTGTCCATGCGCGCCTCCCAGGCTGGCGGCAAAGGCTCTCCAACAGCACCTGCACCTGCTCCCGCTCCCGCTACTCCTAATCCTGCGCTGCTTTCCATGATGCCCGCTCCTGCTGCGGCTGCTGCTGCCGCTGCCGCCGCTGCAGCGGCTGCACTGCGTTCTGGAATGGAGGGTAGACGTGTGCTGCTCAAATGTTGCACCATGTTGTCGTTGTTGCCATTACCGGGTGGCGTCTGCAATTGACTAGAGTTGGACTCCGCTGCGCCAAGGGCAACGGAATTGGCAGTGACGGCTTGCAGACGCGCATGACGCCGTGCATGATGTGTGGGCGTGGGCGGACAGACGAGACCGCTGACTCCAGCAGCAGCTCCTCCTCCGCCGCCGCCGCCGCCGCCTCCTCCTCCTCCGCCCACACGCTTCAGCAGACGCTGCTGCGGCCGCTGGCCATGGAATGTGGGCGTGCCCGGAAGCGGCGGCTGTGCCAATGGCAAAGGCAACACCGAGTCCACCACTCCGCCAACGCCACGTCCGCGCGTTGGCGAATGCTGCTCCGGACTCAGGCTGAGATCCAGTGGCGAGGCACTGCGTGTGGAGCAGCCTGAAGGCGGACTACGTGGTCGCTTCGGTGACAACAGCAGACGCGGTGAATTGCAGCCACCGGAGAGATGATGATGTTGCTCATCCGCTCCGGTTGCCTTGCCATTGGACAGAGCACGCGTCAAGGGGCGATGCTGTCGCAAATAGGGAAACTGATGACCACCGAGGCCATTGGATGTGGATGCGGAGTTGGAGTTGGAGTTGGAGCTGCTGCTGCTGGGCATGATATTGTGCTGATCCTGCAGCGGAAACGTGGGAAACTCGTATGTCAAGTGCGCCGGCACCTTCTGTGTGCTGATCGTATTGATGTAACTATCGGGTCCAATCTTCTTCTGGATCAGGGGCTTGAAGCGCATAGGCGGTGGACTCGCCTCCGGCTGGCCTGGATAGCGGAGCGGGGAGCTGTTGCTGCTGCTGGCGCCGCTGTAGCTGGCCACATCGTCACCGGGCAAACGTTCGTCCGTGTCGAGAATGTCGAACTTGAAGACATCGCCCTGCAGCTTGAAATCCCTGCCGATGGCACGCGGTGGCCAGGAGCGCTCCAGTGGACGATGCTGGGCCGGCTGTCGCAGATGGTGCTTCTGTCGACTCTGGATACCGCCGCTGGATGCACAGGCACTTGCTTGCAGCGCCGCCGCTGCACCCAAAAGACTCTCAACGGCAGCGGCTTCCTCATCCACATCCTCATCAGGCTCCTCCTCCACCTCCTGCTGCTGGCGCTGCTCCTGCAGCTCGACAACACTGAGCGCATCCACCATCTCAGCCGGCACCGTTTCAAAGCACTCGCGAGCCACCCACAAATTGAAGCTGTCGCCATTGGACATGGTTGCTGTTCCCGCTGCTGTCGTTGATTTGGTTTTCCGCTTGGAGCCACCATTCTGTGGCGACAACGTCCACGATTTGCGACGTGCTCCGCCGCCAACGCTGCAGCTGCCATCGCTGCCAATGCTGCCGTTGCAGGAGCTCGTCGGCGACAACGTTGTGGCGGCTGCGGAGGCGGAGGCGGGCGTCTCACAGGACTTGGTCGAGAGCAGCGCCTGATGCTGGTGACGCAGTCGTATAGTTGGAGCTGCTGCTACGGTTTCGTTGTTTGTCTCATGTGACAAGTCTTTTGGAGCTGCGGGCAATGCAATTAGTTGCGAATTTGTATTATTAATTGGGGACTGAACTTACTTGAACTGGAGGACACTTGGTCCGTATCCACTGGCAGCTCTGCGCGCGCATCTTCAGCCAGCGTCGCATCATGAACATCATGGTCATTATCATCATCATCATCATCATTGGCAGCTGCATCCGCATCTGCATCACATATATTTACTCTGACGTCACTGGCCAGTGTCAACGAACTTTGGAATGCCGTTTCCAGCTCATCGCTTTCATTGCCATTGCGGGCCTCATAATAAGCATCCTTGGCATCATCGTCATCCTCATCATCGTCATCATCATCATCATCATCATCATCATTGTTTGATGCTCCTTCGTTGAGTTGCGTTGTTGTTGTCACTTGGTTGTCCTGCATCTCAGCATCCGTTGGATTCTCACCAAAGACAGTCGTTACGGGAACATTCGCTGGAGATTCCATGCTGCTGCTGCTCCTACAACAACTGCTGCTTACCCCGCCCCAACCTCTCTCTGCTGCTCTACTTTTTTATAGATTTTCTGCTTCGCATAATATTGGCTGCTACTGTCCTTTGGCTGCGCTGCTGCGTCGTTCTGTTCTTGCTATCGATAATTTTTAAATGCCACAAACAGCTGTTCAATGGTCCTCTACCATCCTTACCAGCACTGTACAAAAAAGCGAAACAGAATGTAAACAAAAGTATGACCAGCTCACCGCCCATTAATATCCACAACACCATCTGGTATTTTATAGGCAAGTACAAAAATGCACTAAATAATGCTGCAGCTACTTTCAAGTTTTAGCGCGCAAATAAAAAGAAATACAAATAAATAAATTGCAAATAAATATTTTGAGTGCTAAATAATAAATTGTATGTATTTATTTATTAACTTGCTCCAAAAGTACAATTAATAGTTATATCTTTTCTTTGGTATTTTATAGGCAAATGCAGGAATGCACTAAATAACGCTGCAGTTACTTTCAAGTTTTCGCGCCCAAAACAAAACTATACAAATAAATAAATTGCAGATAAATACTTTGTGTGCTGAATAATAAACTGTATATTTTTATGTATTAGCTTACTCCAAAGGTCAATTAAAAACTTTATCTTTTCATACCAAAAATCAATACATGACATTTATACAATAAGAAATATCCACATTTTCGTAAGCTCAGATTTCTGCATGATCAGCGTACTTTGCGTATGGTTAAAGCCTAACAGTAAAAATTGCGGTAAAATATTCATGTCGTCCGTTTAGTCATTCACATAATCTTTGATAAAATAGAATCTTTCGCTTTTATTGTTAAATTGTCGTTAAAATAAAGAAAGAAAGAAAGATGTTTGTGCGCGGCAAGAGTTACGAATTGGATGCAACGATATCCACAGTCGATTCCGACATGGAGAGCAACAATTATGGAATCGATTTAACGACGAGGAAAAATAAACGTCAACGTCGTCAATCGCCGCCCGTGGCGTCAACAGTTGTCAAGGGTTTTGTGAGCACCTATCAGGACTATTGCCATCACAGTTCCATACACGGTGTACAGTACTTGGGCGAGAGAGAGCGGCCGATAAAGGAGCGACTCTTCTGGCTAACTGTATTCGTGGTGTCCATCTATTGTTGCACCAAACTGATCCACAGTGCCTACACCAAATGGGATGCGACGCCGGTGATTGTGAGCTTTGCGGAGAAGTCGACACCGGTGTGGAATATACCCTTCCCGGCCATCACCATATGCTCGGAAACGAAGCGTGTGCTAAACAAGGGATCCGGCAATAATTCATATGCGCATCTCTACAATCAGTTTACGGCCGATATGCGGGCAACGCGCATCTTCAAGCCGCAGAACATCACGGCTCGGGAACTGGAGGAGTTTCGCACGCTGTTGCACGTGTGCAATTCGCAGGTCATTGAGCAGGATATGCCCCTGATACCTGGCGAGGATATCGACTACTTTGAGGTGCTGGAGCGGATGCTGCCGCCGTTCGAACGCTATTTCTTCTACTGCCGCTGGCTGAGTCGCTTCGACGAGTGCGACAAGTACTTTCGCCAGACCCTGACGGAGGAGGGCATCTGCTATACGTTCAATGGACTGCGTCCCACTGAGATTTACCGAGAGGACACATATCAGTATCATCACAGCCTGGCCATGGGCAATTTCACAGAATCGTCCTGGAGCCTGGAAGCTGGCTATGATGCCGCCAGCGACGTGGAGACTTATCCAGCACGTGTTCTCAGCGCCGGATCTCGTTCCGGCATCTTTATGACTCTGCAGAGTTTCAAGCAGGAGGTTGACTATGCCTGCCGTGGTCCCGTCCAGGGTTTCAAGGTACGAATTATTTAACAGAGATATTTCCACTTAAAGTAAAATTCCCGTTTCCAGGTCCTGCTGCACGCACCGGACGATGTGCCCCAGGTGTCCAAGCAGTTTGTGCGCATTCCCATGGGCCGTGAGGTTCTGATAGCTGTCAAGCCCAACATGATCACCACTTCGGCGGGCATTGCCGAATATCATCCGCAGCGACGTCAGTGTTTCCTCAGTCACGAGCGCCTGTTGCGCTTTTTCAAAGTCTACTCGGAGTCCAATTGCCAGCTGGAGTGTCTGGCCAACTTTACGTTGAGCAAATGCGGCTGCGTCAAGTTCTCCATGCCGCGCAGCTTGGATATGCCCGTCTGTGGCGAGGAGAAGATCTATTGCTATGATCGCGCCGAGCGTGAGCTGCTCGTCCGCGAGTTTCAGCGCGTGCGCAGCCTCAATGTGGCCGGAGAGGCGCCAAAGGGGGCGGAGACTGCCTGCAATTGCATGCCAGCGTGCACATCTCTCATTTACAACGCCGAAATCTCACAGGCCAACTTTGATCTGGATGAAATGCTGGCCGCCGAGGGAGATACAGAATTTATGCGCGAATATCCTGGCTCCCAAATGTCCAGGCTATCAATTTACTTTAAACAGAGCCAGTTTATAACCTCGAAGCGTTCCGAGCTGTACGGCGTCACAGACTTTTTGGCCAACTGTGGCGGCATCTTTGGACTCTTCATGGGATTCTCAATACTCAGCATGGTTGAGGTCATGTATCACTTTACTTTGCGTTTCGCTGTCAATCTGAAAAATTTCTTTAAAGTGGATCTATAAATGCTAGCATTTACGGCCACAATTTTGGCTGTTCCTCCTCGATTTAATATAATATTATATGTTATATATTATGTTATATGTATGTTAGTTATGTTAAGTTATGTTGCATGTGCAAATTTATTTTTAAAATGCGCAATTTTTTAATTGTTAATTGTTAAGTTTCGATTTGAGTAAATGTATTAGTGTAAAAATGTTCAAAATAAAGTTCGTTTCAAATAATTTCAAACTTTAGCGCTCTGCTTGGCATTCCGATTGACATGATCTATCGATAACTTTACCAATGCTTCTGAATGAAACGGAATCAATGACGTCAGCTTGTCAAGGCGCGCAATTTAAATTAAATTTAAACATATGTATGTTAATTGTATTCAATAAGATAAATTTATTAGTGATACAGTTTTAATTTTAAATTAGACAAGGTTAGTGATTATTTTATCGAATTTTACTGCAAGCTGTGAAATTAAAACCAAGTAAATTAAAAATTAATTCATATCAATTGCACAAATTTTAAACTTGAAAAACTCAAAATTTCAAATTGTAAAATTTTTGTGGAGAATATACCAAACAAATTAACGCCTTCACTCCAAACCACGCCATAACTCGTTTATGACAACTTATGAAATTGACCATTAAATTTGCGGCGTTTTGTGAATTCATCCTGCGTTTTATAAGAATGAATTTGATGAATTAAAAATGGGAAAAACTTGTCAAAATAAATCAAATTTTTGTTTCTTTCTTTTTTTATATTTTTAAATCAGTAATTCGAATTGATCGCTTAAGAACAATTCGTTTTATAAACATTATCTCGATTTGCTCCTAAGCGATTTTTATAATATATATGTATATGGTTTATAGCACCGCATCAGGTTTATAGAATAATTGTAAGTATGTTTGGTTGGGTTGCCCGATTCACGTTACATTTATCTTAGTTTTGTTGTTTTTAAGCGTTCCGGGTACAGATTAAGTAGCTTCAACATTTCCATGGTTATTCGTATATAAATATGTATGTTTTTAAATGTGTGGGTTTGTCTGCTTGTATTTATGAATATTGATAAAAAATAATAATAATAAAAAAAAAAGGAAACGTATTTACATTGTTGCATACAGCTAATAGAACTCGTAATCGAAATGTAAATCAATTGCGATTAGCATCTTTAGTAACTAAACCGCTGCTCCAAAAAAAAAGTGAAACACAAAGTAATTAAAATAATTGTAATCATAATAATAATAGAATAAAATAAAATAATAATGTACAAAGCACAAGCACAGATAACAGAACTGAAACTCAAACAAAAACAAAAACATTTGATCAACTATTACAAATCTATTGAAATCGATTAACCAGATTATACAATATAATAGACTTACAATTATAATATAATTTGATTTTCGTTTATCTTTTCTTTTTTATTTATTGAATGTGTTGATAATGTTAATGTTGCAAATTAGAATCGTTTGCTTTGCTTTTTATTATTTTCTTATTTTTTTCTCATATGGCATGCAAAAATCTTTGCCTGTCTGTGTGTGTGTGTGTATCTGTGTTTTTGGATTGATCTCTACATGCGTATGCATTGTATATATATTTATGTGTACATATATTTATAGATATATTTAAGATATTAGTTGGTAATACGTTCCGCACAATATAAAGTTTACTTAAAATCATCCGTTTCGAGTATCTCAAAGTCGCTCTCGTCGGAAGAATCCAGGGCGGTCACTTGGCGTCTATGGCGATTGGCTGGCGCTTGATTATCCGTGCTGACCAGCTCATTATTGGCACCCCACTGCACCAAATTGGACATGAGGCTGGGCAGGAGCGCTTGCGCTTGTGTTTTCACGGCCAGCGCCAATAGCTGTGAGCTGCTGGAGGCATCATCGTTGCTGGGCGCGGCAGTTAGCTGACGGAGCGCGGAGGAGCCGCCACCATCGACGCTGGTGTGATCGGGAAACTGTAGGCCCTTGGAGAGGCTCTCCTCCGACGATGATGAGGTGGTGGACAGCGAGGAGTCGCGCTTAAAGTGCCCTCTGCGAAAATCCATCGCCTTGGCCACTGTTGACTGTTGACTATTCAGATCGGCTGGGCTAGTCTTCTCATACTCATGTGCAGAAGCGGGATTCGTTTGTGCGTTTGCTTTTGGCTTGGACTGCGATAGCGGCACCAGCTCATCCTCCTCATCTGTGGAGTGCTCATCGATTTCGGGTATAGAATCGGGTATGAGCAGCTCCGATGGTATATCATCGCTCCGCTCATCGTCATCCTCAGCACCTTCGACATCGGCATCGGTGGGTGAGCTGATGATATTCACATCGCTGGCACGTTCCAGCACAAATAGATTCGATTCATTCACATCCGGCATAAACTCATCGTCCAGCTCAGCATCCGCATTGTTGTAGTTTATCTTCTCCGCCCATTGAAAGTCTGCAATTTGCAACGGATGGAATTAGGTCATAATATTATTTTATATACAGTTTGTCAAGAAACACTTTACACTCCCTTAAAAATGTAATATGTTGACTTTAAATAAGAAAATAATAGCTTATTATATATATTTGAAAAGGTCGTTTAAATTCCGATTGAATGACACAAAACTTTCCTTAGCCCCTTCGAAAATTTCGAACTTATGTAAAAGTCACTTTTCAAAACTTTTTTCCTCGATTTTTCACAAAAAGTATTTTGATGCAAAAATTCTTGGAACAATTCTAAGAGTAACTGCAAAAATTTTTTTTCAAAAATATTTTTGCTAGTATTTTTTAAAATTTTTCGAAAATCCTAAAAATGACAATTTTAACCCATTTTTCCTCACTTTCATGCAAAAAGTGCCTTCTTTGCAGTTTTCAAAATATTCTAAAAAATACTAGCAAAAATATTTTTGAAAATTTTTTTTTGCAGTTACTCTTAGAATTGTTTCAAGAATTTTTTTGCATCAAAATATTTTTTGTGAAAAATCGAGGAAAAAAGTTTTGAAAAGTGACTTTTACATAAGTTCGAAATTTTCGAAATATTCCATGGGTACTCAATGGGTTAAGGAAATTTTTGCATCATTCGAACGAAAATTAAATGACCTTTCCAAATATATATAATAAGCTATTATTTTCTTATTCAAATTCAAAATATTACATTTTTAAGGCCCTATTCTCTTTCAGCAAAAAATTTTTTTCGACTTTTTTTTTTTTTGCATTTTTTTATAGCTTGGACATTTAAGAATATAACCATATAAAAGTTTTTTGAAATTCGAAGTACTTTAGGAGTTATGGCCTTTTTTGTCCAGCAATGTTAATGTTGATGCACGTGGAGTCAAAACTTTGAACGCGTTTATCTCGAAACCACGTTTTTCGAGCTGGCGGCCACGATTCCGCCAGTTCTACTGAACCGATTTGGATGAAACAAAGTTCAATCGACGTAGAATTGTCACCATTCTGGCCCGTAGTAAAATAAAAAGTTTGCGATTTTTTTTACTATTTTTTTTTTACACTAAACTACAAAAAAATGGGTCCAAATCGATTTGTCAATTTCAAGTGGCCGCCATTTTGTCAAAAAAAATCGCAAAATTTTTATTTTACTACGGGCCAGAATTACATCTATACTGATTATAACCCCGTTTTTTTTTTCATTTCCGACGCTCCGGCGACCCGGAATCGTGGCCGCCGTGACGACACCTTTTTTTTCAACCCCCAACTTTGAAGTCTCATTACTTTTTGAACACCCCTCGTGTCGAGGCAAAAAAAATTTTTTTATTTTCTTTCATTCATTACTAATTCAATAAAAAAAAACAAAATTCAAATATCTTTTTGCGTTTTCAAATGAGAATTTTTTCAAAAAAGGTCCAAAAACAGCAAGCTGAAGGAGAATAGGGCCTTAAGGGTGTGTAAAGTGTTTCTTGACAAACTGTATATAATATTTATATATATTTTTTTTTATATATATTTTATTTTTAAAGAATTGCAAAAACACGACAAAGTAATTAAAGCATTTCAACAAACACAAAATTCGATTGAAATCGGGTTAAGGTTTAAAACTACAGTCGAACTTCCCTAACTTGAATCACCATTATCTAAGAAAAAAGTTCGAGCTATGGAGGCTTCGACTTATGAAAATCTTTTTGTTCGGTTTAGCATACTCTATTGCCACTTAACTTAGTCAGAGTTAGAGAGAGTTCGAATTAAAGACGTTCGAAATATGGAAGTTCAGCTGTAATTCAAAATAACAATTTTCACAAGTCGAATTTGTCGTTTATTTTAGTGATTTTAACTACCAATAAATATTTATTAAGTTGAAAATTTACCGTCAACAAATTGAAAGTCAGCAAACAACTTTAAACTTAAAAGAAGACCAGTAAATAAAGAGTTGTTTTCTTTAGAAAATGGAAACAATTTCTACATTTCTCTAATTTTGATTTTCTAGTTTTTAGCTCTCCCAAATTTGGTATCTTAAGTACTACATAGTCTTATATGGCAATCGTAAATGTATTGCATGATGTTTACCTTTGCGTTCAATTTGGAGCAGCTTAAAGTTGTATTTGGTGGAGACGAGGGCAGACAGAACGAGGAGTGTCAGCACCAGCGCGGAGCCCGATATGAGATGACCCAAAATGGCCAGGGTGGCGAGGCAGCCGCTGCTCAACAGGCAGAACATGCTGGGAGAATCGCGACGCCAATCATCAGCGCGTTGAAACCACGATTCAAATTTGGCTCGCAACTCTGGTGTGAGGACAACGCGAAAACTGCAGCGTGTCCAATATAGCCAGTAGCTGAAGAGGCCCAGGAACAGGACACCCAAAGGACGTACACTGAAATAAATCACAGAGCAGAAAAGAATAACAATTAACACCCACACACAATCATCGGATTAATTGAATGATGAACTGGAGATGAGCACGGGCCAAACACAAATGCGATTAGCTTAATAATATTGGCTTACTAATTATCAACTACTCTTTAAAAATATACAAAATAAATGATAGCTTAATGGCCAAAAACATGTTCTAACAGGAACAGGAAGTATTAGCCTCCCCTGGCCTGTCAGCTGGCCATAAGCTCAATAGCTTCCAAGCAGGTCAAACCTGGTTTGGAATCCGCTTAATTGTCTTTGTTTTAATTATGCAAACATCACTTGAGATAAAAAAATAATAATAATAATAATAATTTTGTCATGATCCCTTAGCTGGAATCGTACTCTACGATCACGTCACGCAGATTTCAAAATTTATATAAAAATGTATGCGAAAATTGTTATAAAAACACATGACATTCAAAATGTTTGATTTATTCATAGTTTCATATGTGAACATTTCTAATAGGGTATATTCATCTTAAAAGAAGTAAGAACGCTACTATGATAATTTAGTTATTGAATTTAGATTTAGTTGTTAGTTAAAAACTAAAATCAGCCATATTTACTACTATATTTATTCAATATTAACTACCAAACAGAGCGCTTTATCTGTTCTTGAATTCTGAGATTCCGTTGTTCATATAGACAGGACAGAATATGAACGAGAATATATAATACATAACATTCTTCTGCTTGTAATTCTTGTTCTCTAGACTTCAAAGTAAAATAGTTTAGCTTTACAATAATATTCAATTTACAGCTGCTTGCCGATCATTTACTTTAACTATAAATGCGCTCAAGTCATTAACCTGGCTTAACCTGACTTTTGTTATTGTCACGAGCGTTCAGGCAAACTTAAAAAAAAAAATTATAAAAATAATGAAATATTAGCCATAAATCAATAAAAATCTGGTAAATGTCCAATAACGCTGATATTTATTTTCCATGCTTTCACATTGTATATACTAAATTTATGAGTCAGCTTTTTTTACATAATAATTCCACGTAGTATTTCAACTGATTAAGATTAGATTGTCAAAAGTGGGACAAACTGCGAAATTATTTATTTTCTCAAAGTGCGTATTACGTATCTAAAGAACAATAACAAAGAAAACCATAAACAATACTGACTAATCGTTGGATCAATCATTTCACATTTAACACAGGGTATTTGCCAGTACATACGTACACAGATACTTAACGTATTTGTACATACATACATACACATGTACATTAGGGTGTCCCTTATTTGGTCAAAGTCAATATTTTTAAACGCATACGGGCTAGTTCTGTTCATTAGGTCCTAAAGCACTCAGAAATAAATTTTTACCTCAATCGGAGTATGATAACCCGTGCCGACTTGGATCGGAAAATTTAAAGATTATATGGGACAAAAATTTTTTTTTTTTTTTTAATTTTTTATTTTTTTATTTTGTTTATTAGGTCCTAAAGAACTCAAAACCAAGTTTTCACCTTAATCGGAGTACGATAACCCATTCAAATTTGCATCAAACATGAAAAATCATCGAAAAATGTATAATCAGTGTTAAAATACTGTTTTTTCATGTTTCGATGCAAATTTGAATGGGTTATCGTACTCCGATTTAGTTGAAAACTTGGTTTTGAGTTCTTAGGACCTAATAAACAAAATAAAAAAATAAAAAATTAAAAAAAAAAAAAAAAATTTTTGTCCCATATAATCTTTAAATTTTCCGATCCAAGTCGGCACGGGTTATCATACTCCGATTGAGGTAAAAATTTATTTCTGAGTGCTTTAGGACCTAATGAACAGAACTAGCCCGTATGCGTTTAAAAATATTGACTTTGACCAAATAAGGGACACCCTAATGTACATATATCACAATCAAATATCAACTTTTTGGCTTGCTTTGCTTTTTTTACGCTGACGACTTGTTTTTGTGTTAAGAACTGTCTAATTATCATTATCGCTCTGTTTGTTATTCACAGCTAATTCGCACATCGCTTTTCATCTCGCTCTTGTGTCTACAAAGTAACAACAAACCGTTTGGCTGTTAGACCAATCAAATTAATTGCCAAAAATTAATTGATGGTTGCTCTTACGAAATACTACATATATGTACTTACATATGTATGTATGTAGCACCAAGGCCCTTGACCTTTGTATATACATAACTGAGATAGTAAAAACTCTTTTCAAACTGATCTGACTTGTCTGTAGAAATGTCTTTTTGATCACGCTCACTTGCTTCAAAATTCAATAGGACTTTAACTGCTTTACAACACTCCCATTAAAGTTGTTGAACATGTCAACGATTGTCAGCAATGTTATCGATAGATCTGTAACGGATGGATCACAGTATTATTTGTCTTGTTGTTATTATTTTTATTTTTTTGAACTGTTGCCTGACAAACAACCTTTAGCTGTAGAACAATTGCAATTGTTATTGTTACTTTTTTACTGATAGTCGAATGGTAAACAAAATAATACAGTGTGTAACAAGTGCATTCATGTGTTCGTTCTATTCTTCAGATACAATAACACACACACATATGTGCAATGTATTTATATGTATGTATGCACATATGTACATATATATCTGGCAAGCTTTGCCTGAGGCTGCGTGCGAATCATTTTTGCTGCATTTTTCTTTGGTTAATTACGCCACACAGAGAATTGTGATTACACACGCACACATGCATGCACACTTCGAGACACATACATACATGTACACTTCGATGCATGTGTGTTTGTGCACATATATCCACAGCGTGGAGCAACTAAGTTCTGGGGGGCATGGAATGGAAATGACATTTTTATACACATATATACATATATATAGATATGCATGTATGTATATGTGAGTACATAAAAAGCTAACAACAAAAACAACGCAAGCGGACTACCAACCACAGAGACATGAATGTATGTATGTATGTATATGTATATGTATGTATATTAAAAGGAGAGGTGTAAAAGGGAACGCTGAGCAGCCAGCCAAAACGAAGGTATAAGCACGTTCATACATGTGTATATGTATATGCACATATATAAATAAATGTACATACATACATACATACTTATTCCTAAAATAAAACATTGCAACTTTTAAAAATTGGCCACGCGACGTTTCATCAGGCGCTTTGCTTTGCTTTGGTGTTGGTGTTCTCTTGCTCTTTCTACGACGCGTCAGTCTTCCTGCCTAGCAAAATCTTTGAGTTGGTGCATGGTAAAATAATTAACAAGGTGCCGTGTTAATTTATTTCACGGCAATGATAAAACTAACTGTCAAACAACTATTTTGACAAAAAAAAAAAAAAACCTGTTTCTATTTTTGATTAACTGGTTCGAAAAATCATAAGCAACTATAATACAATAATATACGAATGTACCAATTTGTGAAAACAATTACTTGACTGCGCTGAGACTGCGGTGGCTGAGTGTCACCTTGTTAATAATTTCACCATGAGTTGGTTTTTGCAGCACTGCTCTCACTCAGCGATTGTCGCCGGCTACAAAATGTATTTTTGTTTTGCTTCCTTTTGTAATGGGGGGGAATGTACCATGGGAATGGACGGCATGAGTGCGTGTCGCTTGTGACCCAAATTGAAAGGCGTGAGCTCACTTAAAAGTTTAATTATTTATGGGAATGAGTGCAATATCTTAACATGGCATACTAAGTATATTTATACGTATGAATATATGTATGTACATATGTATATGTACTTACCAGGACATTAACAGCACCATAACGAGTGCAATGGCAGCGCCTTGCAGCGTTAGCCGCGATGGACGTGGAATTTGAAACATTTTTTTGTATTCGATTATCGGGTTCGACGTTCGCAGCCTGCTTCTTGTTTTTTTTCTACTGTCTTTTCACTTAATAAATGATTTGTTGTTTTTATTATTGTTTTGATTTAAATCTGTAAATGAGCGTTAGATTAGGTTAGGTAAGGTTAGGTTCAATCAATTGATCGATCGAGCGATCTATCGATCAGCTGTGCGTCGTTGCAACTCGCGCACTTGCACTTTCTCACTAAATGCTAGAGACCGGACCGAGAATGTCAATTCACGATGAGGCACGGAGCCAACTTGTTTTTCCGGCTGCTGTTGCTGCGTAGAAATGAAATATTGCTGCTTGAAAAACAAAAACAAAACATGGCATTTTACCAAAAATAACGCCAAAAGAAAAGTCCAAAAATGAAAAACAATCTTGTTGCTACTGTTAATGTTGTTGTTGTTATTATTATTATTATTGTAGATTTAAATGAGACAGATACAGAAGTCCATATTTTAGGGCGCTCGCAAATAAATGCTCTCAGCATTCGTCATCGCATCAGCCATGGACTTAAAATACCAACAATTTCAATTAAAAGAACAAGAACAAAGAAACTGAAACTGCGTTGCAATTGCCAGCCAAAGTTTAATAATATGTAAGCACATATTAATATGGTTTTTGCGACTTTCATGAAGGATTTCCGTATGCAATTACATTACATACACACATACAGATTTTGAAACTGTTACACCAAAAGTTATACAGGTGCTTTATTTTACAAGTTTATACGACAGCTTAAGTCGGTTTGAATGAAACGAGTTTTTTCGTGAATCAGAAATTGGAACTTTGAAATTTATTACAAAATCAGCTGATCAACTATAATATGCTAAATATTTTTATTTTTATGAGAGAATAATAAAAAAACAATTAAGCGACATTTGTAAACACACAACAACATTTTGGTTAAAGCAGGTTTAACTGCCTTACAAACTTGGAACAAGATTCTAACTGTGTTGGTGTTTGGCATTGACAGCGACGCCGCCGGCGGCGTGTGAAAACAGCGAAAGAGGAGGAAGGGGGAGAGCGCGCGCGTGAGTATTAAGCTGCCCATCAAAAATAGTTTGAGTGGTGTGAGTGAAGTTGTGATAATAACAAAAACAAAACAAAACCAACTAACAAACGAAACGAATCGTAAAAAGAAGGCAGAAACACGAAAACGGCAAAGTTGTTTGGCCTTCGATGTCTTTTCAATTGCGTCGCAGAATATACATACATACAAACATACTTATGTATTTGGAAGTATAAATATGTAGTATGGAAGTATATATGTATTATGTATCTATGAATGTATGTACACATGTATGTATGCACATACTTCATGTGTGTGGCGTTGTTATTCTTTTTACACTTTATTTCGTTCTAGTATGTATGGACATATGTATGTACATATGTATTTACAAAGTAAGCAACGCAAATAATACAAACGACCAACGAGAGTTTGCTGGCAGTCAAGTGACTTGAAATGACTTAACACTCGGCCATTTTCCTCTCTTGTAAAGCCCCTTTGATAAAGCAAACATTGCAAAAAAAAAAAGAAAAGTAAATGATACAGTAAAACCGCTTCAACTTTTAGAACAAACTAAAACGCAGTTACCAGTTACAGCTCAATACTCCCAACCGCACAAAGGGCAGTTGCTCTGGATAACGACACCCACACACAAAAACAAACACAGGCATGCTCACAGATACAGATACAGGAATATGTACAAGGCTTCATATTTTCCGCACACATGTGATTTTAGTATTTCAAAAATTTGGATTTTTAAATGCAAGCTTTTGTTCCCATACATATATCGATGTGTTTGGTTACATTCATACATATGCATGTAAGTGTACGAATTTTAAATAATTTCGTTTTGTAATTCGCACACACACACACACACATTGGAAATTCGCATGGAGCAGCGCAACAGCACAAACAAAAACAACGAATGTTGTTAGACGCGACGCGGGCGGAGAGAAAGATTATTCTAAGGGGCTCGTACGTCCTTCACTGACACGTTGAAAATGACCAGCAACTAAATATACTTTTGATTTACTCTCGCTGATTACGCGCTGCTGATGAATGTGAGCCTGGTGGCTCCGTTTAAACGGCACGATAAACAAAAACAAAAAAATTGATAATAACAACCGAGGGCAGCGAGCGCTATGTATTAAACGCGCAACACGATATTAAATAGAGTTGTATCAAAAGGTTCAGAATAAGTTAAACTGAACTACTTACAAAAATGAACGAGCTGACTACAATCCAGATTGTTCAGTTGCTCAGTGTTTTTGCTCGCTCGTTTTGTTCGCTTGTTTATTTTTAGAATTTTGTCGAGTCCCTTATTCTTTTATTTGAATACAAATTGTCCTTTATAAGAAACATTTTTATTCAATCTACTTTCGATTTAAAATTGTACAGTTAATTATTATCGTTATAAATCAAATTTATTGCTTAAAAAGCGCGCTATGCTCATCGTTCATCGCTCATAAGCAACTGAACAAAAGTTCCAACTCCATTGTGCCGTTGTGTTCAAAACAAGTTCAGTTGAACTAAACTACTTAACTTGTTCATTTGAGCTGAGTGAGCGCGCACCTTGCAAGGGCTGTCAACTTGTAGCGATGCAAATTGAATTTAAAAACTTCAACAAGCTGGCAGGCTTATACAAAGTGGCACATAAGCGAACGCAAAAAAACATATCGGCTTTATATTTTTAGTTTTTTTTTACGTTTATTATTTTGTATATTTAATAATTTTTGTGTTGTTAGATGTGGCAGAGGCAGAGGCAGCTTCAGGTGCACAGTTGCCCTTGAAATTGTCATAGCAACGGACACACAACAAATGTAAAGCTAAGCTTTTTAAGTTCAACGTTTTTGGGTCGCGTTTCTCGCGTTTGGCATTTTTCCAAGAGGAACATTCCAAATTCAAAGTGCACAGACGTTAAAGCAGACTATGGACATGGATAGTGCAAGGTGAGTCAGCTAACACTTTCAATTTTGTATATAAATTGTATTTGTTCGTATTTTGTTTTGGTTTGGGCAGCTGGGCAATGGATCAGCTGCGTGCCGCCACAGAGGAGAATGAGGGAATGTTTACATCGCCATCGCATACACAGTCACATTCACATGATACAGATACAGCTGGCAATTCCAATTCAGTAGCATCTTCGGCGCCATACGTCTCCCAGTTCCGCATCGATGGACAGCCCATTTTGCCGCCGCTGGTGAGTAGATACATATGTATGTACATGGGAGCGCCATCACTGAACCATTACAACACATAATCATTGAAACAGATGACAGCGGAAAGGCGGCGCCAGATGCAGCAGCTAAGACAGCGAGCTCTGGAACTGGAGGCCAAGTACAAACACAAGCAGGCGAATGCCGTCAGATCAGCAACAAGCCTGGACGAGACTGGAGCTCTAGACTCGGTCAGCAGCAGCAGCAGCAGTACGAACAGCAGCAACGACAACGCCAGCGACGCTAACAACAGCACCATGAGCACCGTACAAAGATTCCCACAGCTGCAGCAGACGCAGACATTCATCTATGACAGCACACGTCAACAGTCGCCGCTTGGCTCGTCACGGAGTCGTCCCCAGACACTGAATGTGGCCAAGAATGTAACTCCTACCATCTGTGTGAATCCACCAACGCCGCTGCGTACTGATAATCAGCCCCCCAAGCCACCTCCATCGCCATCGCCATCACCACCACAAATCCAGTCCACAAGCATGCTGGGCACACCTCGTCGCAAGCTTAACAACATCACCAGCCGCATTATGCAATTTGAGCTCACTGGGCGGGGGGAGCAGCTGCAGCTGGAGCCACAGCCCGTCCACTTGCTGTGGCAAACCAAGGAGCTCAGTCCTGTGGAGAAGCGCATGTTGCGTTCAAGTACGAGTCCATCGTTAAATGCTGGCCAAACGAATGCCATGCAAATGCAGCGTTCCCGCTCCTTTACGCTGGAGGAGCCATCGCAGGCACTGGTGGATCACATGAAGCGAGAAGGCAACAAGGCGCCCATACCGCCACCACTGCCAGTCGCAACTTCTGGTGTGCCACAGACCTCGCCCCGTTGCCGCTTTGCACTGCCAGCTGGCAGTGTGTCGTGCTGCTCCTCGGCACAGAGTCTGGCGCATTTGCGTCGCGACACCGTCGAGTCCAAGGCGAAGCAGGTGCAGCGGAGTGTCAGCAGTAGTTGTGTGGACTTGGGCAAGCCGCCATCGCCAGGCAGACGATGTGGTGGCCATACAAGAAGCCTGCAGAATCAGCAGCAGCAGCTGAAGCAACTGTTGCAGCGTGCCCTGCACGAGGCAGATGACGTGCTGGACGAGCAGGATCAGGCGGAGAGGAAGCAGCTGACGCTGGCCAAGCGACAGATGCTCAAGGATATCAAGTCGGCGCATCGCGATCGCTTCCAGCAACTGGTGCAATATCAACACGAGGAGCAGCGACGCATGCAGGCGGAATTTGATCGCCAGCAGAAGTTTCTCATCGAACAGATCTGTGCGGATATCAATGTGTCCGCCTATGCGCCGCTCTCCACCGAACTCAGCCCGAACTCGGGCGGCGTCTCGGAATACACTAGCACCGATGATCTGCCGACACCGTCGCGCTCCTCACAGAACAACTCCTTATCATTATCATCATCGACCAAAGACTCGGTGTTGTGCACGGCCCGCAAGCGTCTCTTTGACATGGACACCGAATCCGATGTGCCCTCGGAGCTGCTGCCCATAGATTCCGCCACCAGTTCACCCAAATCGATAACAACAAACAACAGCAGCAGCAACAACAACAACAACAACAACAACAGCAGCAGCAATGCCAAAGCAAAGATTAAAAAGCCTATACAACGCAATCATTCCAAGACGCCCACGGCCAGAAAGGCGACAAGTCCTGTGCTGTCGGCCAAGAAGCCGCCGACAGGAAGAGCCCTGACCAAGACGACAACGACGACAGTGACCAAGAGTAAGCCTATACAGCAGCAATCTCTATCTCTGTCCAAGACGCGTCGATCTGCCTCGCCCAGTCGCCAGTCTGTAAGTAATCAGAAACATCTACGCCCGATTATTGTTGGGCAACAACTAACCAACAACTATCTACTCCCATCTATCTAACTGACTTTTGCTGCTCTGCATCGTGAACAGCGCAAAAAGTAAACTAAACGTTAAGCAAATCGAAGCCAAGCCAAGTGCCTTAAGTCTATAAGTTTTGGGCAATTCTTTTGGGATTTATCTTTAAATATTAACCACAATCATCATTTGAAACAAATTTCAATTTCCGTTTTGCAATTGCATATTCTTCAACAAGTCGTGTACTAACCCAAGTCCAAGTCCAGTTGGCCAGCTTGCCAATGCTATAATAATATTAACCTGCATCTTGATCATCGCCAGCTGCCGCCAGCGTTGGAGATTGAGATTGAGACACAGCGTCGTCACGAAGCCGCAACGCTTCTTAATGCCGTCACACGTGGCTTCCTGGTGCGTCGTCTGTTCCGCACTGAGCAAGTGCAGCGTATTGTTCAAACCATACGCGATACGCTCATCTTTGTGCTCAATCTGCATCTGGAGACGTATGGAACACAACTGGATCAGGAGGAGCCGGCCAACATACGCCTAAAGGCGCGCCTTTTGCAACAGGTGCGAATTTCGATATCAATTATAATATTCAATTCAATTAAATCAGGCTCGTCTTTTCTTTTGTAGCTCTGCTCTGCCAGCCGCACTCTGCATCTGATCTTCTTTCAAACGAGCATTAAGGAGCGCATGGAGATAATCGCGCGGGATCGCAAACGTATCAAGACAAAGCTAATTGCAGGGCATCTCAAGCAGCGTCCATAACTATAATACTCGATATCACGGATTGCCCAATTCTTTCCAGGACAACTCTTCATCATTCGACTACAACAAATAACCAATAAAAGACCTTCTATTTTATAATTCTTCATAGTTTAACTTAGTTCTTGCCAACAAAAAAAAACCCAAGTAAATAGATTATAAATATGCTTTAATTGAATAATTCTTACAGACAGCACTGCACTGCGATTTGGAATTGGAATAAACTGTATATATATATATATATTGTTTTTTTTTTTCGAATTCTGTCTTTTTTTTCTCATAATTTTAAAATTTTTTTTTAATTGTACTCTAGACAAACAGTTATTAACAACTATTTATGATAATACGACATTTGAACACACATTTAAACGGTTTCAAAAATATATTTAAAAGTGTAGCGAGTTTTTAAAACCTTTTAAAATTGGAATAAACACATTTTTCAAACAAATTGAATTATGGAAATCGAATGTGAGCTGAAAAAAAAAAGACTCAAAGAATCTATTTTCTAACTATAATATAGTAAAATAAGAGAACAAAATAATTTATTTGAATTTTTGTAATTTGTCAAAACGGTTGCTTGACAAATTGTATAATTGAAATAATAGGTAGTTTAAATAAAATTGCAATCACATTTGGCATAATACTTTTTATTTAGCCCATAGAAATGGCGAGGGTCGCCTCATGAGTATTCGGCAGTTTTGTGAGTCGCCTGCACAGTTTTATAGAACTAACGACGATTCGTTATTTAGACACATACAAGTATTACATACATAAGTATACATACACATCGCATTTTGGAGCAGATACAAAAGACAAAAGCTAAAGCTGAACAGCTGTTGATGAGCGCTCTAAAATCAGAGGAGATACGACAGACACATACACTTAGATAGCGAACACACGCACACACACATACGTATATAAATGTAAATATATATAGTATATAATATATTATAATTGTATTGGTATAATTACATATGTATGTATAACATTATCTGTACCATGCAAACAATAAGCTGACGAATGACGAACATGCATAGCATTGTAGTTGTAGTACATTCGTACATCACATACACATATGTACACACACACATGTAAATAGCGTACATATGTGTATGTATGTTTATACATATTTTTAACATATAAAATTAATTAATTATTTTATAAAAAAAAGCATACAAATTCTAAGCCAATGCCGCGATCTCCCATCATCATCATCATCTCATCATCATCATGTTGTTGTTGTTGATGTATGTTAATTGGTGTTGTTGTTGTTGTTTATTTGTGTTTGGTGTTGTTGTTTTTATAGTGCTTTCCCCGTTTCCTGTTTCCTGGAATTGCGCTTAGGTGAAACTGCAACATGAATTTGTCTTTTTCGCTGTCTTGTAGAATGCCTTGCTCTGCATCGATAGCTGCTCGGATTTGCTGACCATGTCCTCCAAATTCTCGCCACGCTTCAGCACCGCTTCAATTGTGTTCTTCAGTATGATTTTGGTTTCATCCAAATCGGTTTGCATTTTTAACAGCGGATCCGCCTCTTTGGGATCCTGGTATTTGGCCAAAAATGTGGGCAATGCATCAAAGGGGATGGTTGCCTCCGATCCGTTGGGCCACAGGCCTGCCGCCACCTTGGCCGTAAAGTCATCCAGTATCTTTGTGATTAACGTGTGGGCCACACGGTGTGGATACTCGTGATCCGCAATGAGAACGCCAGCTAAATTATCGGCACGCACATACACATGGCACATGTAGGCATCCTGTTTCACAGACTGTCGCAGCGCCGGCTGAGTGCGTTCCACAATAGTCCTGGACGCAAAACTGTGCACAGATCAAGAAAATACACAAAATTAATGCACACATATGCAAGAGAGAAATGGGGATATGGGGAAAAAAATGTTAACGGGGGGGGGAGCAGAAGAAATTGCGCCGTCGCCGTCGCGTACTCACGTCATGAACTCGTTGACGGTGCCACGTTGAAAAAACGGAAAGGACTGCAAGTCAGATGTTGTCTTCAGCAGACGCGCTTCGGTGGCGCCTTTGTAGAAGATGCTCAAGTTGAATACTCTGACCATATTTCACGACTTTTGATGCGTGTTGCGAAACTTTGTGTCTCTTGTAAGTCTCACTTGCGTTTTTAAAAACAGACAGCTGTTGATATTTCTTAAATGTATTTTGTATTTGTTTGCAAGGTGGGTTTAAGTTGAGGCGCACACTTCTTGTTATTGCTATTAATGTCAAATGTGACAAAAAAAAAAGAATAAAGATTTGTTTAATTCGTTTCGTGTATGAGTGTGTGCGATAGAGTTGTATCGAATGGTTCACAATAAGTTCCATTGAACAACTTCCCAAAAAGAGCGAACGAACTGCATCGCAAATTATGGGTTCACATTGTTCAGTTGTTCTGTTCGTTCGTTTCTTGGAATTTTCAAAGTTTCTAAGAATAAACTTTGAAATTATTTATAGAATTCAATCAAATTTCAATTGTTTTTACTTCTTTTTTCATAAGCAATTGCTTAAAAATTCAGCTGTTTTTTTTTATTTAAGTTGCATGCTAAGTGACTCAAGATGAAAGGCTCAAAATCGAAAGTCCAAATAATATTAACCAGCACTGCAAAGATAACAGCCCTGTCAGTGCTGCCAACTTATTTTTAAAAGTTGAAAAAATTTAACATTTTGAGTTTTTTCTTGATAGCGCGGTCAATTTGCTGATTTAAATCGCAGTAAAAGTATAAATTCTTCCATCTTTTTAAGCCCTCACTAAGAACACAGCGATCAAATTATTCTTTTAAATCGTATATTATTCAAACAATCTTATATGTACAAGCATAAAGGTACGTATATTATTGTATCTCTACTATAGATAGTAATGTAACCATTAAAACAATTATAACATGACTAATTTGGGGTGCCACCGATGCTAACAGGAGGTTCTTGTTCCTTGGTTTGTTCCTTTAGTTTTAAACTTTTTTCGAAACGCTCAAACTCCTTGTTTGCCACTTTATCGGCGTCGTCAAGAACCTGCTCAACGGATACAACTTCCGGTATATAGAATTGTAGCATATTTTGTACACCATTCTTCAGGGTAACAATTGAGCTGGGGCACGATGAGCATGAACCTTGCATTTTTAGCTTGACAATGCCATCCTCAAAGCCCATGAAAACGATATCACCGCCATCCTCTTGCACTGTGGGCCGAATGCGCGTATCCAAGAGCTCTTTAATCATCATGACAGTTTCATCATCATCTTCAAAGATTTCGGTATCTGCGTTTGGTCGTGCCTCGTGTAAAATCGGCAAGCCGCTGGCAAAGAAGTCCATGATGATGGCAAAAATTTCTGGCTTTATAACGCCCCATGCACCGCTTTCCTCCTTGGATATGGTTATAAAATCAGAACCAAAGAATACAGCACGCACTCCCTCCACACGAAACAATAGCTTTGCTGTAACGGAAAAGTTTATCATATTACTATTCAATGTAACAATTAATTTTAAATGTAAACCTATAAAAATATAAAAATTATATCTATGAATTTTAAAATCGAACTTTACAATTATCCAAACATTTAGGGCGCCTAAGACTTAAAACAGACATAAGCATAATTTTATTTAACCGATTCAGAGGCAATTGTGTGGAATGATTGGTGATAATCAGGGAATCAAACCGAAACAGATATCGGTTCCGGTTTTGCTTCTTGTACCTCACAAAAGAACATTTTCGGTAAAAGGTTTGATTTCGGGTTTTTTCGTTTGGTTCTACAATTTTTATTACTGTTGAAAAACAAATAAAAGTACTTATGCATGTATTTTATCGAGATAAACATAACTTTAATCTTAAGTAATTTTTTAATTTCCGATTCTAAATATGAAACGGTTAAATCGGTTAACAGTTCCCTGATGATAACTCAGAGGGAATCAAAAAGAACATTCTGGGTGGGGCGAAGATTTTTTGATTCGCAGCGGCGGAAAGTGATGTAGCGAAATTTTAAAACCAACTTTCATAGTCTCTAAGGTCTTGATGTGACCAAGAATATTTGTATGACTATAGACTTCACCTTTTGCCTATTACATACATATGTTTGTACTTATTATATACTTGGCATAGGGTAAAAGCACTTACCTAACGGACTACAATGGGCTGTTGAGCCACTGGGAAAGTCGTACGTATTGCCCTTGCCCAGGACTTCGACACCGGGCAGGAACTTCAAGCTATCTGGGTTCGGTGTGTCTTGTGTCTGGATGAACATGCTGCGCTTCGTCATCTGTCCCAATCCTTGAACTGTTGCCAACGGCTGCTGGAGCACAGACTGTTTTGTAAGACCTACAGGTGACGCTGCACATGGATTGCGTGCCGAAACCGACGCCGCAGACATGTGCGTAAAATCTCTAGCCGCATACTGGGAACTGATAACACAGAGAAATCCAGAAGTTTCATAGCTGCATCCATATTGTTAAAATGATTGTTTTGTACTTACATTTGATTTGCATTTAGGCGTGTATTACGCAAGGTATTTTTAGCAGCGTATGAAATTAATTTCGACATTGTCTATGTAATATGTTGTTATAATCGATGAATTCATAAACATATGAACTACGTACTAGAGTTGTATCGTATCGTTCGGACTAAGTTCGATTGAACTATTCACCAAAGTGAACGAACGAACTAAATCCCTGATTGTAGGTCTTATAGTTCAGTAGTTCAGTTGCTTAGTTCGTTCGTTCAATAGTTCGTTCGAGTCTTTTTATAGTTCGTTCGAGTCCTTTTATAGGTCAGTAGCTCGTTCGAGTCGTTTGAGTCTTTCGATTCGTTTGAGTCGTTCAATAGCTCGATCGAGTCCCATTACAGGTCAGCAACCTGATAAAGTAGACATTGACTTTCATACACAACAATATAGAATTGGTAAGCTTTTCATTATATTTTGTATGCTAATTTCTATTACTTTATCTCGTTGGCAGGCAGACTTGGACTGATATTTCAGTCAAAACACAAATGTTACTAATTTGCGTGAAGCAATTTGTTTTTTTTTTTTATTTTTATTATCTTCGGAGAAGATTAATACTCAGACTAATTGGATTAAAGTATGAATTTTATTGTTTTTATTTTTAAAATCCGAATTGGCTTTTATTTTCAATCCTATTTTTAAATATAACGAGCGATAATGGGATTCGAACGAACTATTGAACGACTCAAACGACTGGAAAGACTCAAACGACTCGAACGAACTATTGAACGACTCAAACGACTCGAACGAACTACTGACCTATAAAAGGACTCGAACGAACTATTGAACGATAATGGGACTCGAGTCACTGAACTACTGAACTAAATGACCGATTAGTTCGTTCACTAAAAATTGAACTACTGAACTAAATCCTTCAACTGAACTAGAATCGACAACTCTACTACGTACTAACAATAAGACAGCTGTTCTCAGCAATGCTGCCAGACTGCCAAAAGCTACATTGGTATACGATATTTCGATATGCGATAGTTAGTGAGAAGCACAGTGGGTCGTTTTGCTGAGAGTCGTTACAAATATCATATATGTATGTATTATTTTAAACTAATGAACATAAAATTAAATTTGTTGAATTTAATTGGTTCTCACCAAAATGATAACTATTATTATTGCTTTCCAGACAATTTTTTTTTTATTAAAATAACATATACTCGAATTGATTACTATATTTAGAGAAATATCTGCATTTAATTTCAATGATTTAATGAAGTTGTAGACTTGAACAAATATAGAAAACAAAGACAGATTTTTGTGTAGTCATAATATTTATTTATTTAAAAGATAAGTGATTACAATGGATCGTTTTAATTAAAGGTTTAGTGTATTAATGAATATGTTAAGTCGTCTAGGAGGGGTTTTAACAGTTACGAAATGTGACATAATAGATCTTATGGGGAATTACATATATTGACGCTTATTTAATATTCTTCATATGAAAAGTGTGTGTTGAACAAACTGTTGCAAACATTGACGGCGACATTTCGGCGTGCTATCTTCTTGGATCTTCCGTTGGCGGTAAACTCCTGATTGTCCACAATAACTCCAAGACGCTGCATAATATTTGGCTTCTCGCCGATGCAGCCATGGTCGACATACGACAGTCCCGGACGCATCTGTAAATAAATCAAGTAAAATTAAAAAAAATAATAATAATAATACTCGTGTCGTGTCTACTTACAACGCATAGCAATGTGGCTGGATGCATTAGTTCCCAGTTAGCTGGTAGCTCTGTGCGCACTGGCGGCTTCTTTGGCTCCTTTGGAATGACGGCAGCAACCGCAGCTGGTATATTCTGCTCACTCGGCGGAGCTGACGAGCTGCCGGCGGCTGATGGATGCATTTCGGGGACAATAAAACCCTCGCGCTCCCATTCAGCGAATAGCTTGTAAATGGCAAATGAGGCCAAGTTCAACATGGGCACATCATCTTCTGCCGCTTCGCCACCATCACCATCGTTAATATCCATTGGCTCTGGCTCCCCTTCACTGGCCGCCTTTTGAGATTTTCTGGTCCTTGGCGTCATTTTGGCAATTATATAATCGCGCAAAGCCTTCTCGCAGGCCAGATTCTTGGCTGCCATCTTCGAGTGTCCCTTGCCCTCGTATTGTTTGCAGTTGACGGTGACAATGGCCGTAAAGCCGCCATCGGGATTGCTATTAATCGTAAAGTCACTGATATTAATACCCTTGACCTCGTTCAATGCCATCAATGCGTTTTTGGGTAACATCGATTTGCGCAATTGACGATTCTGACGCAGCTTCTTATCCCGTGTCCTCTCTGAAATGTATCAATCAAATATTATAGCATACAATCTGGAATAATACAAAAGATATGGGCAATTCCACCGAATATGAGAAAAGTATTAAAAAATTCAAATTTTTAAAAAACTGAGTAGCAATTAAGTTCAACTATATTCCTTAAAAAGATGAAAACAATTGACCTTTATGATAAAAAGGTAAGAACAAATTTAAGTGATGACGTTACTCCTGAAAAAATTCATTTCATTTCACGTTATTTTTAAAAGATATGTAAGTATTTGCTTTGATTTTCAAGCTTATTGAATTTAAAAACTATGACAATTCGCAAACTACGTTAATTAAATTAATGTAGAAAGTCAACAAGAACTTTTCTTTAAATGTGTGTATTACAATATGTGAGTTTCCGAACATATTTAAAGTTTTCAATCACGGTGGAAATTTCTGTGGAAATGCCCATATACAGTGGCGACAGAATTAATAGGAACACTCTTACTTTTAATATAACAGCTATTGTAAGTCAAGTCTTCAAATTTAAAAAATATATTTGGAAAGGTCATCTAAATTCCGTTTGAATGATGCATAACTTTCCTTAACCCATTAAGTACCCATTGAAATATTCGAATTTTAAAAAAAAGTCAACTTTTAAAACTTTTTTCCTCGATTTTTTCCAAAAAATGTTGGGATGCAAAAACATTCTTCAAACAATTTTAGGAGTGACTGCAAAAAAAAATTTTCAAAAATCTTTTTGCTTATATTTTTTATAATTTTTTGAAAATTGCTAAAAAAAAACACTTTTTGCGTGAAAAGTAGGAAAAAGGGGTTAAAATAGTAATTTTTAGGATTTTCAAAAAATTATAAAAAATACTAGCAAAAATATTTTTGAAAACAAATTTTTGCAGTTTACTCTTGGAATTGCTCCAAGAATTCTTTTGCATCAAAATATTTTTTGTAAAAAATCGAGGGAAAAAGTTTTGAAAATTGACTTTTACATAAATTCGAAATTTTCGAAGGGTACTTAATGGGTAAAGGAAATTTTTGCAACAATAAATCGGAATTTAAACGAAATTTCAAAATATATTTTTTTGAATTTGAAGACTTGACTTACAATAGCTGTTATAGTTAAAGAAAGAGTGTCCCTATTAATTCTGCCGCCACCGTATGTAATGGATTTGTCTACGCACCCGACGACTTCTTGCGCTTTTGAAATATTTTCTTGAATGGTATTTTGCCGCCATTCTCCATATCATCATCATTGGTGAAGGCCATCTCGGCATTGGTATCATCAGATCCATTGCCGCCATCGCTTAATTGAATTGAATGCGACTCGTTCTTGACTAACATGGGCATCGGCAGCAACAGCTCAGATTTCTCGACCGGCTGCGAAACGGCCGGTGGTGGTGGTGGTACAGCCACAGGTGGTGCAACCACACATGGTGCAACCACTGGAGGTGCAACCACAGGTGGTGCTTGCTGAACCGGAGTTATATTGGGATTCTGAATGGGAAAATCAAGTATTAGTAATAATAAAAATAATATATAGAATAACTATAACTTTCTAACTTTTGCATACAAGAATACAAGGTTTACATATGTATATGTATTATCTTTAGCCGATATTATTTATGGAGCTCGACTTTTTTTTGTAGTATCCCAATTATTTCTAGACAGTTTAGAATTTTTAAATCTTTACTTTGATTTGGTTCATACAAAAATTATATAAAAAATACGGGGGTGCCACAGAAATCGCTTTCGCTTGAATATCACTTAAATTTCATACAAATTCCAGTGAAATTCAAGCGAAAGCGATTCCTGTGGCACCCTTAATAATTTAAAATGATTTTATTTTTATGAAAATAACATTTTTAAAGATAATTTTAAATAAATACTGTACTGGCGAGAATAGCTATATTCGAGTTACTGAAGATCAAAAACCCTCGCAAGATTGTATCTTTGATGCCTTCGTAATTTCTTTTGATATTCAACTAAATTTTACAGATCAAAACTTTACATATCGCTTATTTATTTTAAGACAGTTATAACTAAAAATACGACATCTAATTTATGTTGCAGAAATATTCTTTATGTATATTGTGTTAAAGTTTCACATTCATGTCCTGTATACTTTTTATGTGAGAATCGAATGTTTTCTTCTTTTCACGGTCTTTAATATCGTTGTGAACTTTAAATCGTGTTTTTTGAATTATACAGTCTTGCACTAACTATGTATATAATAAAATTACAAAATTCAAATACATGCTGCGGGGGTTTTATAAAAAGTTTCAGCACTTTTTCGGTCTTCACTTTTGCTTGAAACTAGTTCGGATAATTTGAGATTGGCCTTTGGAATGTTATGCATACAAATGCGAAAACCGAAAGAGGCAAAAAATTATAATAAAAATAATGTCGTAAATAAATGATGTGAAAATAGTTGAATATTATGGATCCTTGGTGTTGTCTTAAACTAGAAAATGCACAGGCAGAACAAACGTGTTGCGCCCGTTGGCCATTTTGCATATACCATCAATCAATCTCGAAATGTCTTACATGCCAAGATGTCAAGGGATCTACTACCGGCGTGTGGGCGTGGTCATATATCGCAGCACGTGTGCCGGCGGTTCTACTAAAAACTATAGTTCAGGAATAGCCATGACCACTCCTACAACCTAAAGTGCCCAAACGAATCATGCTGACGCACTGCTCCAACGAAACCACGAAGCCAACCATTCGATGGTTTTCGCTAATGTTCCTTCCATTCACATTAACCAAATTGTCTGTCGAATTGGCGTTTTGGTGTTTCGTTTGGGAACTTAAGTGAAGTAAATGAGCATCGCTATCTAACGCAAAACTAATAATTTTAGTTACAATTTTGGATGAATCGATTTCCAGTAGCCACAAAAATTAACCAAAATCGCAAGTCCCGCTTTTCATATAAACAAGTGCTGGCCCCACCCCCTCATGTAAATTGACCAAACCATTCGGACTTCTTAACGCCGTCAACTGAGTGTGTTTGTTTGTGTTTGTGTGTATGAATTTGCAGGAGTTACTCAATTTATACGTCAGCTTAAATCGGTTACATCGAATTTTAAACATGATTTCGCAATTTTACTTAACTGATTAAACTGATTTTTTAAATGAATTAACCTGGAAAATAGCTATCAATAATATCAACAAACTGTCCCAAATTAAACTTCACACAAGCTGATTTTGATTTAGCTGCCGTATAAACTGAATATGTTTTATGTGTTTAGTTGTGGGTATGTACATATGTATGTATGTAGGTGACGGCAATAAGGAGTGAAGAGTGGACAACGCTAGGCACTTGCGATTAAAGCACTTTTAGCGGCTATTGCAAATAAATTCACAATTGGTCTGAGACACACATTTTCAATTTGTGCTCTGTAAATTATATAAATAAAAAAAGAATTACTGTTATTGCAAAATAGTTGTAATATAAAATGAAATTATAAATGAAAATGTAGGTATGTAAGTATGTATGTACTTGCTTGCATTCAGACAAACATATCACTAACATATGTATGTATGTATGTATGCGGTAAGCATTCCATTGTGTATCTGCATGTATGTATGTATGTACTTCTGTTTGTATGTATGCCGGTATTGATCGAAACTACACATTACATATATACATACAAGTATGCATATAAATATGTAACATGCAAAAACATAAGCTTAATGACATACTTACTTAAATTTACGTGTAAACATAATAGCTATCATATTTATCGTACATATGTATGTATGTATGCACATTTGCAATCATATATACATACATGCATATGCATATGTATACAGACAATTGTTTTATGAAAATATTGAATGGACGTCGATAGAGCAATGAGTAATGCAATTGTTCACAGCTCTTGGAAATTGCAAGAACAAAATAATACTTACATAGACGCCTCCAGACACGAATGGTTTATTGACAACATTCCTGCGCGTACGATTCATCTTTATACTTATATTTATATAGTTATCTGTAGCTCTTTATTTCACCAATTTTTTCGACTTCAGATATTTTTCTGTAGAGCTCAGAATAAGTTCAGAATAAGTTCGTTTGAACTACTCACCAAAGAGCCAACGAACTAGTGATGTAAAAAAACATCGATGCATCGAGCATCGATGTTCTTTCAGCGATGTTTCTCGATGTTTTCCGATGTTTTTGTTGAAGCCGATTTATCGATGTTGCATGGCGATGCATCGATGTTTTGCAAAACATCGGCTGCCGCACTTTCAACACGTTATTTTCGCCTCTCTGACAATGAGTTTATAGTAATTTGGGCAGTGTTTGCAATGGCTAAGTGAGTAAATTCATTTAAATTAGTCAGAGATACTATAGTTACAAGAAGGCTTACATATGTCTTTTCGAAGTTTTCATCATGAAGACCTCTTGTAGTTTTGTGTTTATACTTTTAAGATAAAAACTGTTTAAAACTTTAAAACTGCTATGAAAGCATACTTTTTTAAGAGAAAATGAGCTTCATTAATCTAAGAAATTCTAGTTTTCTTCTAAAAATGGTATGGTTCTCAAACATTAGAAATACATCGATGCATCGATGTTTCGACCCGATGTATAAACTAACATCGATGTTAAATTTTGAAAACATCGATGAGCATCGACATCGATGTTTCCACTAAAATTTACATCACTACAACGAACTATAGTTCACTTAAATTGGTTTGTTCGTTGGTCAGGAGGGGTATTCCTGAAAAAGATTCAGATTAGATTTTGATTTCGACTAAGCAAATTTTAATCAGGTGGCGGAAAGATACTTTTCTAACTTTAAAACGAAACTTAACTTAATAAAAGGTCGAAAAAATGCATAAGCTTAATAAAAATCAAAATCTGCCTTAGAGATGTTATGCTCTATGGCCGCCTTACAAATTTTGTAATTTCTGAAATAATTCTTTTTCTTTTTCAGGAATACGCTAAGTGATTTATAAAAGTAACTTATAATTTTGAGCTTTTGAGCGAAAAATATTAAAAACTCTTAAATAATCATTATATTTGAGCATAAAAAATTAAATATCACTTTTAAAAAAACATTACGTAGTCATTTTAAATCAACTTTTTGTCTTGGATGCGTCCTCCGGATTTCTTCTAAAGGGATATGCAAGCCATGAATTAAAAGTGAGTTTTATTTGAAGCGAAAAAACCAAAACTTAAAAGTTATAATTATTTCTGAGCTTAATTTTTTCGCTCAAATATAATTATTATTTGAGAGCTGTATTTTTCATTCTTGATTTGTATATGTATTCTAGTCATTAACTTTTTGACATAAAAAAATATCAATATTCATTATTTGCGGTCTCTGGAAAAAGTCAACATTTCATTTCGAGATCCGATATGCAAATATTCTTTTTTAGGATTTATGTTAAATACTAACAAATCGGCTTGCAGTTATTGTGATCCCTACATTCCTTCGACTAAGAATTTAAGTATTTTTTGGTCTTTTTTAAGGCTTTTTCTAAGCTGAAGACAGTTTGTTGAAGACAGTTTGTTGTCCTCGTTTTAATTAACCAATTTAAGTTATGGAATCAAATAATTCTAATAACGAATTTGGGCAAAATGTAAAAGACGAACCAGAGCTTTTGGAGGACGAAAACGAGACTACTCCGTTGAACGAAGAAACCGTATGTTCGTTCGAGCCCCCAAACGCGCGTGTCTCTGACTCCGGGTGGAATACCGATGAGGAGGCTACTGTGGCACCTCCAGTGCCACCCTCACCCCCCTTAATTAATCTGGAAAGGATCAAAAGAAGCCCCAGGTGTGATGATCGCGCAACACAGCAGAGTACTTCAAACGCTGCTGAGAATGAGGAGGACGATCTTGGATCACCGTCAAATGTTGACAATTTATTGGGTGCGCCAGAGAATCATTATATCATTATAGCCTTGCAGAAGGTGTATAATCCTGATCTTAGGTTAAAATCAGCCGTATCGTATATCAGTCGAATATTAACTATAGGGCTCTGCAAGGGTATTAAATAAGCTTCAATCTTAATTTAATTATGCATTTTTCACAGATTCGTTGCTGCCGGAGCTTAGTGAATCTCCTGAACCACCCCCACCGCCATCATTCAATCTGACAAAGATAAAAAGTAGTCCCAGGTTCGATGATCAATCATCTCCTCCGGGAATTTCAAACACTGATGAGGAGGAGAACATTTCTAGCGATCAACTTGATGTGAAATTTAAGAGAGAGGAACGGGATGAATTACAATTGGATTTTCTAGATGCACTTGAGGATACAGACCTTGTAAGTGTCGAAATGCAAACGGAACCATTGGCCAAAATGGAGCGAGAACCGTCGGAAAGTGAACGTGATGAAGAGATGGAGGCTCTTACCAGAAAGCAACGCGAATTACTTGAAACATTGAACCGTAAAAACATGGAAAAGGAAAAGAAAAAGAAGCGCAAGAAGGAGAAAAAACAAAAGCGAGAACGAGAACGCAGTCGAAGTGGAAGTCCTAGTCGAACTCATAGTTCAGAGCGTAGTCATAAGCAAAGGCGCCTTAATGAATCTTCCAGCACTTTTGGGATCGCAGTTAAAGCAGAATCTGGGGAGCTCGACTACGTGCCAGTAAACGATTGTGAGAGAAGTGTTAAAATTATCAGTATCAGCAAGTTAAGACAAAATGCAACTGCTCCAGTGCCACCAAAATTAGGTATTATGGAAAAGCGCAAGTTGGCAGTGGAGCGCGTGAAAGCTGTACTTCATTTGATGCATCTCAAGGCATCAAAGGTACCGGAGACTGAGTTCCTGGTTGTGGACACAATTCGCAAGTTGCCCAGCTCTGTATCAGTGCTGGGCAGCGCAAGCTTTGAGAACCCGTCACCATTGTGCAACAACTTTAACGTCAATTACAAATTTAACTCGACTACAAAGTCAAACATAGATCTGTCCAAATGGGGCTTGGAGGCGATGCCAGCAGAAACAACTAAATTGTTACAGCTCACCGGCATTGATGTGACGCGTTTGATGGAACTAAAGAAGAATTCAAAGATGTCCATGCACAAATTGCGACTTCAGCAAGAGGCTAATAAGGCGGCCACCAAGACAGAAGATGAATGCACCTCCACAGGACTATTCAGAAGCCTGTCAACTCAAACCGATGCCCGTAACTTTACAAAGACTGTTGCTGTCCAAACAAAGGCGACAACTCAACACAACATATTCTGGCTGGACTCTCAATTCTCCGTGTCCGACTTGTCGCAACAACACGCCAATGTCACGTTTGCATTGAAGGAACTCTGCTCGACAATGCCCAGCTCCACATACTGGGCCGATGCTATATACAATTCTCTTCTTAATGCTTTAAAAATCAAGCGCGAAGATGTTAAGCAACAAGCCATGAAAAAGAAAAACTATTGAACTTTAGTAATTTGATGAAACATGCAAAATTACGCAGCTCAGGGAAAATTACACAGCCTCAGAGAATCTTAAACTTATCTTACAAATAAACAATCGTGCCAAAAATGAATTTATTTCGCACAGAAACATTTATAATTTCATACAAAAATTAATCATAGCCTTAATACTTATGTTTTAAAAATAATGCTGAAATAAAAGAATTTTGATTTTCAAATGCATTTTGTTTTGTTTTGCATTGTTCTGAAATAAATAAAAGGATATTTAAATTATACGAAATGCAACAGCTGATATATATCGATAACATGCTGATAGTATACCGGCACTTAACAACACTTTTGCCGTATATCAAAATATCTGGTCACACTGTCGCGTCCACGTAGAAAACAAACGGGTGACATTGCCGACTTAAGTTGGGCTTTTTAGTTCAATTTGCTGAATAAGCTCAATCGTTAATTTAAAGTCTAAAGTCTTTAATTCACTTTGCACACTTTTTGACAGTTTCAGTATTTCAGTATATTTCCGCTAAATACTAAAAATACTGACAATGTTTTGCTATTCTAGTGATGATACTGATTTCGATAGTAATTTATCGAAAATTGGACCCATGTCATTTCTCGAATTAATTAATTATTTTCAAAAATCAATTTAAAAATGATAAAAAAACAAATTCAAAAAACCAACAAATTACAAAATTTTCTGAAATCATGAAGTTCATTCTAAAATTTTTTGGTGCAATTTCCTCGTCGCGTGGCGAAGTTGAGTAAAAATTCTGAAAAAATCTTAAAAATTCGAGAAAAATTCAACAAACATTCTGGTAAAACTTTGAAAATTCCAGCTTCAAAATTAAGCAGGCTTCAGCTAGCAAGGTAGAATAGGACAGAAAGCGTTTTGCGTTGAGAGCGAGGAGCGCTGTGCTGCTGTTTTACTTTGCTTTTTGTTCTGAGTTTTAATGGCCGCCCAACAGTGTGGCTGTTTGTTTTGTAACAATGAACGATTTAGTTCATGATTGACTGAATAAGTTCATTCGATCATCTTAATGACCCGTTCATTTGAACTTTTTCAGAACGAAACAGCACAACTCTAGTTAGTAATAGTTTACTCATAATATGAATATAATTTAGGATTATGATTTTAATTAAGTTATTGAAGTCAGTCAGCAGAGCAGGTGCGAAATAAGCCAAAACCGAATTGCAACAAAAAGTGCATATGTGTGAATACGAGTGAATACGAGCGACGACGCCTAATAATAAAAAGAGGCATAATTCGCTGCCATTGTGTGTGCGAGAAAGGGAGAGGAAAAAGGAGAGGGCGACTTGCTAATTTATTGTGCGTTGTGTGCTGGCTGTCAGTGTGACATTAAATATACATAGCTTTGTAATTATAATATTTTTTAGTACGCACAGCATAAAGAAGACAAAATATCAACAAATTATCATCGTAAGCAAAAGTTCCACTGTGCTTCCAACACAGCAGCAACAACAAAAACACAGCAGTAAAGTTAACAAAAAAAACAACAACAACTCGGCCTCTCTGTCTGGTTCTCTGCCGCCCTCACAAACGAATCACTGATAAAATATATGCATAAGCAACGCCAGAAACAGCAGTAGCAGCAGCGTCAAGTGCTTAACGCCGGGAATTAAATAACAAGCAAAAAAAAACTAAGAATATAAAAACTCTTGGAGCAACAACACTAATAACAATAGGGAGCTTATCACACACACAACACAGACACACACGTACATACACACACCCGCAGCATCAGCGACAGTCAGAAGAACAACAGTTTATCATATTATTTAAGCAACCGGCGGCGGCAGCAGCAGCAGCAACAGCAAACAGCTACAGTTGTGTGAGAGTGAGCGAGAACGAGATAGGCACACGTCAGTGTATGTGTGTGGGTGTGTCTGTGTGAGTGTGGGAGCAAGGCACAGGCACGGCAAACAACAAAAACAGCAACACCATCAGCAGCAGCAACAACAACAACAGCAACAAAAAGCAGTAACCGCAGCAGCAGAAATACGAAATTTTTGCATTGTTCAACGTTGGACGTCAAAGCGTCATCGCCGTTTAACTGTAAATTACAACAACTAAAGCAGCAGTAACTCCAAAATGGCACGCCACTTTGATCATATGTTCAAGTTGCTTATAATTGGCGACAGCGGTAAGTGTTAATGCAAATATACACACACACTACTAACACATACATATGTGTGTATGCTTAGACATGCATACATACAAACAATGTATGTACTTGCATTTTTGCATGTTTTTCACCTGCCCAACAATAAATTAACAACAAAACAACAACAACAACACCAATGTTATAAATAGCAACAAACCATAAAGCAAACAGCAACAAAAAACTGCACTGCTTTGTGCTCAATTCCAATTTCTGTTCTGACTGTCCCACGGTTTTTTGGGCGCTTATTATGATTCTTATATTTTTTTTTTTTGTTGTAACATTTTCTTTGTTTGTGTATGTTTGTGTGCCTCTGCCAGCGTGTGCGTCAAATCAGCTGTTTTGGCTCTTTCTCTGTCTGCACGCAAAGAGTGCAAACTGCAATGTTGAGCAATTAAAAACTTCGTATCTGCCATCTCTTCACACCTTCAATCAATTTGCCAAACTTTACCATCCAAGAGGGAAACTTTACTGAGGAAGGGAGACAGAATATCCTCCTACTACATAGTGTTATCGATAACTTTACTGACCGTTGCAGCAAGTCAGATTTGAAAAAAAAATAATTAAAAGAAAAGAGGCGAATAAATTAACATAAAAGAATTTTAAATATTTTCAAAATGTCTAGATCTAGCAAAAAAAATTAGCTAAAATAACAATAGTGATAGTTCCGTGTGAATCATGTCTCCTTCCCTTTATGTATCTTTCTCTTTCTCGCCCTCTATCTATCTTTGTCACGTGTATGCTCTCGGCAATGCATATTTGATGCATCAATTATTTGGTTGCTTTACGTTCGTAAACGTTTTACTGGCCACTTTCAAGGTGTTTACTTAACTGTAGGTGTAATTCCGGCAATTTCGATGAATCGATCAATTAATTTTCTCTCGAATAACATTTTCATTTGTGCCTCAAGTTTAATACTAACTCGGTATTGTTGTTGCCTCAGTTTTAAGGGCGTTTTGTGCAACTGAAATTGTAATTAAAGAACTATTGTTGTTGTTGTGGTTGTTGTTGCTTTTGTGCAAACAAAAAAATACTTGAACGATTGTTGAACACTTGAACATGCGAGAAATTATTGAAATACATTCCACACACAAATGCAACTGCAACTCACTCATACAACTCTCTCTTCTACGCTCTCTCTCTCTCTCTCTAATCTCTGTGTTTGTTATTGTTGTGCTGTTGCAGGTGTCGGCAAATCCTCGCTGCTTATACGCTTCTCAGATGACACATTCTCGGGTAGTTATATAACAACAATTGGCGTGGATTTCAAAATAAGGACCGTGATGATCGAAGGACTGCGCGTGAAGCTGCAGATCTGGGATACGGCCGGCCAGGAGCGTTTTCGCACCATCACCAGCACCTACTATAGAGGAACGCACGGGGTGATCATCGTCTACGATGTGACGAATGGTGACTCCTTTGCGAACGTGCGTCGTTGGCTGGAGGAGATTCAAAACAATTGCGATGTGGTGAACAAAGTATTAGGTGAGTATCTCTTGCATAGATTGTTGTCCAATTAAATTGAACAGTTTTGTTGCGTTTTTTTTTAGTGGGCAATAAAAACGATGATCCGGATCGCAAGGTGGTCATAACGGAGGATGCGGAACGCTTTGCGCGACAAATGGATATTCAGCTGTTCGAGACATCCGCCAAAGACAACCTCAATGTGGAGGATATGTTTCTGTCGATAACGCGGCAGGTGCTGAATCACAAGCTGCGCACCGCCTCCGATGAACAGCAAAAGGATCGCATTGTTGTCAGCAACAAGAAGGGCAACCGGAAATCCAATAAATGTTGCAGTTGAAAGCGACGCCTTGGCAGCAGCAGCAAAATGTTGATGAGGAATCGTTGTGGTGGCGCGTAGTACAGGTTCAAATGGCACACACACACTCTCTCTCTCTCTCTCTCATGCAGTCATACACACAGATAGACAAACATGTAGCTTACACACACACACAAATACACAAGACAAATTTTTGTTTATTTTTTTTTTGTTTTTAATTTTTGTAATGCATCAGAGCCGTAAAAGAAGTGTAAAGCGCAATTAATTGTATTTAGCAATTTATATACATATATTATATACATACATGCAAATATAAATCTATATGTATATTTATATTTATATATCTATCTATAAATATATATATAAAGATACAAATGGCATATTTATACAAGAATATATTTATATTTGAAACAGAAACAAAACAAACAAAATTGTATTTACAATAATAATAATAATAATAATAACGAGAATGGAAACAATAATTGCGATTATACGCAGCAGCTGAGAAAACGAGACAGAATGAACAAAATTATTATATGTACATTTATAATTTATCAAACAATCTACCACTGGCATTTTGTAAAACAATCTTGAATGAAACTACTTTAAAACATACTCGTACATACTAATGTCTAACCATTATTGTTCCAATTGAAACTGCAACTGCAACTGTAACTTACTCTACGCGTACTTGCTGCGAAGAAGACTACATACATATATTTTCCACAGTTCAGTTATCAGATCTTTGTGGACACTCAATTAACTATGATATATGTATTTTCATATATCTCGACCTAAAGAACTCCAGAAAGGTCTCATTTTTGATATTTGACGTCTAACTAAAACATTTCACTTACCACTTAGTTATGTTCAATTTATCCATTATAAAATTATACATAAACAAAAGCAATTTTTTTTTTTTGTGTCTGTAAATTGTTTTCCAAATGCCAATTAGATATGAAACTGAGATCAATATTGTATATGATTGTATTTATATTGATAATAGACACTTAAATCGAAATCGTATACATATTTATTGTGTTTCAACACCAAATATAATTTTTTAATGGCAGACTTTTAGAAAGTGCGGTACATCCATAGTTAAATACTACCCATATACATATATATTGCGATATACTCGTTTATATATGTGTATATTCAAACATACCAACCGTATTGAGCAGAATAAACGAGTATGAACGTTATAAAATAAAGCAACTAATTCAATTTTTAAAGAACTCTTTCATATCTTGTTCACTTGAACTGAAGAATGACGTGCAAATCTTGTAATTATCAGAAAACTAGTTCTGGGTAAGTATTGTCCAAAAAATTCAAAATATTATGTCTAAATTCTAATACGAATTGTTTTGTAGATGAATTGGAAACTTATGGTTGTGGCTTGAAACCGAAATACTTAATCTATTCGCATAGTGGGTTTTTCCATTTCAACAATTTGGACCAATGGTTCTTATCTGCACGTTGAGCTCATATTTAGATGCGTTGCCCGTATATATTCATTCAAGTGAAGTTAAACCATGCGATAACTAGGATCTGCTACTGAAAGTGTTCTTGTGTTACAATTTTACCGAAGAAATTCTTGTTTTTATTATTTATCGCTCTCGGAAGTACTTATGAGCTCACAGTTTGCATAGGAAGCATCAGAAAACGAGACATTTGTCACTTACATATAACAGCTATTGTAAGTCAAGTCTTCAAATTTAAAAAATATATTTGGAAAGGTCATCTAAATTCCGTTTGAATGATGCATAATTTTCCATAACCCATTAAGTACCCATTGAAATATTCGAATTTAAAAAAAAGTCCACTTTCAAAACTTTTTTCCTCGATTGTTTCCAAAAAATGTTGGGATGCAAAAACATTCTTCAAACAAATTTAGGAGTGGCTGCAAAAAAAAATTTTCTTCTTTTCGCTTATATTTTTTTATAATTTTTATAAAATTGCTAAAAAGCCACTTTTTGCGTGAAAAGTAGAAAAAAGGGGTTAAAATAGTAATTTTTAGGATTTTCAAAAAATTATAAAAAATACTAGCAAAAACATATTTGAAAAAAAATTTTTGCAGTTACTCTTAGAATTGTTCCAAGAATTTTTTTGCATCAAAATATTTTTTGTAAAAAATCGAGGGAAAAAGTTTTGAAAAGTGACTTTTACATAAATTCGAATTTTTTTGCATCAAAATATTTTTTGTAAAAAATCGAGGGAGAAAGTTTTGAAAAGTGACTTTTACATAAATTCGAAATTTTCGAAGGGTACTTAAGGAAATTTTTTCAACAATAAATCGGAATTTAAACGACCTTTCCAAATATATTTTTTAAATTTGAAGACTTGACTTACAATAGCTGTTATAGTTAAAGAAAGAGTGTCCCTATTGATTCTGCCGCCACCGTATATTGTTTGAAAACAAAACGCTGCTCGGTCGGTACAGATTGTTGTGTACTATCGATGCTCAGTCGATAATTATAAGCACATTTGCATCAAATTGCTGCATTTCGTGATAATCGTATAATCGTATAGATTCAGTAATTATATTTAATAGTGAATTTAAATAGATTTGCGGCGTCGGATTAATGCTCGACTTATGTAAGATCATTGGCTTTAGCGTAAATATGAAAAGATAGTAGGAAGATCAATAAAAATAAAATGATGGGTTCTGAAATGTAGTGCTATGTAATAAAGGTAGATTTTTGAGTCCAAGCCTGAGCTTGTTTGTAAGATCTGAGACACTTACCATAATCAATTTGTTTCAATGAATGATATCAAGCGAACCGAATGAAGATTGAAAGAATACTCTATCAAACTAGTAGGAAGTGCAACAGTCAAGAAAACCCGACTTAAAAATACCCTGTACTGTTTATTAAATTTAAATTATTATAAAAACTGTTTCTATAAGTTCATTCTAAAATTAATTTCTTAGGCTATATAGATTTCTAAAGACTTTTTCGTTTATATATAGTTATTTTTATTTGTTTTAAAAATTGTTTTAGCAGTGTTGAAATGTGTGTATGTCAGGTCCAAACATCGTGGCCGGATTGGGTGCATTAAATTAACAACTTTTTGATAGATACGCAGAACGTTTGATAGTTAAGAACTGAGAGTTGAGCTGTGAATTGTGAGTTGCTGTTGTTGTTGTTTGTCGTAATCGTTTGTCGAAGTTGAAGTTGAGGCAGGCAGTGCGGCGTTTGCTTTCCACCCACTCGGATGGGTTAACATCTTAGTGGTATTTGGCCACTGGGAAGGTGCGTGTCTGGCGGCAGGAGACGAGCGCGTCTCCAGATTGTCCCGCGGGGCAGCGGCAGACGGCGAGATGTGCCTTGGCCTCGCAACTGGCGCCGGTGGCGCATTTGCCGATGCAAGGATCGACACACTGATAATTGATGCACGCCCTGTGGTCCGGGCACTCGTTGTTGCTCAAACATTCACCCTGCAATGCAATAATTATTATAAATTTGTGATGAAAACCAAATGATGGATCGCTTTTTAAATAGAAATTTTAAAATCGTCAAAAAAATCGGGTAGTCGATATATTGTCAAAAATTGATCGATTTTTGCATCAAAATATTTTTTCTAAAAAGTCGAGAAAAATGTTTCAAAAGTAGACGTTTATAAAAATTTGAAATTTTCAATGGGAACTTAATAAGTTGAGGAAAGTTTTGCATCATTCAAACGGAATTTAAATGACCTTTCCAAAAATTAAATATTAAACTTGTGTGTAAAGTCAAAATATAACATTTTTTAGAGTGTGTAAAGCAGGGGTGCTCAGCTTTTGCTCATTCCATTGATTTTCGGCCTCATTTGTTTTTGTAATTCCACAAAGCATAGGAAACAATATATCGTATATATGCACGGCGCCGAGTATACAAAATACCAACACATGCAAACATATTCGTGTGTATGCAATGCGCAGCACAAAAACCGGTTTTGTTCTCTTCGCTGATTGGTGCTTGCAAGCGCAAGAAAACTGAGCAACAACAATTTCAATGTGATTTTGTTGTTGTCTTTTCTTCAAGTTTGCACTTCTCTTCTTTGTATTGGTCTTTTTTTGTGTAAGTATTGGTGCGAACTCATTCGTATGCTGGTTTTGGGCACCCCTGGTGTAAAGTATTCTTGACAAACTGCAACATACACTGCAGTAACTAAAAAATGAACTTACCCGGGAGCAATGGGAGAGCGGATTTCCAGTGTGACCCGGCAGGCAATTGCAGACGGGACGCTCGCGTCCAGTGTTGTCGTGGCCGGGCACACAAATGGCATTGGTGCCGCACGGATTGGGCTCGCAGAGGTCCTCCTTGGTGAAGGGGCGACAGCGCACGAAGGGATCACCGGTCATGTCGCGCGGGCAACTGCAGACTGGCGTCAAGCCGCGCAAATTGCAATCGGCACCGATGCCACAGGCGCCGTCACAAGTATTCTTGCAGATGCCATAGAAGCAGGCGGGCCGACCAGCTGGGCAATCGGAGTCGCCATAACACTCCGGCCGACACTCTGTATACGGACTGCCAATATATCCCTTGGGGCACTCGCACACCGCCCGATGATTGGCCACCGTCTTGCAGTTGGCGCCAATGCCGCACTGTCCACAGGAGGGCACACACTTAAAGTTGCTGCACATGTCCCGACCGCCGCAGTCGCCGTCGTGCTCGCACTCATGGCGACAGCCGCTCAGCGGGTTGCCCAGATAGCCGTGGACACAGGAACAGGTTGGCACTCCGTTAATGATCTCGCACTTGGTATTGACGCCGCACGGACTCGGATGGCATTGTTCCTCTGAAATGGGCAAAAGATGCAAATTCGTTGTCAGACTTTATGTAAATGCATAATTTTTATATACAAGTTAATACTTATATGCAGGGAACGCAACTAAGAGTTATGAGAAACTGAATACACTTTTATTTTCAATTTTTATTTAAAAATTATAGAATAGAAGTCAAGTCTTCACATTGTTATAATAAAAATTAAAAATAAAAGTTATTTTTAAATTCCGATAATAAAAATTGAATGCAAAAATTATCTTTAACACATTGAAAGTACCCGTTCGAAAATTTCGAATTTAAAGTAAAAGTTATTTTTCAAGTTTTTATTATAAAAGTTGAAAATAAGAATTATTCTTCAATTTTTATTATAAGAGTTGACAAATAAAAATCTTAATACAAATGTCTTTTGAACCGGAGGGTGTATTTCATTCACAAGGGGGTGGTGAGGGGTTGGAGGGTGACGTTGCTCCGACTCTCCTTGGCTATGACTATTGTATATACATACATACATGTCACTGTTGGAAATATGCCTTCCAATGCAAAAAGCATTTACAGTCAATTTTTGCAGTTTTCAACTTTTATAATAAAAATTGAAGCAACAATTCCTATTTTGCAAATTTTTATAATAAAAATTGAAAAATAATTTTTATTTTAAATTATCGATAGTAAAAATCTTAAAAAGTGACTTTTATTTTCAAGTTGCTAAAATAAAAATTCGAAAATAAGAGTTAAATTATAATTTGTTAAATGAAAATTGAGATTTAATTATTATTCTATAATTTTTTTATTTAGATCGAAAAATAAGAGATATCATTTAATTTTTTGGATAAAAATTAACAAATAACTTTTATTTAATAAGTTATATTTTAAAAATTTAATCGTTACGGTCCCTGCTTATATGTATTAAAGGTGGAGTTACCCTGTATCCTAATTTTTTCTGCTTGTTTTAAAATTTTAAAACTTGACTAAGTTAATTGTTTTTTTTTCAATATGTAACTATAAATCTAAAAAATCTCTTTTATAACTTTATTAAAATGAATGAATTATCTGAATTTTGATTCTGAATTGAAATTTAAAAATTGAATAGTTATTTTCTGAAAATGTTGCATGTAAGAAGCTAACTTGAATATATTGATTAGTGATACTTAATAAGGATTTTACTAATTAATGATGCAAAGTTTAATTTTATGCTTAAATCTATAGCCAATGCTCAAGACAAAATGTTATACTAGAGGCACTCACAGATTTATTTGGATTAAAAATATTTAGAATAAATTTTACTTGTCACTAAGGTTCTTTAAATATTTTTGAAATTTATGTTTTAACATGTCGACTTTCAATTTTAAAAAATTCAATAATATCGGATTAAATTTCGATACAAATTTATATTTTAAAAAGGAAAGGATGCACATATTCAAGCACAGGGTATTTCAGTATGCGACTAATATAATTTTGTTGACGGCATTTTAATAAATTTCCAATTTAAATGTAAATTTATTGCAATACTGATTCATATGCATTGCAATTAGCACTTGACTTAAGACCATAAATTGGAGGCATAGAAATTTGAATAGCGAAACTGCAGCTGCCCCTCGTCCTCAAATATCAATATACGAGTACTATATAAATATATGTATATAAGGACACTGGAGCCGCCCATTTGAACTTGAGTTTATATGTACATATATGTACATGAGTATGTATTTATGTACGTATATGTGTGTATATTCATGCCAGGGACATGAGGAGGGACAATAAGTATGTAGTATGCATAATGTAAATTTCAAACAATGGCCATAACAATGGAAATGAAAGCTTCATGTAGATGGAAGCTGAAATGGTCTTGAACTTGAACGTGGAGGAATCGATGGCGTATCAAATTGACCAAATCTATAAATAAATATGAACATTTAGCCCTTAGTTGACTTTCTTTACCCATTGCGATGATTACGACTATGGCGCAACTTTTGTCATGGCAACAACAAATACCAATTTAGAAACTTGCCTCGATTATAATCATCATCATCAATGAACGGAATCAGAAACAAATCATGAAAGAAAGAAGAAACAACAACTCCAACAATCCTCAACAATTGTACAACTGGCACAAAAGAAAAGAAAATAAAAAAATGAGAGCAAATTATAAGTAAAAATTATGCGCATAAATGAGCCTTGGCTATTGTATTTGAACTCGAATTTGGGACTGGCCAAATGCCGATTTATTCAGGGGTTATTTCAAGTGGCACTGCCACGCCCCCAATTATTTGCCCTTTGTGACTGTGCCCAAGTGCGTGTAAAGATAAGTGCGAGAAGTGTGTCGACTGCACTGTGGAGCGGGCGAACCCTTGGGTTCCCTGGGTCCACAGTCCACAGTCCACAGTCCACAGTTGTTACCCAACGACCACCTCCACATGAATTACATGACCCTGCATAAATCACACAGCAACTGTTTAAGCAACAAATACTCGGGCTCAGACTGCCAGAATAAAAGTTACTCTTTTTTTCGTCCGAAAATATACAAAAATAATATATGTAGATGTGTGCAAACAATTATTTGCATTATTTGATCATAGTCAGGAATAATTGAAGCCTGAATTTCACGAATCAAAATAGTTCTTAATAATTTATATTAGGGATTAAAAACGAAACGGATATCGGTTTCAGTTTCAGTTTCGGTAATGATCACATTTAGGTTTCGATTTTCGGTGAACCGGTTTTTGTGTGTTTCAGTTTTGAAATACAGATATGGTTTCGGTTCACAAAATAAAATTTTTTAATCGATAATATTAATAATATAATAATAATAATTAAGAAGGCATTACTTTCATGATGTTTCATTCACACATATTTTCACAGATTCTTTAGTTTGATGCAATTTAGTTACATTTCAACAATTTTAATATATCATTTATCAAATTTATTTTATTTGCAATTATTCAGTGCTATGAAAATTTGATCATAAATATCACAAATAAAAATTCAAAATTAAACATAAGAAAATTTAAATCGAAAATCAAAATTATAAATGAAAAATAAAATTTAATTTATTTAATTAAATTATTAATTTAAATTTAAATTAAAAAAAAAATATATGTATGAAAAAACAAAATTAACCCTTATAAATTAAACGGTTACTAAACGGTAATTTCGGTTTACAAAGTTTCGGTTTTAAGGTTTCGGTCAAATGAAATTTTTTTTTTCGGTTACGGTTTCAGTTACGGTTTTAAATTTCAATCGGTTTTTGCCGGTTAAAGGTTACGGTTTCGGTTAGGGCTTTAATCCCAGATTCATATTATTTAATTTTCTTTGAGTAAGTCAAAAATGCAAATTCTTTAAATCAAATAAGATTTTTTGGCAATATAAATTTGTAGAAAGGCCCATATTTTATTTTTGAAACAGTACTTTCGATTCGAACAGATCCATAAAATAATAAGATTGACCGCTTAACTGTTTTTTTTCTGTTGATATTATATAAATATTTGCATCCAACAAAGATACATTTTGGTAGACAGTAAAAACTCAAATGTATTCTTAAATATTCAGAGGTTTTGATTTAATTCTACACTTATTTTCACTTATTTTCTTATTATATTCTATGTGAATTAATTAATTGTGATCAAAAAAAGTGGGTTTGGTTCATGTACGAATCTGGCTGTTATCTAGTTGTACTCAATGAAAAATAATTAGTTTAATTCTCTACATAACATACACTTGTATCTGACAGATAAAATTGTATCTTATAACGAAATCTTCTGATGATAATAATATTTCATAACCATATCGCTGTCTATTTCACGAAACTGATAATTATTACTATAATTACAATTATTTAACTAGACTTATCTCGCCTATCTTGCGTTGGACTGTTACGACTGTGTCTGACATTCTTCAGATATGTACATGCAAAGATGGGCATATATTATTCATATTGATATTTTCAGGCAATCCTCATAAATAGATTCTTACTTATTGCACCTAACATTTTGAAGGTACAGACACACGAATTAAATCTCTTTACTTACACAATAAAACTTGTATAAGATTCAGTAAGTGTATTCCTTATACTATAGACATGTTTGTATATATGGACTCATAGTTGGATATCGATTCGACGCTTCTGGTTTGCTTCGAATTGGCAATCGCCTTCGCCTACTTGGCCCGTCCTTGATCTTGACAATTACGAAACAAAATACCAGTTAATTAGCATAAAATTACAAAGAGCAAGTGCGTTTCACATTGGGCGTTCATCACATTCATTGTTTTTATTGTTGATATTATTACTATTGTTGTTGTTGTTGTTATTATTATTATTTTTATTGAATTCATCGCAAATATTATGCACGCCAACCTACATACGAAAATGAATGAATACCGCGACCCAGCCCGAAATTGGCTTTTTTGGTCAAAACCAGTCAACAATAACAACAACAATAACAAGTTTTGTGACTAAAGTGTAATGTGATTTTGTAGAAGTAAAGCTTGTAAATAAATTATATATCCATAAAACGCACTTCTTTCAGTCTCCGTCAATCTGTGGGATTGTGTTGAAACCAAAGCCCTTAATCCTTAATATTCCTCTACCAAACGATAATCTTTTAAGCATTATGCTTTATCTTTATTTTATTGTTCTATTGATGTGATATGTTCAGCTCGATTATAATTAATTTTTGAGTAAAGAATAAGGAAACTGAAATATCACTTTTAGTAATCTGATTTCTGCTGGTCTCAATACTAATTGAATTCATTTACAATAACAAAAATAGAAAACAATTGATTCAGCCAAAGTCAAAGATTTACAAAGATTTAAAAACAACTAATTTTTCGATCTATAAGTTCTATAAATGTTATATAGAGATTTGATAAAAATTTAAAAGTTTTCTCTGATTAGCAGTTTATTTAAAACAATTTTAAAATCTAGTCTTTTATATACTACACAGAAAAAAAAGCCATTCTAAAATCAAGCCTAAAACACTTAATTTAAGCCTGAATTTTTTAAGTATGTTTTCAGGACTAAGCTGAACAATCAAGTCTATATGGGCTAATCCTGAGTTGCGGACGTTACATTTGCACGCCAATTTTCATGTTTAAACTGATACAGCTCGCGTTCAGATTGGTGAATTTAAATGAAATTTTCTGAAAAATGAATTTCAATGAAAGTACTCTTAAACCTATTTAAAGATAAAAGCCTTACTGTTTTTGAAAAAAAGTTTGGCTTGCTGAAAGTTCCGTTGCGGCCGTTACAAAGAATGGAAGTCGATTTGAGGTTAACGTACATTTGCACATATATTAGCGAATTTTGCATAGTAAACAAAAAATATCCAAATACAAAAAATTAAGTGGAATATATGACTATATCAATCCAGCATCAAAAATAAAGATAAGTAGTCTCCTCAATTAAAAATTTTAGTTTTTGTCTGTTGCGGACGTTACGTTGCGGACGTTACTCTTTTTACACACACACTTCTTTTCAAATTATTAATATATATTAAATATTTTTTCGATACAGTTTTTATCTTAAATAAAAGAAAATTAAACAAACTTTAAGATGAGCTAAGCTCTAAACACTCAGACAACCGTTTTGCCCACATTTTTGGCCATTGAAAATACCCCTTTTTTTTACAAGATTTATTGAAATTTAGAGGCCAAAAGAGGAATTAATTGATTAAGTTCGGCCATGAACAACCAAACCACCGTAAAATCATTTTTGATTTTGTAATTTGAAGCCTGAAGTATATTCTATTACAACAAAAAACAACTATTATTAAAAAACATGCAAATTATTGACAATTTAAGGTTTTTGCCCTTGGTTTAAAAATTTTCGGATTAGGCCATATATTAAATAAGGATTAAAGGATTAAAGGATTATTAAGGATTGAAATAAGCCCAAATTACTTGATTCTCTCTCGGCCTCTATCATTTCAACTGGTCCGGTGGCTCAGTGGTTAGAGTCGCCGACCTGTTTAAAAAAAGCCTGGGTTCGATTCCCCCATTCAATTGCAGTCAAACATCATTCCCCTCATTAAAAAAAAAAATGTTAAAAAAAAACAATGAATAAAAAATAATTGAAAAAAAAATTTAAAAAAAAATGTTTAAAAAAGTAAAAAAAAAATTTTTATTTTTTATTTTTAGAATTTCAGGATTTTTAAAAAAAATTTAAAAAAAGTTTAAAATAAACTTTTTTTTTTTTTTTAAGAATTTCAGGATTGATTTCGGGATTGAAAAAATTAAGTATTTCATACTTGGTTTAAGAAAATCCGAGATTACCCAACTTCTGACATCGTTTTGGATTGAATTCGGGCTAAATATCCCGGATTTTTTTTCTGTGTATATGTTAAAATAAATTTCATAAAGCTTTACACTTTTAAAAAGTTAAAATATACATATGTACATATATCTATTAAATTTTTATTGAGAGTTTAATTTAAATAGATAGTTTAAGATATATTTTGATGAATTAATAATTGAAGTGATTGCCTACCTGGATCGTTGAGATGGCAGGAGGTGTAAGGATCTCCATTGTAGCCAGCGGGGCAGCTGCAAACGGCGACGTGATTTCTGGCCTGAAAAGAGCAGTTTGTGTTCGGTATGAGCATTCGTATACGTATACGGAGTGTAAAGACTGTGAAGGGTAAGTAGAATGAGAGTGAAACTTACGTCACAATTGGAGCCAATGCCGCAGGCACCCACGCATGGGTTAACGCAACGATTATCCTTGCACTGCAGGTCGCCACGGCAGTCGATGTTGTCGAGGCATTCGCCGCGATTGCAGTGCGTAAGCGGATTACCGCTAAAGCCGGGCGGACAGGAGCAGACCGGACGGCCGCCGGAGGCCTCCTGGCACACGGCATTCACGCCACACGGATTGCCGCTGCAGCCGTAAGTCTGGGCAGCTAAAGGATGCCAACCAACCGGACAGGCAGATGGTGCAGATGTGGTGTGGACAGGATGAGAAAGGTGTGTAACATTGCATAAAGGTGTTTCGTGCATTGCGATATCTTAAATTATATTATGCGTACATACTTATGCACAAAACATTATGTAAAGTCAGTGTGTGTGAGTCTGTGTGTGTGTGTGATTAAGGATGCTGTGGGGCTACTCGTGTTAAGTAAGTGCTTTAGTTAGCTCAACTCGTGCTCTCTTTTAGTAGCAGGGACCGGGGTCATTATGAGTTGTATTATAAAAATTACACAGTATTGATTATTTTAAGATTTTTAACAATTTTTTGCAATAATAATGATTTATTTCGAGCGCACAAAAATAAAACTCAAATAATCATTAAATTTGTTTTTTTTTAAAAACAATAAAACTCACAAATAATCGTTTTTTATGATTTTTATTTTTTTCGCTAAATATAAAATCGTAATCATTTTAAATAAATTGTTTGCAATTGATGGGTCCCCTGAGTTTCTTTTTAAGAGATATGCAAAAATATTGGGGGAATTTCCTACACAAAAGCCAGGAATTAAAAGTGAGTTTTATTATAAGCGAACAAAGTAAAAATCATAAATAATGACTATTTGTGAGTTTTATTTTTTTGTTCAAATATAATGATTATTTAAGTTTTATTTTTTTTCGCTGAAAATCATTGGCATTATTATTAATCATTATCATTCCTTATTTTTGTATATGTATTCTAGTCATTGACTTTTTGATATAAAAAAATATCAATGATCTTTATTTGCGGTCCCTGTTTGGTATACAATTAACTCATAAGTAGAGTACTTGCACATTTGGTGAAGTAGTGGGGAAAAAGGGGCGTGCCACGGCTGTTAGCAGACAGATAGTACATTGAGGGGGGTTGAGGGTTTGTTTTTGTAAATACCACGTGTGTAGACCGGATCTTGATAGATCACGCGCTGTAGGGATCGGCCATCGCCATAGGTGTAATACGTACGATATGAACAGTTGACACAACGTTTCTCTAGCTTTTTACCTAACGAACTGCCACATCCCAGCGCCAGTAGCATCACTGCCAGGCCCAGAAGCCGCTGATGCTGTGGAAACTGTTTGAGAATAAGCGAGAGAGCAACAGAAAAATAAATAAAATTAATAAATGTCAAAAAATTACAACAGGTGTATAAAGTATATAAATATTTATTTTTGAATTTGATTGAATAAGTTTGAAATGATTGGAATAATTGAAATATAATATAACTTTTTAAAATGCTCATAATAATATAGTTTTTTTTAATTTGAATACCTTCCGCACAGTATCTTCGATATTTGATTTAGTAAAGCTTTTCAGAATATCCACTACAATCTACACTACTCTTTATAGGACAATTTGTAGAGTATTTGCATATTTAATGTGCGACTAATGATGCAACATTGAATCAGCTTGAAATGAATACACTGAGACACTCATATTCATTTGATACATTTTATGACTGATCAACCATAAATAAATTTACATTAAGTTCACTTTACGAGTACTTAGTGCTGGCAAATCATTCCGAATTCCTAAGAACGGGCAATGCGCTCGATGCGTCATAAAATTACTTATAATAAACAAACAATAAAAATTGCGGGAGAACTAGAATATAAAATAGATAATGTTCAATGTCGAAATTACGACTATGTCCGGTGATCGTAAAAAAAACCATTTAGTTGGGCTACTTGATTAAATTAGGCTTACCAAATTTGTTAGCACTGGGTTGAATGGATGGCTTTATTGCTCTCTGGCCTATATAGAAATGTTGTCGAGATACATGTACACATAAATTGGACAGGCTGACGATCATTTTGTGTTTGTGGATGACACATAACAAGACACTTGAAAGAAACTTGTTACTGCCGCTTCTTGCTAAATTCGATTTCGGATTAAATATGAATCAAAATTCGGCAAAATTATGCAAATTGGCAGCTGCTTGGCTAAATTGCTTTTGGCCCGAAAAGGCAGCCCAATAACATTTAGTCGCACTTGACTAGAGTAAAGTAAGACAGCAGCTGCTAATGCCGAACAAGGTCAAGATCAGGGAATAGGATGATCAAAATTATGTTTTCAGTTTCATCCAATAAACGAATATTAATCAATTAATTTATTCAGCTTAAAAAGAACTTTTAGCTGACTTTGATTGATTGCCAGATTTGACTTCAGTGACACATAATTAGTCAAAACTCATTTGGCTTAAATGGAATTACCTACTGGGTGTTGTGGAAATCGAGTTTTGAATAATAGCACTCAACTCTATGAGTTTATTGAGGGCTGTGACATTGCAAATCATTTAAGCAACTAATTGGCGGAAACTCCTTAGTTCTCTGTAACCCTTTTCTTGATTTGTTAATACTTTTTTTTGTTATTCTATTGAAATTACTTAAAAATTGTATTATTCTATTCTAAATGCTTTCGTAAGGTGCATAAATAAAAATTGTAAAATTGCGAAAATCAATAAATGTTTGGTGTTTTTAAAAAATGGATTATTTTATTTTAAAGTTGTATTTGAAATATTTTCAATATAGTAAATATGTATACACTAAAAATATTTATGTACATATATCTTTCTTTCAATTCTACTAAAATATATTTATTAAACAATTCAAAATTTACAATTGGTTCGTTATGAATTTTTCAGAGTTTAGAGTGCAGGCAAATTTAAATTTTTGGAAAATTTGTTTGGAATGAGAATTGATTATATCTAATATCTTTGAACTAGAATTGTCTCTTGAAATTAAGTGTTTTTATTTTTAAGCTGCTATTAAACTCATAGTCAAACCATCGACAACTAAGCCAAAATCAACTGGGCTGTTAATGTTGATAACTGTTATCGATATCGTTAATCTGGGGTTTTTATTAAATAAACGGAATCATATAGAACTTAAATTATCAGTTTAACTGAAAGCTCTTAATTTTTCTTTCCTTAATTTTGGATTGCAAGCTTTACTGTCTAAAATGGTTAAGTTAATATGCATATATTTTTTTTTTATATAAAATGAGCTAAAATAATTATTATTTGAAAAGTTGACAGTTTGGAGGCTCATTTAATGGGTCTGATTCATTGGCAAAGCCAAGTGCCGGAAGCAAACACTTCAAACAGAACTCAAATTGAGGGAATTTCCAGTGACGACGACGGTTCAACTATTTTATTTTATTTTATTTTCTGTATTTATTTTTGTTTATTTTGTTGTAGTTTGTTTTATATTTCGTTTGAATATTCAGCTCACGTAGTGTATTTAATGCATTTTTTCATTTTTATTTCATGTCTTGTATTTGTGTGTAAAAAAATATAACAAAGCAGTTTCATTTGTGTGAAGAGTTTTGTTTACATTGAACAGTTGCTCACTTGAATGCACTCACCATTTTCTAGCAACGCTTCTTAACAACACAAAAACCCAAAAAAAAAGAGATAAAAATATTATCGATATTTGATTTGTTTATAAGTAGTTTTGTTTATTATAATTATATGCTACTTGAAGCGCTCGATTTGAACTAAAGCGCCTTCTAGACGGACTTGGGCTATTTATAAGCCTGTCTCAGTCCGGTCTCTGTCTCTGTCTCTGGCTCTGTCTCCAAAAAGGTCGCATAGCTGAGAACAGCTGAGAAGTGAGACAACCCAATGTTGGCGTCATCATCACTGTCAGAGAGTTTTGAGTCTCAGTTTTCGACTCAGTTGACTTGACAAACTTGGCAGTGTTTGTCAGTCGGAACTGCTTTTTGTTGTTGTTATTGTTATTGTCGTTTTGTTTGATTTCAGTTAAAAGTCATTTACTGTTTCTTTGCTATAGATTCAGTCATTCATTCACTCATTCGTTCATTCATACATTTGCCATACATCGCCCAGCTTAGCCATCAGGTTATTTATATTTTTGCGTACTTGATAACTTGACTATGGCATATGAGAGTTCTCATCTGCGTAGGAGTCACATTTTAATGTGTTATTGTTTGTGCACTAAAACGGGCTCTATTCCGGGATTATATATCTGAGTATACGCTTTTCAGATACCCTAGATATGTACAAATATTTGAATTTATTTGAAAGGACAAACTATTTATTGTGGAAAGCTGAAGAGTCAATCTCAGTCCTTAGAGTAGTTTATATATTTCTCAAGAGGCTTCTTAGAGCACTTCTGTATTTAAATTAACCAAATTGTAATCCAATTTTCGCCCTGTGTCTGAAAAATATTTAAAGTCAATCGAAAAGAAATTCCTTTGACACTTATTTAACTATATAAATAGTTTAAAGTTTAAGAATTTGCAGATATATTAACTGCTAATTACCTTTTATAAAATAAAACATACGTGATAAATGTAAATTGTATAGGCCTGTTACAAACGTCAGTTCAAGCACATGCTACCCTATTAATAACGTTTACGTGATATATCACAATGAGTTGAATATAATTTATAATAAAGAGATGCCTTTATACAAAATTGCCACACACAGGTCTTTTTCCATCAACTTATTTGCAATTTATTATTAAATTTGCTGTTCATTGATGATTCTAATGTTAAGTTAAGTCGTCTCTCTTCGATCATCGTTTATCGACCACAGAGCTCTAGGTTGTTGCGCATTATTAATTACAGAGCACCTAAATATGGTCATGTTAATATCAGTATATATATCACATATAGTATGTACACACGTGTGAATACCTACATATATATATGCGAGTACAAGTTTTAGCTATCCAGCAATTTGTATCTCATGAAGGCGTTTGTTTTTGTTATCCACAAACAGAGCGATCCGAGAGTGCGTTGTAGATACAATAACCGAATGCTAATTGCAATTAAATAGGGTTGAAATATTACAAATATGTGTCTTGACATTCATGTTGTTCGATCTAATTTGTTTATGTTATATTTAAATTATGCTTTTCCATTTTAGCTTTGCCGGAAATCTGTAGGAAAAAACTTGTAATAGATTTGCTCATTTCCATTCCATTTAATTTCCGTCGGCCCAAAAGACAACATTTGTTTAACTTAATGCCTAAAAAAAAAGCAAATAAATTCAACAAATTTGTAAAATATTTACCAAACATCTTTTGCATGTTTTTTTTATATTTATTTAAATACTTTTTTTTTGCCACATCTCTGTCTAAAATGTCAACAAACAAAAATAGAAAATGATTAAATGAATATATTTAAATTATCGTCAATAATTTGGTGATATTTTTCAGATTATGATACATAGGAGATAACAAAAGTTTGTTTCATTGTGTTGGATACTAAAAGCAAAAATAGGATACTAAAAAAAGAATGTACGAAGTGAATTTCGGTTAAAGTGTTGTTTGAGAAGATATGCAGCAATTCAACCACAAATACATATGTACGTAGGTAATAAGTAGTATTAATTATGAATTCAGCGAATGCTAATTGGACTGTGTTGGACTCAATTGGCAATCCAATTTGAGTGTGGAGAACGTCAGTTGGTAAGTACCACAAGTACTCGGAATTCTATTTCCAATAATTGAGCTGCAATTGACATTATTCATTTAAAACTGAGAGACTATGACCAGAGTCCTGACCAGAGTGCCAACACCTGGCCAGATTCCGGCGACGTGTCCTGTTTAGTGCTTTCTGCCAATGTCAATGCCAATTTGCCGCCCGGTGGCTATTTAATTATGCGTCTTGTGCAAATCTTTCGGCTTACGCAGCTCATTTGTCAAATGGCCAAGGTCGCGACAGGTTGCCCCGAGTTTTGGCCCAAACTGGGAGCTGAGTACCTCCGGCTTTTCAGGTGGGGGGAGAACTTCTGGGTGGCCTGATCTGTTCATAATTTATGCCGCCTAAATCAATCATATTCAATCATGGCTCTGTGAGGTGTATCTGACGGATGGCTAAGCCTGTGCTCTGCTCCATGCTCCAGCCCAAAACCAGATTCGCATTGACAAATGTTATATAATCAATTTGGCATTATTAATTTGAATATACGTTACGTCGCGCTTGACACCTGTGTGCGGCCCTCGCATCCGCGATTGCCACACCCACAAGTCCCCAGCCCAAACCCAAATGCAGAGCCGCCCACAATTCAATTAGTTCTAGATACTTTTGCACACTCACCGAATGAAGCGCTACAAAATTGGTCAATAAACTGGTCCGGACAGATTTAAATGCGCTTTTGAAATCGATTTGAAATGTTTCGCAACTTACCTGACTCAGAATCTGATTATAATCACACATGTATTTGTTAGCAGCTTAATTAACCAGTTAAATCACATATTATTCCTAATATACTACTGGTTTTTCTTTTTTAACAAAGTGATTCTTTATTTATACTCGATAAACATGAAAGTAAATGCAACTAAATTAAGCTGATCCTAACAAAGGCATAAGTTCCAGTTTGCCATCTACAATTGTTATTTCAAATGTGCTTTAAAATAAATAAACTTATTAAATATCAAAATCAATCTTGTTAGCAGGGACTGAAAATTATGAGCATTTTTATTTTTTTAAATTAAAAAATCACACACTTATAAAAGACCTAGAAAATAATGGTTTGCACCAAAATGTTTTTCACAATCTCTGCATTTCCACCATGATTTTTATTTTTTTGATTTTTACCTTTTTCTTCAATGATAATCATTATCATTATCACTATCATTTTTTTTAAGCGGAATTAAATAAATATTAATATTAATATCTAATTAATTAATTAATGTTTCTTTGACTATTTTAGCCACTTTTTCCTCCATTTCATACAATAAGTAGCTTAAAGAACAAATTTCAAAAAATCTTAAAAAATACTTGCAAAAATATTTTTTAAATTTTTTTTTGAGTAATTTTATAAAACATAGACACAATCATTATTTTTGATCAAAAAAAAAAAATAAAACTTAAAAATAATGATTATAAATGATTTTTATTTTTTTTTTGCTTAAAATAAAACTTTGCAGACACTATTAGAATTGTTTGTTGAATTTTTTTGCATCCCAAAATTTTTTACAAAAACTCAAATATTTTCAATATTTTCACATTATGAGTTGATATAACATTAGTTATCTGTAAATACTTTTTATTAGGCTTGTATATTAGTTAGTTGTAATTGAAGCTTTTGAATAAAGTTGCTTTTTGTGCTGGTTGAAATAAGCTGTGAGCCACCGTATGTAATTTCCAAATACAGAATTAAATAATCACATTACAGATGGTCAGCCATTTCTTAATTAATTAAGCAAGAAAAATAAAATAGGCTCTATATTGTAAATAACTCGGCTATAAAACTCCTTTACACTTTGTCGATAACTTTGACATGAGAAGACGAGCAAGAAAGCAATTGGTAAAGAACAGTATTGTCTTATTGGTTATTAATATGCCAAATTAAATGCTTGAATACTTGTACTCAGCTAAAGGTGGTCAGGCATTTTTTATTTTATTTTTTTTTTGAATATTTTCCTTAGCTTAGATATTAACAAAAAAAAATTGGATTAGTTTGTTCGAAATTCGAAGTAGTTTAGGAGATTCAGCCATTTTCCTGAAGCTTTGTTAATGTTAATGCAAGTGAAGTCAGAACTTTAAACGCATTTTTTCTCGAGCCCATGATTTTGCAAACATGTTCGCACGCTTACAAGTTTTTCTGAACCGATTTTAATGAAGTGCCAAACGACGCAGAATTTGGTAGTCGTTAACTTTTTAACTGTAAACAAATTTTTCTTTTAATTTTGTAATTTTTCATTAAGTTTTCCTACCAAATACAAAAAGCAGAATTAAAAAATCTTTACGCGCTATCTTTCCACGATTTTTAAAAAAAAAAAACTAAGCACCGCAAATAAGAGTTATGAGAAACTGGATTAACTTTTATTTTCAATTTTTATTTAAAAATTATAGAAAAATAGTTTTTTTTTTTAATTTTTGCTATAAAAATAAAAAATTAAAGGTTTTTTAAAACTTTTATAATTAAAATTGAAAATAAAAATTATTTTTCAATTTTTTTTTAAGCAATTGGAAATAAAAGTTATTTTTCAATTTTGTTTTTATAAAAATTAAAAATAAAAATTAGTTTTAAATAATTATATAAAAGTTGTTATAAAAGTTGAAAAGTAAAAATTATTTTAAAATTTTCATTATAAAAGTTGAAAAGTACAAATTGAATGCAAATGTCTTTTGAACTGGAAGGTTATATTTAAAAAATTATAATCGTTACTGTCCCTGAAAAAGAAAGCTAAAATTCGGCTGTCTGACCCAGAAGACCTCCTTAAAGATAAGTACACGCACTTTATGAATGATGGTGAATTGCGTTAAGTAGCCGCTCCGTGGTGCTAAGCGCGGGGTGCGGGGTGTCACCAAACTGTCGGCTAATTTAAGGGTAATTTGCATAAATTGTTCGGTAGTCAGTCGACTCCTATAAAAGGCAACTGTCGACCGACAGACAGTCAAAATTCTTTTGACAGGAGGTTGACCATGGACTCGACGCGTGCTTTTAAGTATCTGTGGTATATCTGGCGAGTTTTCGGAATGCATCCGCCAGATGGAGATACATTGTGGGCAAGGCACTATACAGCCTATAGGATTTTCATCAATATTATTATCAACGTTTGTGTGCCGATTTCGTTCTATATTGTATGTCTGTTGAGCAGCAATTTGACCGAGTTCTGTGAGACCTTCTATGTGGCTGTCGTTGTGGTCCTAGAGCAGGTGAAGTTCCTCAATGCTTGGCTGATGTTGGGTAGATTTCAAAGCGTGCAGAAGACTCTAAATCGTTTGGATCGTCGGTTGCAGAGCACAGAGGAGCAAGACATTATACGGGATCACATCAGACGTTCGAAGCACATCTTTTTTTGGATTCTGCGTTTGTTCATAGCAATCACAACGTCGGCAGTTTTGCTTGTGGTCTTCACAGGGGAACTTGCCGTTGTAGCGTGGTATCCATGGGACTGGAGGACCTCAACTTTTGCCTATTATTGGACAGTCTTCGTCCAAATATTTTTCATCTCTTCACTGTGTATGGTGGCCGTCATCAATGATACCTATCCGATGACATACCTAACCATGATCGCTGGACACTTCAAGGCGTTGGCTTTTCGAATTTCCGTACTGGGTTATTCGAGCGACGAATCACATACAGTAACTTATGACAAACTGACTAGCTGCATTGGAGATCACCAGTCATTATTATTGTAAGTTATTTCGTTGCATTTTAAACCTTTACATGTCTGCGATGCATGTCTGCAGCATACCGATTATACTCATATATCTGAAACATATAGTACATATTATTTAATTCTTGTGACTTGGATTTCATAAACCATTTTAGACCATTTAATCGCTTTTCCACATACAGTCATTCAATAAAGTTTGTATGCACCCTAAATTTATCAAATATTTGTTAAAAAAAAGTTTTGATGCAGATTTCTTAAATTCATCTTCTATTCGCTTAATTTGTCCCATTAAGTACCCATTGAAAAATTTAAAATTTTTGTAAAAGTCTAGTTTTTCAACTTTTATCCTCGATTTAAAAAAAAAATATTTTGATGCAAAAAAATTTTTTAAACAATTCTAAGAGTAATTGCAAAGAACAGTTTTCAGAAATCTCTTTGCTAGTTAGTAGTTTTTATATTTTTTTTTAAATTGCTTAAAAGCTACTTTTTGTATGAAAAGGAGGAAAAGGGGTTAAAAAAGCCATTTAGCAATTTTCAAAAAATCATAAAAAATACTAGCGGAGAGATTTTTGAAAATTTTTTTGCATTCACTCTTAGAATTGCTTCAAAAATTTGTTTGCATCAAAATATTTTTTTTTCAAAAATCGAGATTAAAAGTTGAAAAAGTAGACTTATACAACAATTCTAAATTTTTAATGGGTAATTAATGATATAAAGAAATTTTTGAATTATTCAAACGGAATTTAAGTGAATAGAAGATTAATTTAAAAAATTTTTTGTGATTTGTGAAATTGAAGAGTCCTTAAATTGTTGTGTATCAAACTTCATTATTATTTATTTTGCTATTTAAGAATAATTTATAACTTTATTTATTAATTTAAATATTTTGTATTTTGAATTTTTGATATTTGGTCAATATGATGCAAATTATATTGAATTAAAAAATGCCAAAAGCATTTTTATCTTCTTCACAAAAATTGTATCCAAAAAATTTAAAGAACTAAGAATAGTATTTTTTAATTTAAATTTTTTATTTATGAAAAATAACTGCAATCGGAGAACATGACATATAAGGGGTTAAGCTCTTTTATTCTTATTGATTTTTTTTTTATCAGATTGGTCAACTCGATTCAGGACGCACTATCATCGGTTTTCTTCTTTCAATTCGTCTGCACAGCTTCATCACTGTGCACACTAACATTCTACGTAGTCTTCGTTAAGTTAAACCCTACGAAGTTAGTACATCTGTCCTTAAATTTCCTCGGAGTCATCATTGAGACCTTCATCATATGCTATGCTGCCGAGGAGGTCAACTTCGGTGCTGACCGCGTGTGCATGGCGATCTACGACTGCAACTGGTATCGTCAGTCCCTCAAGTTTCAGCGCACCCTGATCATAATGCTTCAGCGATCCCAGCGTCCCGTCATCATTGTGGCAGCCCAAATCTTTCCTGTGCGCATGACAACCTTTCTAGCGGTATGTAAAGCTCGTTCTAGTATCTTTAACTAGAATCGATTTTAAAGCCTGAGTCTGATATTGATTAGAAACAATCGATACATCTCCACATGTTAACTTTTTTTCCCAAAAGTTTTCTACTAATGCTGTACAAATACGATTTTTGAGAACTTTAACTCAAACATTTTTTGACTATCGATTGAGTTGATTAAATTGATTTTCAAGAAGAAATCGACAACTCACTGGAAAGTAGTTGATTTGCAGAATTAAGTTCTTTTAATTATGATCGGAGTTGAACTTGAGATTTAAAATTTGGATGTTCGAAAAAGTTAAGGGGTGCAAAAGTTAAGTTGCTCAAAAATCTATATCTTGAGGCAAATAATTAAGTTCTAAATAAGTGCTTTTCTCATACTTTTATTTTGAAATCAAAAATATTAATATGTATTCGTGACCTTTTTGTAAATAATCAAAAAATTTAAATTAAGCTTGATTTTGATTACAATAATGGATTTTAATAATAGAAAGAAATTTAGAAACTTTGGTGTAATTCGTGGTATTGGAGCATATTTTTTTTTTAAAACATTTACAAAATTTTATTTTATTTTGTTTTCCGTATTATAAATAATATTTTAAAATGTTTTTTTTTTGCTTGCAGGTTGTGAAAACGGCGTACTCAATGTTCACGCTGCTAAACAATATAAAGTCGTAGAGTTAAATGGCGATCGTAGAAAGCCTAGAAAGCGTCTGCAACCAAATTGAAAACGCTTGTTAAACTCAACACTGACCCCCCCTCCCCACACTCAAGAATGAAAGAGCGCACGGATTTTCATTGTTTAAAGCATAAGCACGTAGAGGAAAAATGGCGAGTCCGTCGAAGCGAATGGTCACCAATATGGCCACTGACTGGCAGCGTTCCGTATCCGTGAATACGAGTATAGCGATGGCGATAGCGATGGCGATGGCGTGACGTGTGCGTGCGAGCCGCCATTTTCATTCAACTGCAACCGGAAATGCGCATTTTATGCAAGTGTCACCCACTGGCGTCCAACGGAAGTTGTTTATCTTATGCTTTTGTCCCTCTTCCTCTTTCTCCTTCTTCTTCTTCTCTTCGTGTCACGTATCCTTTGTAGTCCCGTACAGTGAGCATTCGAAGGTCGCCTTTGTCAGGCGGCACAGTGAGGCAAGAGCATACAAATATAAACCGATAATCTAATGTCTGTTTGTCCGTTACTAAAGCAGCTTGTTGTTTTAAATTATTTAACTAAATACATTAAACTAATTTTTTAAAATATCTATTTTAGAATTTCGTTTAGTTAAAATATGGTCCAATATCATACTTATGTTTCTATTGAGTTTTTATATGAGATTCTGCTTTGACAACGCTCTCTACGACAATTCCACATATTTATTATGACAAATAGTAGAATTGCAAGGGTATTTAGGCTTCGGCATTCCCAAGCAAACTTTTTTCCGAGCATTCTTTTTCTTTTGCCGCTGTTGTCAACGGATTTGCGGGCCTGTGACTTTTATGAGCCTCTGAACTGACACTGAAATGGAGCACAAAGGCGACCATGGTCTCTTGAAGCGCTTATGACTTAATCCTGCAGCTCATTATTAAATGAATTTACAGGAAATTTAAAAATAAAAATGAGAGAAGAAATGCGAAATGTGAATATCGCATTAAGAGCTTTGTCACCTGCACACCTGCACCACAATGCCACAGTTGCCAGGCCTACTTTAGTTTTTAATAGTCAATCGATCATTAAATATGGAAATTTTAATTGAAGCCCTTTCCGTGGTTGACACTCCGCGCGACCGCGGTCTCCAACTTGTGACCAAATCACAGCTTATGCATTCAGCTTAATCATATTTACAGAAATGTTTTCAATTAAATGACAGAACGCTTAACATGCTCCACTGAGAGTTCAGATATGTGCGAGTGCGAGTGCGAGTACGAGTTTCATTTATGTGTATAAATGTCACCCACAGATCCCATATCGTATGTGGGGGGCGGGTCAATTCATTTACTGGCCTGCCAAAGCCCGCATAAGTCGGTTAATGGATGTGCGATTTACGATTTGCCATTACCAATAAATTATCATTATTATTTTTTTAATGCCAAACGCACGAATCCTTTGTCAGCCACTGATTTCCATTGCTTGTGCGCTGTTTCTGGTACGATTTCAATCACTATAGTTCTATTACATAACGGACATATTCTTCTCTTATTTCAAAATTTACAATTATATTCTGTAGGTTCAATTATATAATCGTATTCACGTGATTATTTTAAAATAGATTTATCTAAAAATATATTTGTTTACTGTAGCAAGCACTCTAAAAGAATATTTTTTTGATTTGGTTTGGCTTATGGGACTAATAAGAAATTGTTCTACTGATTTTTCTCTTTATTGATTGAAATTAAGAGGCCATAATTAACTGTTGTGTTTAAAATATCTACTATTGTTACAATTGGGCAGAATAACTATTAACTAATCACCAAATTTTTGGAAAAAGTTCGAGTTGGTTTGCGAATCGGCTCTAACACATTTTTATTACTTTTTGTTTGGCTTAAATTTCTTATCATTTTTATTTCAAATTTTTTAATACATGCACGATATTAGAAAAGCATCAAAACTTGTCAAAATTAAAACAAATTAACACAGAACTGTCATTCAGTTTATAATCTTTTATTAGTTCTCTTTTATATCCACTTCATTATCTTCCATTGAAATGACAGACAAATTAAAACTAATAACTAAATACAAAAACAAATAGCGGAACTTTTGATAAACATAAAAATTTAAATGGAGAGTACTATGTCTAAAATTTCAAATATTTACATGAAACCTGGTTAAAAACTCATCAAATAAATTGCAAAAAAATTAAATGTAAAATGATGCAAAATATTCAAAGCACAGCACCAATATAATACAAAATACATAAAAAATGATAAAAGTAAATAAAAAAAATCATAGAAAACTAGCTGAAAAATTATTCAATATAATTAGCAACAACAATTAAAGTAACAGTAACAGCGGCTGAAAAAAGCTAAAACAATGTTGATAGTAAACTTACAGCATGGATAACTATAGAAATACACACATACACACACAAAAGACACACACATACCTACAAACACAAAATAGCCGGAAGCAAAGCGTACATTGACTGTAGTTGCTGTAGTAGCTGCTGTTGTTGTTGCTGCTGTTGTTGCTGCTGCTGTCGTCGGCATCAGCGCTTAGGGATATTTCACAATATTCGCGGCAGCTGTTGGCTGTTTCACCCCACCCCCGCCCCCTATAGCACCGCTGTCAGCTGACAACCTTCCACTTGTTGCGGTTGTTTCAGCCGTCTGTCGCTGCAGTTGTTGCTGTTGCTGCAGTTGTTGCTGTTGCTTTGTGCCCGTCGAGACTGCGCCACCCGATGCCGGATGGTACAAATGCGTGCCATAGTGTACGGCGCCCGGATGGCTGAAATATGGAATAATGGCTGGCGAGACTGGGCCCTGAGTGTGCTGATGTTGCTCCTCAACGAAGTTGGCCAGCGGCACGGCATGGGGCTGGTAAAGATGCTGCTGCTGCTGCTGGTGTTGGTGATGTTGCTGCTGCTGCTGCTGCAGCGTTGGTTGGTAGTGGTGGTAATGGTGTATCGGCTGTGGCTGTTGGTGCTGGTGTCCTAATGCGCTGGCTGCTGACAATCTGACAACATGAATTGGTGGCGTTGATTCATGGGCTAGATTGTAGCCCGCCTTTGGGTTATTATTGCTAAAACGTGGCAATATTGCAAATTGATGTTGCTGCTGCTGCTGCTGCTGTTGCTGTTCGGTTGGCGCCTGCACATAAATTGGATTGTAGTGCACGATGGGCAGTGTCTGATGCTGCTGCTGCTGCTGATGTTGCTGCTGATGTAGACTCTGATGCTGTAGCTGGTGCGACGCTGTTGGTGCTGTAGGCAACACCAAAGCTGCTGCTGACGGTGCTGCTGCTGCTGTTGTTACTGTTGTTGCTGCTGCTGGTGCTGAAACGGAAGGAGCTGGTGCCGTCGGGACGACCGCGTATTTATGTTGCTGTTGTCCCTGCTTTGGGCCCAATCTCACCAGACGACTCTGATGTTGCTGTTGCTGGTGTAGCGGATATGCTGCAAAATACCAAAAAAGGTTGCCAATGTCATCTTCAATGTTGTCATCCTCACAATGTCATCCACAGTGCCGAAGGCACTTTTCAGTCAGTTAAATTAGTGTCAGCGTTGCGAGACTGTATCAAATAGACACTAATTGCTACATCCTAGTACCAAGTACAGTTGTGTCTGCTGCAAACAGTCTAATCTCCTACTGTGCTACTAAGCAGTTATTACCATGAAAATTTAAAAAATAGCTTTTAGACCAATAATTTGTAAGTTTAAAATTGAAAATAAGAGTTATTTTATGATTTTAAATTGAAATATGACGTAGTTTTTTATTAAAAAAAAAAGTTTGATAAAAATCAAAATATATTTTTTATATTATCAATTATATTTACCAGGGATTAAAACCTTAACCGAAACCGTAACCTTTAACCGGTAAAGACCGATTGAAATTTAAAACCGTAACTGAAACCGTAACCGAAAAAATATATTTTCATTTGACCGAAACCTTTAAACCGAAACTCTGTAAACCGAAATAACCGTTTAGTAACCGTTTCATTTATAAGGGTTAATTTCGGTTTTTTATACATCCAAATGATGATAAAAATTTAAAAAATAAATGATTTTTAATTGTTATGTATTTTAAAAATTGCAAATAAGAGGTGTGGTGTAACTTTTGAATACATTTTTAAAAAACAAGCTAAAAATAATTTAAAACGAACAATTTTGAACTGTTTCTATTTTTTCCGACTAATAAGTCTTGTTTGCGATCCCTAATATTTTGTTATTAGTTTTGTATTTAATTTTTGATATTCTTTTTTATTTTTAATTTTGATTTATATGTGAAAGGAATGTATGAATGAAACATTAAAAAAGCAATGCCTTTTTAATTATTATCATTATATTATTTATAAAATATTTTTGAAAAAAAAATTGTTTTTTGTGAGCCGAAACCTTACCGGTATTTCAAAACCGAAACATTAAAAAACCGGTTCACCGTTACGAATCCTTTATTCAAAGATTTTGCGTAACCGATAACCGAAAACCTAAATGCGAACATAACCGAAACCGTAACTGAAACCGATATTCGTTTCGGTTTTAATCCCTGATATTTACAAAATAAAAATTGTTAGTAAAAGATTTTAAATTTAACGTTTTTTCACCTGCCTAAATGTTTTATAAACTTGACGATCAGAGTATTGGCTAATTAATGTTGTCAACGAGCCTTTTTTTTTATTTTTTCAACCTCAAGATTTTACAACTTTTTGTTTCTACCAAACATAGAATTGCTTAGCTAGCTTTTATGTTGTCTTGGTACTATAAAAAGTCTTTGAAGATAATTTAAAATCACATTCGGTCAATTAACAAGTCGTATTTACAATGATAGTCGGCTTAAAATTTCTCTCAACTCACCATATAATGTAGATTGCTGACCCACTGGCTGCTCGGAATATATCATTGGGGTCTGCTGATAGAGACGTTGCAGCTGAAACTGTGGCTGCGACTGATAGATAATTGGCTGATAGAGCGACGAGGTTGTTGGGCCAGCTTTGGGATACAGAGTCTGGAGCTGCGGCTGAGATTGAGACTGCGCCTGTTGCTGATGTTGCTGCTGCTGCTGATGTTGCTGCTGCTGTTGCTGATGTTGCTGCTGCTGCTGCTGATACTGTTGATGGTGCTGCTGGAGTTGCTGTGTGGCAGCGAGCAAAACGCTGGATGGTATCTGCAGGTACTGCTGCTGCTGGCCATAAGGTGCTGCCGGAGTGGGTCCAGTGGGTCCATCCGACTGATAGTACGGCCGATACATGCCCTGATGATCGCGAGCCAATGGACCGAGTAGCTGCATAATTGGATGACTTGCAGCAGCTACGGCTGACTCTGGTGTGGATGGCGGAGCCGTTGTGGATGTGGTGCTGGTGGTGCTTGTAGTCGCCGTGCTCGAAGGCCCTGGCAACAGGTTGCCGCCAAGTTGTTGTTGCAGCTGCCGCATATATGACAGTGGTATTGCAATAATATACTGTACACGCTGGCCGGGCAGCGACAGTTGCTGGTGTGGTGCTGCTGCTGCAATCGATCCGAATTGATATTGCTGAGGGGCAATGCGTTCAAATATGCTTGGATCCGCCTCGACATAGTTGTAAATGGGCGAATGTTGCTGCGGTGCCGGCGACTTGGCAACTGGCCTCTGATAAAGCTCCACTTGCGGTGGCACTGCGAAGCTAAAGCGATGTTGCTGCTGTTGCTGTGGATGTTGCTGTGCATGCTGCGGCTGTTGCTGTTGCTGTTGCTGTGGATGGTGCTGTGAGAGTCGGAGTGGCCCTGGCAGACCTGCCCTACCCCCCGCTGTTGGTGCTGCATAGCGAATATTGCTGCCCTCCGATTTTCCATAGTATGTCTGAAAGCGTTGTGTTAATTAAATGCGATTGCTGTGGTTTCAGACTATTGTTGTTGTTGTTGTTGTTCGTGTTGCATACCTGTTGTGCTGCATCGGCTGCCGTATAGCGTACAGTGGTGGGCTCAAAAACGGTATCCCTTTCCGATGCCTCGTAGTATGTTGCCGATGGAAAAATGGGCCTGAAGGCCGTCTCTTTGGTTGGATTGCTTATATACACGGAGCCTAGATTAAAGATTTGCGTAAGAAAAGCATTTATTAATTAATTTTATCTGTTTCTGTCTATAATACATACTTAATTTTCCCATTTATCAATCTATTTTCATTAAATAATATATTCTACAAATAAATTGCAATTCCATTTTTAATTTAATCATCACTTCAGTTTAATACCAATGTCAATAGTGTGCTAATTTTTTCTTCTCATTTACATTTGCACATAAAAGACCAAATCATTTTGAAATAAAGAATAAATCATATATTTATGTCAAGTTTTTTAAATTGAAATTGTTCTCATTTTTTATTATTTTAGTACTTATTTATTCCCATCTTCGAAATCGATTTGTTCTATTTTTAATTAAATTAAATATAAATCTACCATTAAAAGGACATCATAATATTGATTGAATCGCTGCAAAAATGTTTTTTTTTTGTTTAAATTATGAAAATTAAATTTAAAAAAATATAACAACCAATGGAAATCATACAATGATTGTATGATTTCGTCCATCGGTTTATATAAAATATTTTATTATGATTGTCATTGATGACACATTCTCATTATCAGATTTAAGTCAGTATCTATTGTGCTCACTTAGGAGTTGAATTTACCTGTTTGGTCCGAGGAATCGCGTTTCTCAGTTTTGCTCTTTGGCTCCTCGACGCTGGGCGTCAGTTTAGTTGTTGTCACTGCCTCAACTTGGGCATCCGTTGGTTTAGATTCCAACTCCTCTGCATTGGCGATAGAGATGCAGCAAATGAGTAGCACAGCAAGCTAACGAGAAAGAGATAAAGAGAGAGAAATGTAAATGAATACGAGTTTGACAAAGGTAAATAGACATTTCATTTTAATTTTAATTTTAATTGACAACAAACACATGGGGTAATACTACCAGACACAGTGCATAAATGTTGATGTGCCATCATTTATTTAGCACATTTATAATGCACTCTTTGAATGTGGCAGAATTATGCAATAAATTGCAGCAGCCGCAAGAGCAAAATATTCAAGGCAAACATTTGATTAAAATTAAATACGTTTCATGTTGCACGTTTGAGCGTTGAGCGTTGAACGTTGCATGCTTCATGTTTGATGTTTATGCGGTGTTTGTTTTATTGCAGCCATTTGCATTGTAATTTCATAATAATAATTTAATTAAATTGATTTATAAATGCAATTATTAATTTAATTGTGGGCAGAGTCACAATTTAACAAATTGCTGCTTTTGTTGTTACTACAATTGTTACAGTTGTTGTTGTTGTTACAATACAATTATTATTATTACTATTGCACTGTACACATAATTAAAAACTGTGTATTAATTATGCTGGCACTGTCCACACTTTTCTATGCCACGTACAATGAACCTGAGCACAGTTCAAATTGTGTAGTTGCAACACACGCAGCAGTCATAACGGTAATTAGTTTGCAACATTGTTGCGTGCCAACATCGAATAATTCCTGCTACAAAACTTCCGAAATGGAAATGGAAAGATGTGGGTACAAATCTAATTGAATTGAAGATAACAGAATTGAAGAAGATTTGTACATTTTTTAGATTAAAGACAAAATACAACAAATAGTTAAGAACAGTTGGTAAATTCTTACATTATTATTTTACTTTTTACTATCATTAATAAAAATCTGTGATTTTCGTATGTAAGTAAGTCGAATTCATTAAATTAAATGCAAATGTCAGAAAAAAAGAAGATCTATGACTGAATATAAAAATCTCTCTCTGCTCAAAGTAAAGTCTGTGATTACGCTTCTTCTGTAAATATAATTAGTCAATTTATTGCATTTCAAATATTTCCATCGAAGGTGTTTTCTATATATTCTTGAACAAATTTTAAAAGATATGTTACTACAATTGAATGCTCGATAGTTGCAGACTTTCAGTTATTTTTATCATTAACACAATGTTATAGCATTTGATATTATATTAATATTAATTATTCGCAACTTTTGTTATCAAAGTAATTTAGTTCATTTCAAATTTATCATCAAGAACAACACTAAACTAGTCGGCGGTGCTACAGTCGAGCGGTACTCGACTGTCGAAGACCCCGTACTTACTATGCAAAAGCAAACACTGCTTAAAGTCATGTAATATAAGTCGCTACAAACATTTAACGTATTTTAATATATATATATTTTCGCCCAAATATATTGAGGATACGTACATATATCAATTTACATTAAAGATATAATAAATGATTTATTAAAGCACATCATCAAATTTAACAGATGCACAAAATAAATTGATTTAAGCATTAGAGAAAGCGAGAAAGCGATAAGAGCATTTCCCACATCTCTTAACAATAAACCAAAAAAAAATCAAATATTAACATTGAATTGATGTAACTGCAACATTAATATAAAATGTCAGGAAAACATTAATAAATCTTAAAAATAAAAAAGTCTGTTCAAGCCGGGATTCGAGCTCGGGACCTACATATGATCTAAAAAGTCTGCAAATATTAAAAAAAAAATTAAAAAATTTGCTCTCGCTGGGAGTTGAACCCGCGACTAATTGCTAATTTACTGGGAACTTTGCCCCTTAGGCCACCGAAGCCAACTTTACAAATGCAAAATGCAGATATGTTAAGACTACAATGATTTATTCTTTGCCAGTTATGATTTCTGCAACATCATTTTAAAATTTAATAACATTATGTAGACTATTCAAGTACGATATTCAGACTGTCTTTATTTCGCCATCTCGCTCAGAACATCTCGAACTATCGATATGTTTGACAGAGATGCTATTAACAGTTATCGATATGTGTATTTACAAATGTTCTTACTTTACTAATTAATTACTAATATTGCATACTCCTATCTTATGTACTACTACAATTAAAAAAAACATTTGGGGATCATCTGCTAACAACTTAATTTTATTGGTCAAATAATAAATACTAACATTTTGAATTGATAAAAATGCAACACTTATATAACAACATAACACAAAAAAATTGATTTAAAAAACAAAAAAAATTTGTCCGTGTCAGGATTTGAACCCGCGACCCCCTGTCACAACTGACAATGTAAGCAAAAGAGTAGGCGTCTTTACACGTTGCGCCACAGTCGCTCTTTGAAATATATTGTCCAGTAATAGATTTCATTGTTACTGGACTGTAAGTCAAAAGTAATTAATTGTATTCATTGATTGTTGTTGTTGCTGCTAAAGTATGGCAAATAAAGGAGAATTTAGTTGTTCAATATCTTCTCTGTTTATTATCCGATCGCGATGAAATTTTCAGCAAACATGGAAAGTAACAATATCTTCGTCTATGCTTAATAAGGAATGTCTATCTTTAAAATTGTCCTTATAATTAAGATTTTCTAATTTGTGGGCGTTTAAGGGGGCGTGGCCAAAATCTAAAACAAACTCGATCTGCTTACAATATAGACGCACCTACATACCAAGTTTGAAGTCCCTAGCTTTTATAGTCTCTGAGATCTAGGCGCTCTTACAGACGGACAGACGGACAGACGGACAGACAGACATGGCTATATCAACTCGGCTGTTGATGCTGATCAAGAATATATATACTTTATGGGGTCTGCCACGCCTCCTTCTGCCTGTTACGCACATTTTTTTTTGTGACAAAGTTAATAGACCCCTATACTTTTTTAAAGTACGGGGTCTAAAAAATAACAATAACCGCAGAAACAGTAACAAAAAAATGACAAAACAGAGCATAATTAATGCTGATTGTAACAAAGTATTATAGTATTATTCATAATTTATTCACCTTTATGAGCGACATTGTTTGAAGTCGCTTTAATTATTTAATAACTGTTTGTTTTTTTGTTGTTGATTATTGTTATTAATGTTTTTTATTTTTTATGATTTTATTATGTTTTCCTTTTTCGCTTTTGACACTCAATTAAATAACGTTTCACGTGAGAAAAATAAACAAAAACATAAACATTGCTTAATGTGTTGCTTTTCAAAATGTTTTTTTTGGTGACGTTTAGGTAAAGTTTATCAAATTTGCAGTTAATTTGTTGAAATGAACATTACGCATACGCCGCGTGTGCGCGTCGCGATTCGCGTTTGGTGTTGATTGTGGTGCGGTGTTGCCTTTTGGGTGGCTCGCGTGTTAGCTAACGAAGTGAGAGTGAAATTGGCAATGCGGCGGCGTTGCATTTTATAGGCTTGCAAAGCGGCATGCAACTTGCCGCTTGCCGCTTGCCGCTTGCAACTTGCAACTTGGCCATCGAATGGGTGCAAGCACCTGGCACCGATCGCTTCTTGTTTGTTGTTTGTTGTTTGTTGTTTCTTGTTTGCTGTTAGCTGTTTGTTATTGTTGTTTGTTGGCTGTTGTTGGTTAACTGAAGACGGCTGCCATTTGGAGCATAATCATTAGCATAATCGACTGATTATCATTATAGAGGCCTTGGTCATTGTCAGCGTCAAGTATTTAATGTTCGCTTTGCTTTTGTCTCAGTGTGTTGTGGCCATGTTTGCTTTGTAATCAGCTCATCAAATGCAATGGCAACGACAGCGACAACTGCAACTGCAACTGCAACTACAACTACAACCAATTAGCAGTTGCTGGCGGCGCTTTGAGTTTTCTCGTTTTTCACTTTGCTGCCACAAAATGCAAATTCTACTTACTCGCAAACAAGAACAACAGCAACAGAAACGACAGCACCAAGTCTTTGGCTTAGTGTTTGGTCAATGGGCAGCGCTGTAGCTGCCACAAGCAACATCTCGTTTGCTTTGAAGCACAAACTTGCCCTTTGCCCCCTGTCCCCTGCCCCTTGCTTTCCCCTTTCCTACGCACACTACTGTCCGTTGCAGGCTAGTTTTGCTGTCATTCTTTGTGCTTGTGCTGCAACATCCGCAACCCCATGTCACCCCCCTCCCCCACCACCCTCACTTCTCTTGCCCCAGGATCCCTGCAACGTTATTGCCATTAACGTCTGTTTTTAGTTTATGAGCTTGTACTTCAAATTTGCATTGCAATTTATTGCGCCCTTAGCTTATATTTATTAAATTTCTTCTTACCTCTCAGATTTATCGCAGGTATCAGTGATAGTAATTGAAATGATAGTTTTTTTGGTGATACATAAATCACAATGTTAATGCTACAATATGCCAGTGATTGCAAATAAAGTGACAGTAGTTGCTCTGCATTTGAAAGTTACTATCAAAATTTTGGGGCAGTGTCTGCAATTCCATTTTGTTGTGTGTTGTGTGAAATCTAGTTTGAATATCTGTTTAACATTTATTTGGCGCTTTTCTCGGTTATTTCTCAAAGTCAAAGTACATTAAAATATGATTTTATCAGGCGTGCCACAGAAATCTCAAGCGAATTAGAATTCCGCAGAAAGCATTTCCGCACGGAAATTTCCGAGTTGCCACAGAACCTCGAGAGATTTAATATTTTTTAAGCATGTTCACCAACCTTTTCGAAGTAGGCTGCTAAGGGTTGACACCTTCTCAGATTAAATTACCCAGTGTTTGTTTTGCAATTTGTTTTTATGTTTTTCATTGCAGTTTTTAATTTTTTTCTTATTTAATTTATATAATTTAATTAATTTATATTATAATTGACTTTAATTAGCTACAAAAAATTTACAAGCAATTGGCGCGACAAAATAAAAGTTACTCGACAACTCTAGCGACTGTCTGCCATTAGTCTGGCAACCCTTCGTAACAAATGTTTTCACAAATTGCACAATAAGCTAAAGGTTTTTTTCGGTAAAGCTTGATTTACCTCAAAAGAGATATTTTTTGAGTGCTTAATTTAAAGAAAACGGAAGTGGTTCCATATATATATTTTAAATACCTTACTTCGAATTCTGACTAGAAAATGTGGCATCGCTGCCCCTGACTTCGAAAATCTAAATCGGACTAGGTGGCAGCATCGGACGCCAGCGGATTAAGCGCTAGTTTATTTCGCATAAAATTATTCTGCGAATTGACCTGTGGCACAGCGAAATGAAATTGAGGTGAAATTCAAGCGAAAGCGATTTCTGTGGCATCCCTTTATATTTTAATTTGAACCTTAACTAGACATTGTGAAATTGGACCTCAATGGATACGTTTATTTTTAATAAATGTAATTGCTTTTTTTTTAATTTTCGTTAAGACCAATGTGAAAACAGAAAACAAAAAGTTGGAAAACCCGAAGCATGAACATTAAAAATCACATGATATTTTATAAATAGTAAATCGCAAAAATTTGCCATTTCCGGAACATGGATTTTCGTGGGATATTAGTCATATTCATTGAGATGGTAAACGAATTGTGAACTTTTTTAAAATCAATGACAAGAACACAGCTATTTGATTAATTATAGATTTACAGATGCGAACAAGAAAAACAGCTTGAATGAACTTGGCTTTTATTTTATACAATTGTCTTGGAAACTCTCTTATAATTTATTTTTTGTTACTTACATGGAGGAAAGACAACTGAAGTTTAAAGTTACTTTTACAAATGACTGCGCAAGACATAAAATGGTATTTATGTCAGAGTGTGTTATAATGTTACTTTATGCGTATTTAAAGGGACTTCAGTCGATTGACAACCCATATAGATCAAGCATGGATGGACGGATGGATGGACTGAGGGGTATGCTCAATTAAATAGGCACTTATGAACCACATTCCAATTATCGTAAACGCGATTCTCTTGTTGTCTGTGCTCGGTCTCTTTATCCGGCACTGTTATTACACAAGAGCATTGCAAATTTTACATCCATTAAGAGTTTGGGACTATAAAAACTGTTTGGTCCCCCATCTCAGGCCCTTTTAGCGGTATTGCCCAACGAAGCGCTTACGATGGTAAAGATGGGACGACTTTATGAGCGTTCCTAATAAAATCAAGTGGCTTTCTGTAAAACTTAACTGTTACTTCTGGATGCCATAGCAACAAGCATTGTATTCAGAAAGTGAGAAAGAGGCAGCAACAGAGAGAGGGAGAGAGAGAACAACAATGATGTCAAAAATGCCCATGTTACATCAAATAAAAGCCCCAATTTGCAGTCACACATAAAATGTGAGGCAGTGGCAAGCTTAAAGCCAGAGCTTTACATATAAGGAAATAAAGAATTTGCGACTGGGGTCATTGCGAATTGCGACACTTTGGAAAGCCTTTTGGCTCTAACATCCTTTAATTGCTGTTGCTGGTGTTGTTATTAGTGCCTGGGTCGTGGGTACAAAAAAAAAACAAGAAAGAGTTATAATTAGCAGTGCAAACGTTGACTGAAAAAAATAACAAAAGCCCCAACAACAATAACAGTGATGTCGACAGCAGCTGCGACTTGTTCTCGGAGCCTGATGAGCCTCTGTCGCTTTATGACGCACATGGCACAGTTAAGGTCCTCGCACAAACAACAAGGATTAGAGAATTCTCGAGCAGGAGCAGGAGCAGCAACAATAATCGACTTGCTCCCTGCTTGTGTGTACTCACACATCCTCTCTCCCATTTCCATTCCCAATCCCATTCCCATGTCCCTAGTCCTATAATTTTCCTTGTTTGTGCCAACAATTGTCAATGCGTTGAGTTTGTTGCCCCAGTTGAGTGCCATGTTGTATGTCGACAGCTTCCCAGCAACAAGTGGATCCACCAGTGATTATTTTGAATTCATGTAAAGCACTTTTATTACGTCATCGCTTTTATTAAAATGGTTCTATGACTCAAAGATACACGCACAATAATCTCCACTCATTTTCTGGCTGAAACAATCCATTACACAATATTTATAAATTTCCTTCCGTTTCGCTTGCCGAGCACTTATCACTTCCACCACGCCCCAACTTGGATTGAGGATGACAAATTCGATAAACATTCTTGCAGACGAAATGTTAAATGAATTAATTGACCATTAATTCTATTCTATTTATAGAATTGCCATTAAAATACCTCGGACAAAATTGTTAATATCTTCACTATTTATGGCCCAATCGTAATGAAAGTTGCTGATTAGCTTCTGCGCATGATTCCACACCCGTTGATATAAAAAAAAATAACTTTAAAGCCCAAATAAAAGGTGCTGTCAGTTTTTTATGAATTACGCCCCCTACAGTGGGCGTGGCACAATTTTAAAATAAATTTGTTCTGCCTGACATTATAGGGAGTCTTCATTCCAAATTTGGTGGTCCTAGCTCTTACCATCTCTGAGATCCCTTCGCTTACACGGACCGACAGACGGACGGACGGACATACGGACATTGGCTATATCGACTCGTCTGTTGATGCTGATCAAGAATATATATACTTTATGGGGTCGGCGATGCTTCCTTCTGCCTGTTACATACTTTTCAACAAACTTAATATACCCCCAGGGTATAAAAATATGAAAATAAAGTAAAAATTAAATTTTAACTCTATATCGAGTAATTTACACTTGTGAATAATCCAGCTAGGGTTGGATATCGATATTTATATTTATTGTTTATTATGCGGAACAAAAATAATTAATTTATAAGGTTTGGTTTGACTTCGACTTTTTTTGGTAGATTTTAGATTAATAAAGTTATAATATAGTATTAACACCCATTCTTGGTCCCAGCAATGAAATAATTAGTTTAAATTAAACCATTTTCTTATCGTTACAATCTTTATCATTATATCCGAACAATCTTGCTTGTGGTAAACAGAAATATGCCCTTTTATAGAGTGTCAGCTTTATTATAAAATTTCTAACAACTGGTTTTAAAGCACTTAATTTTGTTAAGGAAGTTGCCCAATTCGTATTGACATTTAGTTTATACAAATCAACAATCAATTGTATTATATTAAAATTAAGAATTGTTCATATTTGGAAAAACGAGTCACTGAATCAGAAGTAGATTTAGATATGAACTAAACATTTGAAGAACTTGTTGCCAAAATTAAATCTTAATCTAAAATCTCTTACCAAACATTTGTGTTGGGAACAATAAATCATAAGTTTCTTGGCTCAAAATTAAAAAGTTGAAAACAAACAATAATATGAGCTTAAAAATAAGTACTTTAATAATAAATGCAACATTAAAATTGTTTAAAAAGTTTTTCAATAAGCTACTCAATGTTGAAATATGTTATAATGATTATTTATTAACATAATTGTATTAGAAGCAGGGACCGTAACTTTTATAAGTTTAAAATAAAAATTGCAAATTAACAATTATTTTCAAATTTTTTTTTAAGGGTCTCGAGTCATAGATCAAGAAAAATTTTTAAATTTTTGTAATACACCACTTGGCTTAAAAATATATTCAACTTAACTTTAATTTTTTGATTTTTAAAATAAAAGTTACGGATTAACTCCTATTTGTAACTTTTAAAACAAAAATAAAAAAAAACTCTTATTTTTTATTTTTATTGACAAAATCAAAAATAAGAGCTATTTCTCAATTTTTAATAAAGAAAATGAATTTTAACGATTATTTTAGACTTTTTAAATAAGAATTGCAAATAATAATTAAATTTGATTTACATACGAGCCCAAACCACTATTAATTCGTACGGCATGCTTTTTTACGCGTATGCAATGTTTAACATACGATATTTGCAATGATAATGCAGATTTCAGATCCAAATATATTTTTCCCTCAGAGACAATTTTATTCTCTATAAGATAGAAGAAAAACTTTTTTTGTAATTCCAACAACAACAATAATAACCGTAATTTATTCGAATGCCTCGTTTAACTGATAACAAAAATTTGACCACTATTAATTCGTACGGTTCAGAAAATGTCTTAAAAATATATAGTTTTTTATCCTCTTATTCAAAATTAATATTGGGTAACATCGCCTTTGACTTTTACTACACATCTACAACGATTTGGCATAGATTTTATTAAATTTTGGCATTGGTCTCTTGAAATTGAGTTCCATATCTCTTGCAGCTTCTTTTTTAAATCTGAAAGGGTTTTTTGAGGCTCGTTTCTCAAGTTCCTCTTCATGATTCCCCAAATATTCTCAATTGGATTGAGATCTGGACTGCTTGACGGCCAATCTAAGACCTCAATTTGTTTATATTCCAGCCAATTTTTTGTTCGCTTGGCAGTGTGTGGTGCTGCTCCATCCTGCTGAAACGTAAACTCTCCACAGTCGGCCAGTTTTGAAATAGATGGCAGCAAACTCTCTTCCAAAATATTTTCGTATTTTTCAGCATTGACATTGCCTTCAATAAAATGCAGCTGTCCCACTCCTTTGGCAGACATGCAACCCCACACCATGGTGCTTGCTGGAAACTTGACTGTCTTTTTAAGACAGTGGTTATGGTACACTTCTTCTTTTTTACGCATGACTCTTTTCCGGGAATCACCGACGCACACATCAAATTTAGCTTCATCACTAAATATGATGGTGTTCCATTGTCTCTGAGTCCATGGCATCCTCTCCTGACACCATTGCAGACGCTTCTTCTTTTGACGAAGTGTAAGCAATGGTTTTTCCTTGGCCTACAAAATAATTTAATTTCTTATGAATGTAATATAACTAGTCGTAATACATACTTTATAGAAGCGATATCCAATATCTCTCATCTGGAGACGTATCCATTCACGCTTATAGGTCTTTCCAATTTTCTCCGACCACTCAGATGCTACATTTCTTAAAGACTTGCGGCGATCAGTCTTGACAATTGTGGCCAGGGCTCTTTTTTCACGAGCCGTTATTGTCGACGTTCGGCCTCTTTTGGCAGTTTTATTGTCAATATTGCCATTTGTCTTAAAGAATTGTATAATTCCTTGCACCGACGACTTAGACAGTTTTAATTGTTTAGCTATATTGCCAAATGTCTGTCCAGATTTATAACTTTCAATAACTAAATTTCTAATCTGAGTGCAAATGGGCTTACCACGTGCCATGGTTGCTAAACTTAGAATAATGTGAAGCAATTCTATTCTTTCGCCTTCTGCATTGCATTATTATTTACAGATTATAAGTAGATAGTGATTATGTTACAGTGTTTGCTTTTGTTTTGATCTTCTTCTAAGATTCTAAGCTAAACTTACGCAGCGTACGAATTAATAGTGGTCAAATTTTTGTTATCAGTTAAACGAGGCATTCGAATAAATTACGGTTATTATTGTTGTTGTTGGAATTACAAAAAAAGTTTTTCTTCTTTCTTATAGAGAATAAAATTGTCTCTTAGGGAAAAATATATTTGGATCTGAAATCTGCATTATCATTGTAAATATCGTATGTTAAACATTGCATACGCGTAAAAAAGCATGCCGTACGAATTAATAGTGGTTTGGGCTCGTATATCTTAAAAATTTTAAATGGAAGTTTTTGGCTGATATCGATAGTCCCGACTAAAAAAGAAATTTTGGTGTTTATCATTTTACTGTAGCATATTTCCTTCACTTTGATTTTTTAGTTGAAATAAGCATTCATAACTCTTATTTTCAGTCCCTGATTAGAAGTTTTTTTTTAAAAATGTGAAATGCTTAACTTAAGTACTTATTTTTAATTGATGTAAACCCCCCCTTGTATGAAATCAGATTCCAAATAAGAAATTAACACAAATGGCGAAAATTGGATTCGCTTGAAAGTTTTTATATTTGCGAAAAATCAAGCGAATTATAGAGAGACCAACGCATGGACAGAAAATCAAGTGTACAATTATTATTTTTTATTTTGTCATTTCAAATCATTTTATTTGATTTCATAATCATTAAATGGCATTGCAAGATGATGATGAATGTTGTTGGCTCGGTTGCCTTTTGCTGTTGCCACTTGGCCAGATTCATGCCACTGCCTGGTGATAAAGGCGGCCAACTGAGTGGCTAACTGGTTGCCTAGCAACTAATTAGCTGCCCGAAATCCAACTACGACTCTGTCTGTATTACGAGTGCGAAATGCATGGGGACATGTCATTTCAGGAAATGCGATGCGATGCGATGCGATGCAGTGCGATGCGGTGCAATGTGATGCGTGCGTCTAAAAGGAAAGCGAATGCATTATGCAATCATCCATGGAGAGTGGGCAGACGAAAACTAAATCAGCGCAGCAGCTGCTCCAGCTTCAAAACAAGTTCGAATCCCCAAAAGGAAGCCAGCAAATCTGGCTGGTCGTTTACTCGGTTTGCTACGGAAACACGGAGAATTGGCAACAGACGACTGCCAACCTGCCAAGCGGCCAACAAGCTTGGGGGCCAACAGCTGCAGGCAGGCTCAGGCTAAGATGTAAGCAGGTGAACTGGTTTAAATGGCTTTGACTGTGCGGTCAAATCGCAGACAGCGTTGGCCTTCTCCTTCAGCCTCGGCTGTGGCTAAGACCACGCTTTAAATACGCTTCTAAACTGGTCAAGAGAATTTGCCCCTCGGGTTATCTTTAGCTTTTCTTTTTTTTTTAGCATGTTGCCAACAAAACATAATTTGCATTATATTTTGATCATAATATACAATATTATAAGCTTTCAGTTGAAATTGGAAAAAACAATGGAAACTGTGATTGTTCTATTTCAATTAAAGACTTTTCTTTTAAAGTTGAGTTGTACATTTAACTTTTTTATATTGATTTTAATTTTAAATTATAAATATAAATTCAAATTTTAAAATTTATAGAAAATTTAATTTTTTAAAATTTGGTACTCAAAAAGTAGTATATAAATTTTTTTTTTAAATTTAAGTTTCTTTTCACAATTTTACCCATTACAAATAGAGCTTAAATATATTACTCAACACATTGTGAAAGCTCATCAAGCAGTCGCATATTTTGTATTTGTCGCAAATGGTCAAATAAAATGTGAGTTGTTGATGCACTTTTTACACTAGTCAGCGTTTTTCATATTTATAGTGGTAACTCCTCTGCTTGATTTTGTGTGTTTTTTTTTTTAATTTCTGCGAATGAAAACAAGATTGTCAACACTCAAAGCAACTGTGGGGGCTAGTTTCCTATTTATTTGAAAGACTTCTGTTTCCCAGTGGCGCTGATTAAAGCAAAAACCAATCATATTACATTCATGGTCATCTCACTCTTTTATTAGAATTCCGCGAATTCAGTCTTTACACAGCTTTCAAAGAAGCTTGTTAACAGTTCACATTGCTAAAAGATATTAAAATGTGGGAGTATTATGCTGTTTCCTCAGAATTAAATTAAATGCACATCATATTATATGATTAAATTGTGAATGTGCATTATTTTAGCTACTTATTAAGTAAGTTAAGTTAAGTAATTTGAACTTGAACATTTTTTAGTTCATATTTTTTAAAAAAACTATGAATTGACTACTCTTAAGAAAGATAGATTTTATAAATGTAGTTATTTAATTTTTTTTTTACTAATTTTGATATTTAATTTAATTGATTTAATGTCGACTGCGCTCAATGGACGTTAAATAAATATAAGTAAGTTCAATTGACCCCACATCAATTGCAACCCCCCGTGGAAGTGTAAGCTTCTGCAGACGCCACTGTTCCAGCCGCCTAGTGAAGTCAAGTTGTCAACAAAACCAAACTGAACCAAGCCAAAATCCAAACCCAACGACCACAACAACCACATTGACAATTTTAGCCAGATTCCGATAGAGATTTGGTGCCTCTGTCACTGTCTCTCTCTCTCTCTCTATTTCTCTCTCGTTGTCGCATTGTCGGTCTCCCCAAACAGTTAAAAGCAAAATTATTCATTACGATTTCCGCGCTAGCAAGAAAAAAAAATACAGAAATGAAATGAAATAAAACGCGAGCACGCGGACGTTGACGTAGATGTGGACAAAGAAAAAGTTTTCCATGAAAATGTTTCAAATGCTCATTTGGATCTGCTTTGACTGTGTGTGTGAGTGTATGGGTGTGTGTGTGGTTTAGGCCTTTGGGTGCTGGGGCGTTGGCTACGCTGAGGGCGTGGCATGACGATTTGCCGTACGCCGCCTGCCAACAATTGACTTGGAATAAGTTTCACATTGAAATGATGCCAATTTGTTGCCTGTTGTTGTTGTTGCTGTCGGTTGTTGGTTGTTGTTGTTGGTTGTTACAGTTGGCGCTGCTTAAGCTGCGACACTGCCGCAGATAATTTGCGGCGATGTTGTAATTTTTCTGGTTAAAGTTTTGCCAGTAAACAACTTGAGGCGTTGTTGCAGTTCCAAGCATGCCACGCCACTTGCCACTTGCCGCCTGTGGCATCCGCGCGAGGCACGACTGGGCACTGGGGGGCGGGTCACGGGGGATCACGGGGGGAGTCTGCGTCTGCGTCTGCCACTGAGACTTGGCCGTTAGGCAGCCACTTCAGTTTATTGTTATTGTAATTTATTTCGTAATTTTGCTTACGCAGCGCCTTATGCACTTGTCTGAACCATGCCCACCCACCGCCTTCAATTCCACTGCCCGCCACTTGTTGCCCCGTTGTTCCCCTGTGCCCCTGTTCCCTTGTCCCTTTTGCTGTGCCAAACTTATGGCCGCGTGCTCGGTTCAAAAAACTTTCTTTAATTTTAATCAAAAAAGTTTGTTGTTGCTTTTTGGCGGGCAACAAAACGCGTTTAATTGGACAAGGGAATACATATTACAAAATCAAAAAAAAAAAAACCCACCCACAACAACCAAAAATTTTAAGGCCTTAGTAGAGTATGCTTACGATATACTCTGTACAAAGATATCGAAATTAATTTTATACCTGTAGACAATCATTCTCAAATTTTATTTCACCAAAATGGCAATTGCACAACTTAAAGATGACATCGAATTAATGTACATTTACACTCTCTACGTGGGTAAGAGAATTACATTATTAATAACACATTTATTTGTTTGGTTTCAATTTGTAAAATATTTTCTTTTACAAGGGATTTTTTGTCACCAGATGCGATTGGTTGATTTTGGATATACATACATAGATTAGAGGTTTCTTTCTCCATAAACTTTTGCGAGTGACATAAAAAAAATATAGATTATATTGAAGTGTTGCATTTTTTTCCACCTGAGAGGATTATTTTTTGTTTGTTTAACTAGCAAGTCTTTTAAGGTCTTACATAAACAACTGATACACAGACAAAAAATCCGGGATATTTAGCCCGAATTCAATCCGAAACGATGTCAGAAGTGGGGTAATCTCGGATTTTCTTAAACCAAGTATGAAATACTTGATTTTTTCAATCCCGAATTCAATCCTGAAATTCTTAAATTTAGTCTAAAAATTTTTTATTAATTATAATGTTTTTCGTTACATTACATTTTTTTTTTAAAATTTTTTAAGATTTTTAAAACTTTTTTTTCTTATTAGATATTTTTAAAAAAATTTTTTTTTTTAACATTTTTTTATTTATAACTTTTTTTCAAACTAGAGTCGGCGACTCTAACCATTGAGCTACCGGACCGGTTGAAATGAGAGGGGCCGAGAGAGAATTTTCCTCTCGCGCTCAGTAAATGTGTATTTTCCCATTTTGATCCCGATACAGCCTTGATTATTCAGCTTAATCCTACATACATACTTAAACAAGTGGGAAAGGCTATAGTCGAGCTCCCGACTATAGGATACCCGTTACTCACTTAAATAAATTTAGAATTTTTTATTGCATGCTTTTAGGCACTTACATATATTGCTTGAAAGCTTTAATCAACCATTACCACCTTTCTATTTGTCCGATCTTGTTATGATTTAATAAGATGATAGGTAATAATAGTAGCTAACGGTAATGAGTTAAAAAACCCTAATATCTTGAAAACTATGCGTGTACTGGCTTTTCGCGATTTACGGGGGAGGATAGGGGCGTGGCAAAATTTTGAAACAAACGTGGGGCTTATAGAAATCTGTGTGCCAAGTTTGGTTGCTCTAGCTCATATAGTCTCTGAGATCTAGGCGCTCACACGGACGGACAGACGGACGGACAGACGGACATGGCTATATCGACTCGGCTGTTGATGCTGATCAAGAATATATGTATATACTTTATAGGGTCGGAGATGCTTCTTTCTCCCTGTTACATACATTGCAACGAATACAATATCCCCTTTTACTTATTTTTATAAGTAACGGGTATAAAAATGCGAGATTAAATTAAGTATTTTATACTTGATTTTAAAATGGCATTTTTTTTTCTGTGCAGATATATTTAAGTTAAGTACTAACGTCAAGTTCAAAAATATTTTAGATAAAATATAAAAATATCTATAGAAATATGGGAGTTTGTTTGAGACGCCCTTTTTAACCATTTCCTGCAGGGTGTACACTGTACAGCATACAAATTAAGAAGGACGAAATTATTTTTAAATTTTTGACAAGCCGATAACATTTACAAAATGACACATGTTTTTATAAAACGCAAACACTTTAATAACAATGTAAGACAAAACAAAATGCTTGCATAGAAAAAATGTATTGCAACGATTTTACTTAATATAAATATATAGAATTTAGAGAAATAAATGGAAATTTAAAATTGTATTTTCCCAAAATGTTCTTAGCTTGGATTTCAATTTAGTTATGTGAACTGAAAATGAAATGTTGAGAATTTAACGCTTTGGTTATTGTGATTTTGCTTTGTCAACGTCCTGAAAACGCATTCAACCGCTTGAAACGCCTAAAACTATGCAATGAAACCATCATACAACAAAGAAAAAACAAAAACCGAAACAAAAGCATGACAATTATTTACTGTGATAGACCACAAGAAAATGTGTAACTGACAGTGCGCATTTGGCGAGGCTTTTGAATTTGGGCCAAACAGAAACTGAAAACAGTAAACAGAAAACAGCAGCTGGGCAAGAAGGTGACGGAGCAGAAGGAGGCCGAATAAAATGCCAAACGCACAAAAAGACGGCATAATAAACACGGCCCAAATACTCGCACTCAGGCAGGCAAAACATCGCAAATTGCCCAGTCAAATGAAAAACTATTTAAATGCAATTGCTGGCCAAGCGTCGATTTGTTCACTGAATATTCGAGTGCGCAATGAAAATATTTGGTGAGCAGCGACACACCAGCTCATACCCCAACTCACACCTCAACTCACACACCCACAACAAAATTTCGAACCAGTCCGAGAACCTAAACGTTCCCACCCGGACCCAGCAGCAGTCAGTTAGCAGATAGTATAAGTTCCGCTATCAGTGCTGCATCCGGCGTCCCGACTGCGAATGTCGCTCTTTACCACTGAAAGGGGGCGCCAGCTAGCGGGGAGCGGGGAACGGGGGCAGGATAATGGAATTGTTGGGTGTTTAGTAGCTTAGGTCGTTATGTTCATTTTTGTTTCGTTTTGGGATGCAACAATGAGGCTAGCGGTTAGCTGTAATAGTGGCCACTCCAAGTCTGAAATATGAATAAATAACACCACCGAGTGTCGAGCCAATTGAAGCAATGGCATCGAGCAACGTTTACGGCGCTGCAAACCGCAGAGCTGCAGAACTGCACCACAACCTCTGAGTGAATATTCATGATGGATAAGCTTTAAAGCCCACTTAATGTTGCTTTAATTTATTTTCTGACACCAGAAATAGCACAAAAATTTGATCAGCAATTTTTGAGATATGACTCTTTGAAATGTATATATTTAAGCTGATTTGGAGCTTCCCGGTTATAATGTATACTATCGATTTACCACTTTCTGTATAGAAGGAAGGAATAAGAACATGATGTTCTCAGAGATTATATAAGCAAAAGACTTTACATTTATTTGTTTTACTGAACAATAAACGAGTATATTTTAAATAGAAAATAAATCGAAGCATAATTATATCGAAGCTCGAATGTGCACAGAAAATTGCAACACAATCGGATAATAATTTCATTTATGTTCTAGTAGCAAATTCAGAGTATTCAGAGATCATAGTAGCACCTAAAAAAAGTAGAGGAAAACACTAAAGCTGTGAGTTTATAACAGCATAAGTCCAAGCTCTTTCACAGTCTGGTTCACTCGACTAAGGCTTTTGCTACTAACTAGTTTTCATATTATTTGATTATTTCAATCATTTATTTTTTAGATCTAATATTTATATGTAAAATTTTATCTTTATATTTTATCTAAAAAGAAGTTCTACTTAATTTATTTGTAAATGAATAAAAAAAATCTTTTTTTTGTTATACAGTCGAACTTCCCTAACTCGAAATCCTCTAACTCGAATTTTCTCTAACTCGAACAAAATCGAGTGGCAATAGCGTTTACTGAGCAAATTTCATACAAATCTGCATCCGTAACTCGAAATTCCATAAGTCGAATTTCTCTGTAACTTGAGCAAAAATAGTGGCCCGTGCTTCTGTAAGTCGAATTTTTCGGGAAAATTTTCAATAATGTTTGCATTTTTTTTTTGTTTCAGTTATATGCTTTTGTTACCGGCTCGTTTGGATATGTAATATTGATGAACATTAACATATGGTGATGTAATATGATAGAATATTGCATCAACAAATATTTGGGCTTGTGAAATTGCTATAGGAAAGATGTTCGAAATGTACTTATTTGTCAGCGCATCAGTGTACTAAAATGCTTGAAAATGTTTAAAGAAATATTCAAACTTATTAGTCAAGGAATTCGAAAGTAGACCAAATAAATTGAAGTTGCTGAAAAATATGGTATCTCAGCAAAAACCGTTTTCATTAATTTAAAAAATGGAAAATTAATTAGGATGACATTTGAATCGGGAACTTCTTCTGGATACAGCAAAAGAACGAAAAAAACCAATTTTAGAGAATATTGACAGGTCTTGAACAAACTGGAATCCTTTTTTTGTTGAAAATTACAAGAAAAGTTTGCAATTTGAAATGTATTTATGAATAAATGCATTTGTAGTTTCTTTTAAAAAACTAAAAAAAAAATTCCCTAACTCGAAGTCTCCCTAGCTCGAACTTTTTCTTGGATAATGGTGATTCGGGTTAAGCAAGTTTGAATGTATTTAAAATATTTTATTACAAATACTATTTTAATGATCCACATCAATAATAAGAAACAATTTTGATTAGTGTTAAGTGCAGCTATAATTACTTTTGAACATTTAATAATTGCAATCAAAGTATTTCTTTGAGTATTTTGTAGTACTTATACTGAAAGGTAAAGACGTAAAGTTGCGATACATTTTCACGCATTTGAACATATCCTTTATACAGACATTATATCCAGACAGAGAGACGTACTTTTGTACATGAGAGTACGCACAGACCCAGAATGGCCGACACTCCAAGCCCAGAATTGGGATCGGCGCATTTGCTTTTAGCCAACGTGAAGCTCATTTCAGAAATGAATTTTTATCTGCGCCTGGCACCGCGACTCATCAGCAGCAGCAGTGGCAGATGAAGAAAGAAACGCTGCAGGCGTCAACATAAACTGGCAAAAATGTGCTACATGAAACCGTGTATTCGTATTCGTACTCGCATAAGCCAACAGACAGCCGCATCCGCAGTCTGTGCTCTCCGCTCGCCTCTCTCCGCTCCCCGCTCGCCGCTCTGAATCCGCTCCGGACCGCCGCTTCACCGGCTTATTTGAAGCAATTCCCAAAGCTCATACCCTGGACGCAGTCAAGTGTGCAACACTTTTGGGCGCTCCACCAACTCGAATACTTCGTACTTATTTATTTATTTCTTTTCGTTTTTTTTTCATTTTTCTCCCGTTCCCTTTGCGTATATCCCAGTTCCCAGCTTACAGCGCACAGCTCACAGCTTACAGCTTACAGCTCTCAGTGATTCAAGTTGAGTCTCTCACTCAGTCAGTTAACGTTTCCTGCCCCAGCAATTATATCACTTCCCATCGCCGGCTGGCAACTGGAGCCTCGGCTTGGGCCACTTTGGGCTGCCACTGCGTTTCACTCGTGCGTGCAAAATTTAAGCTAATTTGCTGATTTTTTTCTTCTTTTTGTGTTTTTTTTTGTATTATTTTTGTAAGTATTTTTTGTAATTTTTGTATATTTTTTGCGCCCGCCTAATTTTGTTAATTGCATGTTGAATTTGGTTTTGACTCGCGTTTATGGTTTTCTTTTAATATTAATTATGATTAAATTCGAATACCTTTTAAATGCCACTGACATAATGCAACTCCCAATTGCCATTTCCCCACACGCCTGAATGTTCAAAAAATGCGGCAGCGGAAGAGAGAATTTTAAATCGGAAAGAAGTCTTTCATCAATGCTTTTGAGCACAAGTAAGTATTTTACCACTTGGTCGGTCATCCGTGTAATCAAACACACCGAATAACTCACAATATTAAATGAAAATAATTATTATAAAGTACAAAATTCAACATCTCATTGACAAGTGTTGTATTTATTTTGATTGACAAATGCTGTAAGAGTTCAATGGTATATTGATCTTAAAGTACGAGTACATATGAATAACATTGAATAATTTAATTTTAATAAGGTTTCGTTGAAATAGATTAAAAATACATTCTATAAATATATATTATAAAGTGTTAAGCAAGTATTTTACTTGAGCTGATTTGTACAGGTTTTCTTTGATAATTTTAACTGTTTTTAAAGGGGAATCTACACTTAATTATTCATGGAATGTGTGAGTTTGCCTACAGATTTTTGCTGTTGCTGATTCGGGTTCCTACCTCTTGATGTGGTAGATTTTACATTTTTTGCAATTTTAGCTTTTATTTAAAAAATGTTATTTTTTTTCTGTGAAATCTTAAGGTCGATTTAAGTACAGCATTTCTATGTATATATCAAAACAAAAATTTAATAAAAACATGTTCTTCATATGATTAAAGTGTACTCTAACTAAAGTTTCATCAGTATGTCGATTGATTGTAATGTTTGTTGCTGAAAACGTTAAATGGAGTTCAAGAATATTTGCTAATATGGATAGTTATTCCCTGTACCGAACTTTTGACTCTGTTGATATTATCTACAAGGATATTTTAGTATCGACCATTTTGCTGACGGGCTTTTCGATTGTTTTAGTCTTCGCTTGTTGTCAGAGGATACATTTGGCATTAAATTATTTCGACTAATTTGCTGAAAATGATATTTGGCAATGCTCATTACTTTTATTTTATTAAAATGAGAGCGGACATTTTTCAAGGCGCGTATCTTAAACTCAATGGAGCGCACATTAATCGAATATGTGTGTGTGTGTGTGTGTGCATCTGTTGCTGTCTGTGGGGTGTGTGTTAATAAGTTTGACACAGTCAACGTGAGCAGCCGCTTCTTGGCCCACATGTGGTATGAGTAATATGCTGCCAGCAGCAAACGAAACTGAGCACCTAAATAATGACAGACTGTTTATTCGCGCTGTTTGTTTAAGACGAAAGTGTGGGTGTGGCAAGGGGCGGTGGGGCGTGGTTGGCATCCCAACAGCTGCCTAGAATGATGAAAATAAGATGGCAGCGTCTTCGGTAAGGAATGAGGCACATAATGTTTATTTAAAACTCACTTCAAATGTAATTATTGAAATGCTTAAGCACAAATTAATCCTGACACGCCTTCAAAATCTGTAAGCACAGGTAACAGCGTATAATTTGGAAAGGGCATACATAGTATTTGGAAAATCTTTGTAATTAACATCGATTAAACCGTTGACTCATGCGAAATGGTAATTGTACAAATTAAAAGGTATGAATCTAACTTAATTTTGTGACTTCCCCTAAGGCTCTGAAACTGTATGATTATTTTATCTAAGAAAATATGGGTTTTTTTTTTTATAATGTAACATTGATGATTCAAAGAGTCATTGTTTATTACATTATACATTTTTTTCCAAATATTTTAAAGGTTTGGAAAGTGCAGAATAAGATACTACAATAACTTTTAAGTTAATTGTGAATCAATCGATTTGGACGTTCTTTTTAATTCTAGCCGCCATTTTAAAATTTTTTATTACGTATACGTAAATATTATGGAATGAAGATGAATTGAAATTAAGAAAATTGAAGTGCAGATAAATTAGAACCTGCAATTGTAATGAACCAAATCATCGAGTGCGTAATGCAATGTAGCATAATTTGAGTAACGTTCTCCTTGAGAATAAACAGAAATTATGGTTATCTTGTACACTTTCTGACCGACTCTATTTCTCTGTTTCACTATCTCTCTGTCTCCTTCATGCTCTATTTATTTATTATTGTCTTTGGTCTGTGTACAGTCCAGTGATCTCTGAGCAGGTGCGAAGTCAATTTCTGTACTTACAGTTGCGGAAAGCAAATGCAAAATAAAAAAGCAAGTGCACAATGATACAAAGGGGGATGGAGGGCAGTTGAGGGGAGTGGCAAGTCCCTTGGCAATGGATAACGATTTATGTAAAGTTGCCAATTTAATTTCCTGCGCCCCGAAAAATGCAGCACGCATTTCGGCAGCGAACGTGGAAAAGTGTTCGAGCATTTTCAACTCGATGCTAATATTCAAATGATGGTACTAAAAACATACGTACATGCTCGTAGCTTACTAACTGAGAGGAAAGTGTTGAGACAGAGTGAGGGGGTTGGGGGTAGGGGGGACAAGCACTCGAAATGAACTAACGCAAATGAAATTTCAGTGGAAAATTTACGAACGCATTAAATTTGCAAACCAAATAGCAGGCGCAAAGTGCAAACCTTTCGGGCACAGGAAGTCAAAGTTCGAACAACAACAGCAACAAGGACAATAACAGGACAATGTCTTTCTGGAGAGAGAGAGAGGTAAAAGCAAAGTTAATGGCAGCACGTAGCCAACACCGACACCGACAAGAACACGGACATGGACATGGACACGGACACGGACATGGACACGGACACGGACATGGACACGGCGGATACGGACAAGGACGCTAAAAAGTGTAGGACAACGGTGACTGGTCTACAACATTCAGTTTCTGCTCCGGCTCCAGCTCCGGCTCTAGCTCCAGCATCAGCTCCTACTTCAGTTCCAGCTTTCAATTCAAGTCGTTCCTTCAGATGATGCTGGTCTGGGGCTTTTAATAATACACTTTTCTATTTGGTGCCCACTTTTTACATTTTTAATGAAATTATTTCCAACAATTTATAATTGCCACGAGCAGTCAACCGGCACCAGTGAAGGAGCTGCCCTGCCAGCTGGCCCTTCGTTGCGTTTAGTTAAATGCACCCCGGGGAGAGTTTTGTGCCCAACAAATTTATATGAATTATACGATATGTATGCCTTGTATCTGCGCAACATTTCTACATGGCGTGGCCCCCAGTTTTCCAAACTTGCCCCCAAGATTTTAATTCCTGCTGCTGCTGCTGCTGCTGCTGCCTCTTTTCCATCTCCATCTCCTGCCACTGAGTTTGCCTTTGGTCCTGCCGCTTGCAGCGGCGACTCCCATGGCGCTTGTTGTTCTAAGCAGTTAACAGTTAGTAGGCGGCATGTCCGCCATTAAGACAGTCAGTAATATAGCACAAGGTGTGCTATTTATAGTCATCGCAGATAAACACACCAAATAAAAAGCAACTGCATGCAATTCATTAATTCACAAGCTCGCAAACCATTTCGAGAATTCAGCAACTAAATTGAGTCGTGTATTTTATACAAAAAAGTAAGAGCAGTGAACTCGAAATGGATTGTTTATAATTCATTAAATACCTTTCAAGAATGTTAATACTATGACAGCTAAATAATACAGTAGTCTAATTTCAGACAATACTTAACAAGATGTATACAATCTTTGGGATTAGTTAAAATGTGGCAATAAACTGCAAAGATTTTCCAGTTCTCTTTTTAACAAATATGTACACAGAAAAAAAAGTCCGGGATATTTAGCCCGAATTCAATCCAAAACGATGTCAGAAGTGGGGTAATCTCGGATTTTCTTAAACCAAGTATGAAATACTTGATTTTTTCAATCCCGAATTAAATCCTGAAATTCTCAAATTCAGGCTACAATTTTTTTTAATAATTATAATGTTTTTCGTTACATTTAAACTTTTTTATTTTTTAAAATTTTTTTTTTAAGATATCTTTTTTAAAACGTTTTTTTTAACGTTTTTTTTGAAACGTTTTTTTTAATACGTTTTTTAATTTATTTTTTAAATTTTTTTATTTTTACCATTTTTTTTTTTTAATTGACGGGGGGAATCGAACCCAGATTTTTTTTAAACTGGAGTCGGCGACTCTAACCATTGAGCCACCGGACCGGTTGAAATGAGAGAGGCCGAGAGAGAATTTTCCTCTCGCGCTCAGCAAATGTGTATTTTCCCATTTTAATCTCGATACAGGCATGATTATTCAGCTTAATCCTGAATACATACTTAAAAAATGCGAGCTTAAATTAAGTATTTTATACTTGATTTTAGAATGGCATTTTTTTTCTGTGTATATATGCTGAAATGTTTGGATTGAAAAATACTTGATCTAGAAGACTAAGGCAAATATTTCATGTTTACCTATTTGGGTATTTTTAGCTGGATATTCAGTTGACTTTTGCAGCTCCAATAAGTTATTTCATTTACAATTTAATAATATACATTTAAATTGTAAACACATAAAAGTACAGATTGTCCCAGGATTTGCATATAACTAACGTTTTTACAGCAAATTCCACAGAAACCATTCAAGGGCGAGTATATAAATTGAATATCCGACTAGAGAATCAGTTCTTGTTACATTCACGGTAATATATAAATATATAAAAGAACAGATCGATAGATCAATATTGCAGATATGAAGAACTTTGCCGATCTGCAGACCATGTTCAAGAGTACAGTAACTGCTCCCAATAGCGAACAGATGGATGCCATTGTCGACGCTGAGACAGCTGAACAACAGCCGGCAGATACAGCGGCAGATGTTACTATTGCGGATGTGAAGGAAGTTTCGAATGTTGCGGATCTTACAGATGTTACAGATGTTACAGATGTAGCAGTTGTGACCGATGTAACCGATGTGACCAATGTGACAGATGTTACGGATGTTGTTACAGCTGTTGTTCCGGATGTTGTTACGGATGCTGAGAATGTGGTGGGAACTGCAGCCGAGGAAGTTGTCAACTCGGAAGAATGCGAGATGTCCAACGAGATGGTGGCACGCGAACTAATGCTCAAGCATCCATTGCAGAATGTGTGGACTCTGTGGTATTTGGAGAACGATCGCACCAAATCCTGGGAGGATATGCAAAACGAAATCACTAGCTTTGACACAGTCGAGGACTTCTGGAGCCTATATAACCACATCAAGCCACCGTCAGAGATCAAATTGGGCAGCGATTACTCGCTATTCAAGAAAGGAATACGCCCCATGTGGGAAGATGCTGCCAACAATAATGGCGGCCGTTGGGTAATCGCTCTCAATAAGATACTGAAGGATGACTTGGACAAATTGTGGCTTGATGTGGTAAGTTCAGCCCATTCCAATACCTGGTTCTTTTTGTAATCTTAACATTCGTTAATTTAGCTACTTTGCTTGATTGGTGAAGTGTTTGATCGTTTCGATGAGATCTGTGGCGCTGTTGTCAATATACGTGGCAAGAGCAACAAGATATCAATCTGGACTGCCAATGGGAACAATAAGGAAGCAATTCTTGAGATAGGGCATAAGCTGCGCGATGCCCTACGTCTGGGACCCCAGAACTTGCTTCAATATCAGCTCCATAAGGATGCAATGTCCAAGCAGGGCTCCAATGTCAAATCGACATTCACTTTGTAAACTCACAAAATTATTCAAGATCTTAGCTACCAGTGTTTGGTTATTCTTTTAGTAGTATCTAAGTTTTAATCGTATTATAGGCGAACACTCCACTAAAACACCCAAACAAATGCCCGGGCATTAAGTATATACAACAAATGCACTTCAATACGAGTATTTGTTATCGAAAATTATTAAAGTTTCTTTTGTTCATTGTGAATCTCGCGAAAACAATAACAAGTTGTGTATTGCTTACAAAATGGATACACTTCTTTCAAAATTATAGCTTTAACGAAACACCCTGTATTATTCCTCTGGGTTTCTTTTATACGAAAATGCAACAGTATTGTGAATATTCTACCCGCAAACCATACATTAAGAGATTTTTATTTTGATCCAAAATAAAATATAAAAATCATAAATGATTACATTAAGTTTTAATTTTTTGTATGCTGAAATATAATGATTATAAAGGGTGCTTTTTTTAGACTTTGGGTTTTTAAACTGGCAACATTTTTTTTTGAGTTGGACTTTTTGACAGCTGTCACTTGATTTATGCTCAGTATGGTTTGCCATTTTATAATGAAAACTCTCACTCCTGAACAACGTTTGCAAATTATTGAATTTTATCATCAAAATACATGCACGGTTAAGAAATTACATTTGTCATTTTTTCCATTTTATGATCAGTTTAGTCGACCTTCTGAGGCGGTTATTCGGAATGATTACAAACTTTTTTTTGCCCTAAATGGAAGACCTAGACTTGGCTTGTATGTGGTTTCAGCAAGACGGTTCCACATGCCACACAGCACGCGAAACAATGGCCCAGTTGAGAGGCGATTTCGGTGAAAATTTCATTTTTTGTTTGGGTCTGGTCAACTGGCCGCCTCGATCGTGTGATTTAACGCCTTTAGCCTAATTTTTGTGGGATTATGGGAAGTGGCTTGTCTTCGCAGATAAGCCCGAGACGATTGACGCCTTGGAAGCCAACATTCGTCGCGTTATTTCCGACATACGGCCAAAAATGCTCGAAAAAGTGCTTGAAAATTGGACCTCTAGACTTGGCTATATTCGAGCCAGCCGCGGCTGCTACATGGCGGAAATCATACTTAAACACAAATGGCATAAAATTATCTTTCCAATAAAGCCAAATTAATGGTCGATAAGACGATTTTCTTGTGTTTTATTTCAATTTGAAGTTCTATACCTCTAAAAAAACACCCTTTACTAAAATTTTGTATAAAACAGCTCAAAGTCATTAAGAAAAATTATTTAAATCAATTATCTTTAAATTATGTCGAAAATGCTAAGATTTCTTTGAAATAATTGTTTTTCTTGTACGAGTATTCTAAAATATTGATTTTTTGACTACAAAAAAAAAAACAGTTACGATGCCTGATTTCTCTCAATCCCGATGATTCGAAACACAGTTTTTCAATTAATCGAATAAAAATGTGGGTTGACATTATAAAAACGATTTTAGCCACACGCAAGTCAAGTTTTTTTGTTAGTCTTAATTACTAATTATAGTTGACACTATGAAGCGGTTAAGCGTGGGATTCTTTCTGGCGTGGTGGTGGCAACCCTTCTATAGGTGTGCAAACTCTGGCACAATCTCTGACCGGGTAGCAGTGTTAACACTGCGGTAATGATAACGAACTCGTGTTTGCTGTCCTGTCCCTTATCGCAGTGTGCTTATTTTTGTTGGTGCTGTTGTTGTTGTTGTTGTTGTCATTATCTGTTGACAGAGGTAGAGCAGAGTTGCCACTGCAGCCGAGACCCTTCTCAAAGTGAGAGACGCGTCACATTATTGAGCTAAATCAGTTGAACGGACACACAAAAAACACTGAGCACAAATACTCAACAAACACAGGGGAGAAAACATACGTATTTATTCGAGTATTTAAATAAAGGTTGATAGACGAAGATATACCCTGTAGCAAGATGTATTGTATTGTTGAACTGTTGCTTGTTTTTATATTTCGAAATCATCAAAAAGTCACAAACCATATACGATCATTTGAGTTTCTCAATAGTTGATTGGTGTGAACAATCTTCGCATATGCCTCGAGTTCGCTTTACAGGGTATCTAAATGTTGTTTCTCCTGCCATTTGCCATCATTTGATTCACATCCATGTCACACTCAGCCATGTTTTTATTAGGTATAAATTTAGGCATGTTTTGTTTTATTTTTTTCTGCATTTCTCGTAGCTCATTAAATTTTAATGGCCACACAATCATTTCAATCAAACCGGCCTATAATACTGTATCTGGCTGCCTGCCCCCATTACGATCTCATTGCAAATGTCAGCTCAGGGCAATAATTTGTTGGATGCCTTTTAATAGATGCCAGTAAGTGATATCGGCTGACAGTTATCCAAATTTATTTTTAGTTTAATTTGCTGCAGGGTGAGCTTGCTCTATCTCTCTATCTCTCTCTCTCTCTTTCTTTCTGTTAATTTAGTAGTTTATCCTCTCACGACTTTCTAAAGACTCCATATTTAACAATTAAAATGGTTTTTAAGATCTGGAAACATTTTGTGAGATTACAAAGTTAATGTCCGACTCCATCGTTTGTGAAAGCGCTCTATTATATGACTTACCTGCTTAGACCCTGTACTTAAGAAGCACAATGGGTTACAAAGGGAGGTCGGACACCGTAAAGTATATCAGGGATGCCACAGAAATCGCTTTCGCTTGAATTTCACCTCAATTTCATTTCGCTGTGCCACAGGTCAATTCGCAGAATGATTTTACGCGAAATAAACTGATGCTAAATCCGCTGGCGTCCGATGCTGCCACCTAGTCTGGATTAGATTTTCGATGTCAGGCGCAGCAATGCCACATTTTTAAGTTAGAATTCGAAGTAAGGTATTTTAAATATACTAATATATGGAACCACTTCTGTTTTCCTTAAATTAAGCATTCAAAGAATAGCTCTTTTGAGGCAAACCAAGTTTTACCGAAAAAAACCTATAACTTATTGTGCAATTTGTGAAAACATTTGTCACGAAGAGTTGCCAGACTAATGGCAGAGAGTCGCTAGAGTTGTCGAGTAACTTTTATTTTGTCGCGCCAATTGCTTTTACATTTTTTGTAGCTAAGCAAAGTCAATTATTATTTAAATGAATTAAACTATATAAATTAAATAAGAAAAAAATTAAAAACGGCAATGAGAAACATTAAAAAAATTGCAAAACAAACCGTGGGTAATTTAATCTGAGAAGGTGTCAACCCTTAGCAGCCTACTTCGAAAAGGTTGGTGAAAATGCTACAAAAATTAAATCTCTCGAGGTTCTGTGGCAACTCGGAAATTTCCGTGCGGAAATGTTTTCTGCGGAATTCGCTTGCGATTTCTGTGGCACGCCTGTATGTTTATTATGCATCTATATCAAGAATCGGGTCTCTACAACCATATCTGTATCTATGTTCACCCAGAGCTTAGAAACTCTAAGAGGTAGAAACATTAAATGTCGTAAGTACATGTAACTTTCTATATGTCCTAAGCAGAACAGGTCAACTTTAGAATTGGCTATGCCCCCTAGTCTTCAGTTTTGGCAGAAATTGTTTTGGATTATTATATCGAAAGAAACAATTTTACACAGCTTAGAGTACAGGGTCAAAGTACAGGGTCTCTCACAGCAGAGTTTACTCGACTACAGCGTTATCAGTAAATAGTTGCTAGTTGCATTCATTGTGGATGTTCCTGCTATCAAGTGTTCGACATTACCTTTTCGCATTCATTCGATTGAAATGCGTTTGGCCAACATTTTAAAATGCCAACAAATTTGTGTGAATTTCGATGCGAGCTTGGAATTTGGAACAAGTCTGAGTGGCGACTTTGCTGGCTGTTGAATGTAAAAAAAAGATGATGCAAACAAGCTAAAAAATATAAAAACAAAAGAGAGTGCGAGAAACAAAATTGTTAATGTTCACAATTTGCACAAAGAAGCTTTACAAAACAGGGCGCTGAAATGCAGCCACTTAGTTCATGAATATGCATATTGTGTGCTTACTATGCACACTAACACCAACAACAACAACAACAACAACAACAGCTTATGTGTGTGTGGGTGTGTGCTATTAGTAGCTGTCACTCGTTACATGTATGCACATTCGGTTGTCCCTCCATTTTGGCCAAATGGCCGTCTGTCGATCTGTCCATCTGTCCATCTGTTCATGTGGTCCTTCGCCTGCTCGCTGCTTTGAGGACGCGCATTTTTGCCACTGTTTACTATTAAATTAGCATATGAAAGAGATGCAAGCACATATTCGCACACATTCGCACACACTTCACACACACACAGATACATATATGTACATATGTATGTATATATGTTTGTAGTCACTCATGTGTGTGCTCGTATGTGAGTTCGTTTTGAAAATTCCGACAAATGTTTGGCTGAGATCCATGATGCAAAACTAGCAAAATGCGTGGATTTTATTTTTGCATGTGTAGATGTGAGCATGTGAGCTTATACATGCATATATGTATGTACATTGTACATACATACATATATCCATCTGTGCATGTGTATTTGTACATATGAAAGTACTTTACCAGCTGCGAATTCAGAGTCAGACACATTCTATTCAGAATTTGTGAATCTGCTGCTTCCAACTGAAATGGAAACTGGCTTTAACGTTGAAAACATTTAGAATTTCAAATGAACTGTGCGTATACTTAATGAGTGCACTGTGGGTATAGAACTTTGTACAGAGAAAACAAATTTCATTCTTAAATTCAAGTTTAAAACTCGTAATTTTAGCATGTATTTTTGTTAAGTTTGCTAATGAAATTCACATTTCGCTAATGAAAGACTAACATTTAATTTGACTGAAAAAATGATATAGAAGAAATCGTATTTAAGAAAATCTCGGATTGCCGAATTTCTGATGCCGCATTAAATTGATTCTATCCCGGGATTTCAAAATGTTATTTTCCGTGTAGATATTGCTTTTATGCTCCAAAGCCGAAACACATTTCCGTGTTCGATTCGATAAGTTGGCAAAAGTTCGATAAGCGTTTCGAAATGAGAATTTGAAAATAGGAAATTTTGCAACTTGTTAATTAGGCACAGGAAATGGAAAAATAACTAAATTTATGAGAAGGCTTTGCAATTTTAATAAGCACAGCTCGAATTTCAGGCAACTATGACTAAGTACAGTAAGAACAGGGGAACATAACGAATATTGAATTAAAATTAAGTGTTAAGTTTGAAGATGGGCCTCTCCACTCAGGAGATACAGTGGCAGCTCTCGCGCCAGCATTGGCCAATCCAGTGCTCCAGCCTCTTGCAGTACTGATGGCACCTGGGATAATGCGGATGGTAGCGGGATTGCACCTGACAGAGACCTCGATCCATGGCAATGGCACGCGACTTGATGGAAACGATGCCCAGCGGCTTTGTTGTCGTTGTCGCATCCGATACAAACACTTCCTTCTCCGCCGAGTCATCTCCATCTAGTTTGTCATCCAGAACGGGCATGGGAACGGGAACTGGCTCCGGAGATGCAGCTGGAGCTGGAGCTGGAGCTGGTTCCGGGGCCGCGTTCGCCTCGCGCCGTTGTTGCACTCTCCTGGCCTGCCCAGTGCCTACACAGAGGCACAGGCAAAGGCCGAGGCACAGTATCCACATTTGAAATAGTTTCATCTCTCGCCGAAATCTCTCACGTCTCACGTCTTGAATGCTGCGAATTTGAATGTAGACTGCCAGTTTTTGATATTTTTTTTCCACACCAATTGGCATCAATATCAAATATCAATGCCTCAATGCGTCGTTTCACTTTTCTAGCTTTTGCTTATCAGACGCTTCAAGGTCAGAGATCAGCGCTAATCAACATTGCCGCAACTCTGATTTGATTTCTATTGCAAAACACGAAATAAAAACACATACACATACTCGTATTTAGATCGTCATGATGATCGTATAATGCTATCAATGCCAAATTGATGTACAGTGACTCAAGAAGAATTTCAGCCACCTTCTTGTTAGAGAGAAATACATCAGAAAAGCATTGCAAATGCTTCAAACGTCAAAATTGTTAAGGGATTTGATAACATCAATAAAAGTATTGAGTAAATATGTATGCAATTACATTACACTAGACGGCATATTTATTTTGACAACATAAAAAGTTAAACAAACAAAGCAAAAACAGTCTTTCAAAAATCTCTTCGCTAGTATTTTTTATAAATTTTTTAAAAATGCTAAAAAGGAACTTTTTGTATGAAAAGGCGGAAAAAGGGTTTAAAATAGTAACTTTTACCAGTTTTCAAAAAATTATAAAAAATACTAGCGAAGAGATTTTTGAAAAATTGTTTTTGCAGTCACTATTATTAATTGTTTAAAAAATTTTTCTGCATCAAAACATTTTTTGAAAAAAATCGAGGAAAAAAGTTTTTGACAATTTTTAAAATTAAAAATTTTCAAAAGGTACTTAATGGGTTAAGGAAAGTTTTGTATCATTCAAACGGAATTGAAATTACCTCTCCATTGATGCCAAAGTGTACATGAAGTAGGTTGAAATAACGAGTAGATTTAACTTTTAATGTTGTCAAAATAAATATGTCGTCTAGTGTACATGTTTAAAAGTACGTTTAACATTAACGTGTATATTTAATTTGTTTACATATTCGATGTAGACTTATGTCTTAAATAGGGAAATTACTATTACAACTAGTATTACCATGACCAGAGCCCTTTAGACTGGCTCAGTCATACTTATTATGGTCACTTTATGGACAAACTCATCATCAATTCTATTGCTTATCAGCTCCAATTATTACTAAATTTTCTATCGTTCCAAACACATATACACTTAGTATATAAAAGCCTCAATTATGTTTACACATAAGCAACAACACAAAACAAAACAATGAATTGTGAAGGAGCAGACCGGAGAAGGGGAGCAGAGGGGAAACGATCAAAAATGTTGAGCTGGTAATTTATGCGGAAATTTGATTTTTATGTGCGCGAATGTTTGAAGGCTGCTTGTAAAGTAAGTAAAATTGATGGGCGACGGACAGAGCAGTTAAAGGAGCATCAAACGTTGTGGGCTAATTTTTGGCACACAATCATACAACCGAACATGCACAGAAACGCATAAAAGTCCATTTGCTTTAAAATGCAAAAACAATAACAATAATCATAATAATAATAATAATAATAATAATAATACACAACAACGACAACGAAGCAGCAGTCAAATAAATATACGATGGTACGAGTGTTTTTCTCTATAAAGAACAGCTGCCAAAACAACTTTTAGAATGTTTGCCAATTGCCCCACCCGCCATTCATTCAGCCAGTGGTGCCATCGAGTGGTGCCTTCAGTGGCTGTGCCTCTTTTACAAATACTTGGAAAGAAGTCAATAAAATTGTGTAACATAAAGTTGCGGCGATTTGCCCGCCTCATCATCAATTGAGCAGCTCCATGTATAAAACTGCAGTTCCCATTATTTATGATGTGAGTTCTATGGCCCATTTGCGAAATATAGTATACATTTTTATCTCCACATATCATATTGGAATATTAAAATCAAGTTAACAACATCCATAAGTATTGCAAATTTATCAAAGGAAGCTCATAAAAAATGTGCCCAATGTGGCAAATAACTAAATGGGTCTAGTTACGAGTGATTAACCTGGGTTGCAATCGTGGTCCTTTAAACATTTTTTATATACCAGTATTGTCACTTGTCATCTTATTAGCACAAGTCGATGTAGTTAGAAGTCCTACGTCTTTTATTCAGATAGGCAGAATATCCTGTTATCAGAATGTTTCCAATATATTGATAATGATTAGTCTTGAATGTTTTTATTATCATCTTGGCAAAGTCTTTAGTGGATTTACCATTAAGATTTTTTTTTTTTTTTATTTGAAACTTTTAAAATAAAAATCAAAAATAACTCTTATTTTTTATTTTTATTGAAAAAATCAGAAATAAGAGTTATTTCTCAACTTTTATTAAAAAAAGGAGTTTTAACGATTATTTCTGACTTTTTAAATACAAATTAAGAATAATTGTTAATTCGTAACTTTAAAATAAAAATTTGAAAATAATTGTTAATTTGCAATTTTTATTTTAAAACTTATAAAAGTTACGGTCCCTGATTTTAACACAAGTTTAAGCATTTTATTAATGTCCAGATATTGCTTAAAAATAAAGTTTGAGTCATAGTTATAAATACTACACATAATTATATTCACAAAGGGTGAATGCTTAATACAGATATTTGTCAGTATCAGCGTGTTTGAAGCCTTGAAATGAACCCATAAAAGCTTTCCCAGCCGGCAACATCAGTATAAATCAATGACTAAACATTTTTCATTTTCATGTTTGCAATTGCTTGAGAAAAGCGCAAAAGCATTCAGAAAAGCACTTGAGGCGTCAATAGCAAATTGATTTGGTAAACCACAAAGTCAGGCCAAAAGACAAAGTATAATCTCGACAGCTTTCGAATTTGTTAAAAAAGCCGACGTAAATATTACAAAAGACGGCCGTCTAAACGATTTAATTCCGTTACCGGAAATGAAGCAGAATAATCGTTCAAAATAAACAAATAACAAAAAAAAAAGCATCAACTGAAAATGTTGTCATTTACAATGTGCGACAGTTGGATACTCTTTAAAACTTAATAATATAGATTTGTATGTTTTTTTTTTAAATTATAATATATAATTTGGATCATATCAATGTAAGTAAGCTTTTGTACAGGGTCTCAAATAGTAGAGTTGAGTGCGTTATTGAAACAACTATCTTTAAATAAAACTTGAAAATTTTATAGCTAGCTGATAAGTTTATTGATTTGCGGCCAGTAAATTTATTTTAAGTTAATGGTATGAAATGAATTATAGTCCCACATTTCAGCAGAAATGTGATTTTTAATTTAATGCTAAAAGTATTTGTATTTGTTTTTTATCTTATTGACACAATTTGTTTTTAAACAATAATATATGTGCCCACTCCAGAAGAGTATATGAGTAGAGAAAAACCGAGGAATTGTACAAAAAGTGTGCTCAACTTGTTGATGGCTTCGACTGACGGTCAGGAAGAGATATTATCAGTGGGGCAACTTTTATGTATTTTTCGTTATTTTGTTTTGTTTTTTTTATTTACGTTGGCTTTAATTAAAAAAGTTTCCTTTTGGTCTTCCTGACTTCTAAGTTTGTCATGGCGACTGACAGAGAAACTCGTATGTGCCCAAATATGTATGTATACATATATGTGTAAATAAAAAATATATATTTCTTTCAAAACTGTTATTTTTCACTATATACATAAGTATGGATTTATGATGTATATATGTATGTACATGTGTATATTATATATATATATTACTTCTGACTTGATGCTTTGACTGTCGCAACTTATCAAAAATGTTACATAACTTTAATACTTTACTCACGTGTACAAAGGCAATGGATCTGTCCCCGCCCATTCTCCGTCCCTGGTTTTCTCCTTGGTTGACATTCTTTCATTGCTCGGCTACACGGAGTTCCTTTTCAGATAAAAGAAATATGTTAATCAAAAGCAAAATCAAAAGCAATATGCAGACAGTTCCATTCCCCACTCCTCGTCATCATTCGTGGGCACCCCCAAGTTTGAAGTCGGATGTGTGAGCCAACCAAAAAATACATATGTTGATTTAATTAAATTTTCATACTTATGTATGTATGTATGAGCAAGTATGTCCGTATGAGTGTGCGTAAATGCGCTTTCATGCTGCCAAATTTCGCGCACTTTCAAGAAACTGCTCCCAATATCGAATGACTAAGAGAATTCCATTAACATACGAGCATGAGAGAGCAAACGAATCTCTTGTTCATCAGAAACCATAATAAACATGAATCGCATGAATGTAAAAACAAGACCAATGTAGAAAGAAATTAGCATTAGTTTGAAACTGTCAATCTGAAAATGGGCATACCCGGATTTAAGTCTTGAGTGCTGAGTATAGAAACAACAACAGGGATAACGACATCAGCAATAACAATAAACTCAAGGAAAGTTACAGACATCGTCCCACTGATTGTATTTGTATTGCAAATCATATCACATACAAAACACAACAGACTATGGAGTAAAAAACCGATAAAGGAACAGCTTCCGCACTCGACTCATATGAGGAATATAAAGCATTTTGAAATTTTCTACACGAATCTAACGCTTTGCGTAGGCATCTTGAGTCTGCTGTCAAAGTATCTCTGAGTATTGGAATGTTATTGAGCAATATATTGTTGAACATTGTTGTTAACACTCCTATAGGTTATATACCGGGTATTCCAGTATCATTGCTACAACTTTGCCAGTTGACAATTATTTTGATTTTGTACTAACGAAATGAATGACTCCTCACGACGGTCGTATTCAGTTTCATACACGATTTATTTATTTAATGCGTCTCACATTCGCAAAAAATTGGAAAATTGTACAATGAAAGTACGCAATCTTAAAGTTTATTCAGGTATCAGGTATGCCACAGAAATCTCTTCCACTTGAATTTCACGTCAATTTCATTTCTCCGTGCCACAGTCCAATCACCTGAACAATTTTGAGTGAAACGAAATCATCGCTCAATTCACTGGCGTCCGATGCCATGAGAATACTGTCATATTTTTTGTCCGAATTTTTGAATTTAGAGTTGTCGAGTAAATTTTATTGTTTGACGCGCCAATAACTTTTCAATTTTTTTAAGCTATGCAATATCAATTATTATATAAATAAATTGAAAGAGATAAATGAAATAAGAATCAAAATGAAAATTTGATATTCTGCAATGATAAACTTTAAAAAGTTGCTAAACAAACCCTTGGGAAATTTAATCTGAGAAGGGGCCAACCCTAGCAGCCTAGTTCGAAAAGGTTGGTGAACATGCTAAAAACTATAAATCACACGAATTTCTGTGGCACGGAGAAATTTTCGAAGTGGAATTGCTTTTCTGTAAATTCGCTTTCACTAGTGATTTCTGTGGTGTACCTGTATATTTTATAGAATTAAGTGAAATTTCAAAATTAAAGTTTTTTACTTCATCAGACCTAAATTCATCAACTCAAAGGGAATTCAATCCATAGAATTTTGCGAAGGTTAAAGCAGGTTGAGTAACCAATTTCGGCATACAGACTTTTATAAAACCCCACGCAGATCAAGATTGTTTCAGTTTTTTGTCATGCCCCTTGTCGGTCCCACAATTCAATAAAAATATTTAGTTCTGACACTATCAACTTAATTTTACGCACAGACTGCTCTGAAGTACACGTACATCACAGACCCCGCTAAAACTAATACACTAAAAGATTTTAAGATAAAGCGCTGTTTTGCAATTAAAAGAGATATTTGTTTCGACAGTTACCTCTGACAATAATAGATAATTGTAGTAATTATTTAAAATTTTAAATTATTTTAAAATAATAAGGATAAGAATATTTGGATTGAATTGTATTTTAACTTTCGAGTTCAGTAGAAACAATATATTTGTTATTGCTTAAGGATTGGCCATAAATTCGATATATAATTTAAATCGGTAATTTAATAAATGATATGAGAATGAGGGCAACAGCGAATTGAGTTTCAAACACATATTTGTCTCTGTATGTACGTGTCACACACACACACACACACACAGTCATGCATAGACAATACAGAAAGCCAGCATTATTATCGTTATCCCAGAGCTTATCGGGGCATAGGTCACATGGTACAGAGGCACAGAGGGCACAGGGGCAGGGGGGCAGAGGACGCAGGAAACAAAAGACAATCACGAACAAAACAAAACAATTTGATAATTAATCGTTTTGAGCTCTCGACTGCTCCCGGTTAAATATATGGCGCAGCATAATCACATCATATCATTTATATCGGGTGGTTGTGTGCGTTTCAACCGGAACCGGAAACGGCAAAAACGGCCCATGTTCATTTTGTTGTTGTTGTTGTTGCCTGAGAGTCGCCAAAAAACCTTTTTGTAGGCCTTATTGCCGTGATATGATGAGGAGCCCTTCTAATCCTCTGACTGTCTGACCAACTGACCGCGATGTCTGATGTATAATAAGCCTTTAAGAATATGTATCATATTGACTTGATTAATTATACGCAAGTGGAAGGAAGTGTGTTCATATACTATGTACATAAATACTTGCTTCTCAATATATTATTGGATGTGAGTTAAAAAACTAATGTAGAATGTTGTTAGAATGAAAAGATGTGTCTATAAATATTTCTGTACATCCAGATGATAGGGCAAGATAAATATTTAAAAATTGAGTTGATTTTTTAATTTGGCTGCAGTTGAGTCAAATCTTGTCTCAGTATTGTGACTACTTAGATTAGATGTAGTTAGTCAAATATCAAAACTATTTATCAGTTCAGTGTACACACACTCAAATAACTTGGCTTGATGCGTTGGCATTCAAGAGACACCATATTTCGTAGTCGTATTTGCAATTGCATTCGTTGACGCATCTTGTATTGAATTGTGTCTAAGCCCTGTTGCTAGTTCTATTGAAACGCTTGTCAATTAATTGGGTTACACTTGGATACGAGTATACATGTTGTTGGCAACTGAAATGTATCATTGGTCAGTTGACTAGCTCAGTATCTGTCTGGCCACAGAAACTTGTGATTTTGGCCAACATTGTCCAACAATTACATGAGTTTACAATTAATTTGCCCTCACAATATGATAACAGCTCTAAAGTGACAATCAAATGGGATGGTAGCAGACTAAAATATGTTCTCTCCGATTCTAAAGCCAAGCCGCATGCTCGTGTAAATGTAAATGAAAATTTTAAGTGCACAGCCAGGAGATGGAGGAGGAGGAGGAGGAGAAAGATGGTTGGGTTTTGTCGACTGGTCGGTGTGATAATGAAATTTTGCAGTGAACAGTGACTTGACTTGGATGGGCAATGGCAGTGCCTGACTTGCTGTTGATGGCGTTGCTGTCAAAGTCTGTGCAAAGTTGGAATCAGAGACGTCGGAGTCGGAGGCGGAGTCGGAGGCAGTGGATATCATCGGACTGGGCTGGTCTGCTGACACTCAAGAGCCGCTGTCCTTGTTGTTAGATCAACGGCTCACACACTAACACACTGGCACAAAATGCGTTGTAATCTAATCAAATGACAATATACTCCAGCCCTCAACTCAACTCAGCAGCCATCGTTGTATATTAGCCAGACTGTTGCTGACAGAGGCGCACATAACGAGCACTCGTATGTTGTGTCTCTTTCGAAATTGTTGGCTCTGTTTCTTTCATTGTTTGTATGTGTGCGTGTGTGTGTGTGTGTGTTTCTGAGCTGCAATTTAAACGTCATTTATTTTAAATGTAATAACTATTTCAGCATGCAGTCAGTTGCCGGCTGCCGGTTGCTTGCCTGATTGTAAAAATGATTGCATGTAATCACTCATACGACACATTGACCAACACAATGCTATCACATCATTCCATCAACCCATCAACCCAACACCGACCATCGTGTAGCGTTTGTATTTGTGATTTGTTATGCCTTGCCTCTTGTTAAGGATTTCAAAATACAATCAATCATGCTTTAGAGCGCCTTTCCGTCTGTCATCCCAAGGGGACGGGATCCTTGGAACTGCATCAAAATGCATACCCATAATCCTTGATATCTTATTTTCAGATATTTTGTTCAATCGCTTGCATAAAGTTACGAGTATTCCGACAGTAAGCGATTTTTCAAAAAACAATCAAGGTTTAGCATGAACAACTTGAGTGATCCCAATAAATAAATGAAAAGCTCGTAGTTTTTAGTATCGGAAAAGTGAAACGTGAAATTTAAGGTAGGTGTAGACATAAGTAAGTAGTTTGAATATCCATAAACTGCACTCTTGATATAATATTTCTGGTTCAAGTAGCCAAAAAGCAAACAGTTTATTCAAGCCCAAGTCAACAATACAAACAATAAATATTCTTATTCATCTTCTTTCTGCTATCTTTTCTGGACGCTTTCTTTTTTTTTTTTTGTTGCTTTTGACTAAGTACTAGAGGTCTGCTAAATTAATTTGAAATGTCATTTCAGAAACGGTTTACACATTGACAAATGGAACAAGTCGGAGCTTTAAAAGTTGTAGCGAAAAGTAACTTAAAATTATTGAAATGCAGGAGACTTCTATAAACACGAAAGAGTAGTGAATATTATTTAAAGTGACAATATAAATATTTCCACTGAATTGAAATACTACTAAATGTTTTTAAAACTTGCCCATACCTCAAACCACATCTGTACATTCGCATTTTCGATATTGGTTTATACACACGCACAAAAAGATAATTTTAATACTCTTGATTGCATTAAAGCGCGCCACAATTCCATTAAATTTAAAAGTGGAGAATTCCTCCATTTCACCATTTTTGTCGCTTGTACACAATAAAAAGGAAAGAGTGTACAGTAAATTTGTATTCTGAACTAAGCTGTATGAAAAGCAAAAGAAAACTAAAATGTTTACTCTTTGGTATCAATGCTAAATCTAATGGAAAAAACAATTAAACTAAGGAACTTCTTTTTAATGCCTTCAAATGGGGTTTAATAACTAATTGAGTACACAGAAAAAAAATCCGGGATATTTAGCCCGAATTCAATCCGAAACGATGTCAGAAGTGGGGTAATCTTGGATTTTCTTAAGCCAAGTATGAAATACTTGATTTTTTCAATCCCGAATTCTTTCCTGAAATTCTTAAATTCAGGCAAAACATTTTTTTTTACTTATAATGTTTTTCGTTACATTTAAATTTTTTTTTTTTTTTTTTAATTTTTTTTTTAAACGTTTTTTTTAAACGTCTATTTTTAACAATTTTTTTTTTTATAGATATTTTTTTTTTAATCGGGGGAATCGAACCCAGGTTTTTTTCAGACTGGAGTCGGCGACTCTAACCATTGAGCCACCGGACCGGTTGAAATGAGAGAGGCCGAGAGAGAATTTTCCTCTCGCGCTCAGCAAATGTGTATTTTCCCATTTTAATCCCGATACAGGCTTGATTATTCAGCTTAGTCTTGAAGACATACTTAAAAAATGCGAGCTTCAATTAAGTATTTTACACTTGATTTTAGAATGGCATTATTTTCTGTGTACTTACTATTTTAACGCAAAAAAGTTATTTGTAAAAACGTTCCAGAGTCGTTTGATTTAATCTCAATATTGTTAGCTAGATATACGATTTCTTCCTAAACATATTTACGACTGCTATATACTGTGGACATAGTCAGCGTGGAATATAGCAAACTATTGCGAAATACAGACAAATAAAGAAGTAAAGTTAGTTAGCATTTATTTTCAATTTGGTGTTGCGTTCTTCGTTCTGTTTCAATTTTCGCTCTGGTTACCCAACGCATAAATCAGCCAACTGCCTGTCACTTGCCACCTGCTGGTTCTTGCAACCGAAGAAGTTGCCACAAACAGTTGAAATTAAAAAAGATCTCAGTGGAGTGGGGCAAGTTACATGAACAAGTTGAAATCAATTAGAAATTGTTAAAGAAAGTTTTCATTAAGTTACTGACCAGATAAGATGCAGCACTAAGTATGAGCTTAAATATAATAAATTTATTTATATATTTTATTTCTCGATCACAACAACATTCTTAGTCTGGCAGAAGATATATCTTATATCGGAGTCAGCTAGTTTTGAGAATTTTACAAGCTAATATACAGTGGCTCACAGTTTAATAAGTTTTTTTTTTTAATTTTTTAATCAGCTATAAAAAGTAAACTAGTAGAGATATCAAAATGATTTAAGCACAGGTCGTTAGCGTTATGTCTTTTATTATCTAATTAGAACTTTTAATATTTTACATATATTTTTTAATATTTTTGAAACAAATAAAAACGTAAAAATCAAACATAAAACTAATTTAAAATATAGTAAAATAAAATATTATTATTTGCTATTTTCAACCTTCTCTTTCATAACCTTTTAAGCCTTTTTGGCATAAATTCAACCACATTTCGGGTTACCTCTGGCGTAATTTTGACCGAAACAAAGAGATTGGATTACTTAGGAGCTACACTAAAGATATATGTACATATCAAGGATGTTGTGCTCAGCGAATTTCAGTTAAGTGTAAACAATTAAACTGCGGCTTGACAAAGCTATTCAAATTCTGCCTCAAACCTTATCTATTCATGAGGGATTTAATTCAGAAATCATGTGACCATCTCAGCGATAATATAGTTGTGTGTTGAATTTGAAAGCAGTCAGCGACTTGGATAACGATGCCCAGGAAACATGTTAATGGGATTGTATGTATTGTAGTATGTTACTCCCAGCATCAGTATGCAGTTCCCAGTTCCCAGTTTCCAGTCTCCAAATTTCGTCTAGTACTTGCTTTATATCACTCACATACGGCACTGAGGTCAGTCATCTGCATATTCCACACACGAGTATGTGTAGTTGTGCGTGTGTGTGTGTGTTTCGAGCCAACGTTCAACACTTAACGGACCATGACAATGGCGATTGAACTGCAGGAGGAGTAACGTGGCAGAGACAGGGAGCGAGAGGGGGAGAGAGAGGGAGCGGAAGTTAGAGCTCGGTCCTTGTTCTGCTCGCCTGTGATTAAAATGATATTTTCAGACAATGTCAAACAGCGTGTGACTAATGGGTCTATGGGTTGTCCGAAATGTCTGTTATTACTTGATAAATCTTGTCGGTCACACATTTTAGCAGACCAAGAGACACACACACATACACACGCACACACACTTGACCATACACACACTCACACACACACATATGCTCATATGTGTATTCAAGGCTGTGTTTGTTTTATGCAAATCCCCCGCACTCGAGTCTAATGACAAATGGGTCAAAAATTTGCGGCTAATGACACAAATATGCTTGTTTCTGCCTATAAATTTTATGCATAAATAAATCCATAGAATGCTACAAATTGCTAAGAAAAACGAAAAGGGAAACGAGAAAAGCAAAAAATAGAAATCATATAAGTAAGAAAACAAGTGAGAGCGCTACCGTCGAGGTGCTCGACTCTTAGATGCCCAGCATCCGTATCTTGGCGGCTGTTCGATAAAAAAAAAGTTAAAATATTAATTTTTAAAAATTATTGTCAAACATATAAAGTAGCATTTGTCGAGCGGTGGCTACAAGATACCCTGGGATTGCCACAAACTCATTAGTCTGAGAACGCTTGAGGTACTGGGCCAAAATAAAATAAATTCTTAGAGAATGGAGCAAACAAACAAACTATGATTGAAGACTTTCCGGCAACGACCTTTGCGGGTTTCTGGCACCACACATTAATCAATGGGCAAATAAACATAAGATTAACTTAAATGGCCATAAGGGTAACGCTCCAACAATATAATGGATTTGGTTCAAAGGTTCATAGCACTCAGACAAGTCGTTGATACTGTATTCCAATTGGTAGTGCTATTCGTATTAGATGCAATCTTAGTATATAATTACACGCATCTGCAAATCACATTTTAACTAAAATTAAATTGATTTTAAGAAAATAGTTATTTATAATTATTATGATTATTGGAATGAAATATTAGATTAATCTTGCAAATGCGTGAGTGTTTCAAGAATCCAGTATTTAAAGCACATGAAAGCTCTAATACGATGCTTAGTCAAATAAGAAAAATAAATGCAATTATATAATATTTTACGCTCTGAACAAGTTTAAAATACGCCTATTTGAATGCTTTATATACGAGATTGCTTGGAAACCATTTGACAGTCAAATGGCAACACATTTTGGAATTAAACAAAGTTTATTGTCCGTCTGCATTTAAAATTTGTGGCAGCTTGCATTTTGCATTATTGTTTGACTTGAGATGCTGTGAAATAACAATTAATTGTTCTGTTTCATTTAATGGAAATTGCATTGCAGATCCATCTTCCGATTGCCTTAGCAGAAATTAAAAATCCAAATAAATTGAACATCTGTTGAGCTGAAACTTCAACGTCAGTTTCAGTTTCAGCTTTAGCTTCGACTTGGGCATAGCCTTTTAGCACGTACTGTGTGTGATATATTATTTACATTAGTTGTCCAATTCAAATACAATAACTGCAATACAATGAAGTAGACATTCTGTCTCTGCCTCTGTGTGTGTGTGTCTCTTTCTCTCTTTCTTGCTCTGTTTCTCGGCCTGTCTCTCTCTCTCTTTTATTTTCTCGATGTTTGTATTTGTATTCGTGCTGGTATTTGTATTTGTATTTGTATTTTGTTAGTTGGTGGCTGGACAATACCAAATGTGATTTTCTTAGGGGATACACACATGTAAATCCCATAGGAAAATCATTGCTGGCGACAATAAAAAAAGCTGGAGATACTCTAAGGCAAATACAAGAAGACACAAGCCAAATACTCGTGCGAGTTGTACTAGAGAAGTAAAAAAACGTAGAGACCTAAACAAATATGCCAGATGCGTGACACAGGATGAATGGAGACGACTTGAAGCCTTGGAAGTTGGAGTTCTCACTGCAGGAATTGCCTCTATTCCTCCTGTTTACAATCGTCTAAATATAACATAAAATATATATTTGGTTATTTATTGTATCACAAGTCTTAATGATCTACTTATAAACATATACAGTCATGATTTCGTACATATTTGAATTCTTATGAATAATCGACAACACACTGAATCAACGAGTAGTTCATTATAGTTCACTTGCAGAATTAAGTTAAGTCAATAATGACATTAATACTTATATTATATATAGAACATAGTTTGTATCTATTTTGTATAGAAAAGGTAGGGATGTAAGAATACATGGAAAAAACTAACACTCGATTTTCGCGACCTCAACTCGATATTATTTTTTACTAGTTATCGAGATAATTAAATCAATATTCTTAATAAAGATTAAAATTAATTTCAATTTACAGCAAATCGAGTTAACTTTTGATATTTATGTATATTTTAAAAGGTCTTTGAAGACATCTCCTTCATTACAGTTTTCTTTTGACATAAACTAAATACAAAAAAATTAATGAACATCTGACTGTGACGGGACTCGAACCCGCAATCGTCGGATCCGAAGTCCGACGCCCTATCCATTAGGCCACACAGCCCCTTTGACGGTAAACAAAGCAAAGAATTTGAAAAATTTTAAAAAATCATTGAGTATTAAAACAATAAATACATGCCTTTTATTGAATTAAATGTGAATTTTATTCGATTGGTTTGCAGGCAGGGTATCAAATTTTCAGCTTGCGAAAAAATCCTTTTCTCTTCTTATAATTTTTTTTATTTATTAAATTTTTAAATATTTAAAGTTGTATAATTACATGGCATATTTAATTGAGGGAGGTATGGGAACTTCTGCTTGTTCAGCTGAGTGGAAAGACATTTCGCAAAGAGGGCGACGTCTTAAATATACTTGTGCTAAACTCGATTGCCAAAGGTGGCAAAAGGGGCTTAGTTGGCATTATGGAAAACACTTGACATAAGGCGGTTGCGATGGCTCTGACAGTCCTAAGTCAACACCCTGGGCATCCTTCAGCTTCAAGTCAGACAATAACATTGCTCACCTTGTGGTAATAAGCTTCAATATTATTACACAATTTTTCGAGGTGCCTGAGAAGAGCGAAAAGGAGTCGAGTCAGACTAAGACTGAGGCTGGGCAATCATTTCAGTTTCATGTCTGTGCGCGGTAATTCCAGATAAATGAAAATGCATAAACAAAGAACTCATTAAATTCTGGCAAGCCGCTTGGCCAGGTGCCCATAAAGTAGCTCTGTTTCTTCTCCCTTCATAAATAGCCAACAAACTGTGTTGGCTGTTATTGTTTTTGTTTTTATTGTTCTTCGCTTTGCACCTGACCACTGGCAAAAGGCCTTGAGTGGCAACCTGGTCGAATGCATTTGCATTCCAAGTGGCTTCGCTGAACAGCCAGCAATTCTGCAGTTCTTCGCCGTGTACTTGGAATGTCCTTCGACTTTCGGTCTTTAGCCGATGGCTTTCATTAAATTTCGCATGGTAGCCCTAGCCGAAGGACGCAGGGATTAAACGCCTCTTCGACACTCTGCGTTCATTGTTTAACTTTATAATAATTTTCATTCGAAGCGATTCGCTTTTAAAACTTTAAGGTTCTGCTGTCCGTGGTTCGATTCGCCCGGCTTCATTAACATTAGTTTAGTCGACGCAGTCGTCGATTAATTGACAGCCATATATTGGCAAAAGGTTCTCGTGATGCCTTAAAAGGACGTTTACAAATTGATTTTATGGCCAACGGAGGTGAGGCTCGATTCATTGCCATTGTTATTCTACAATGGAGGGGGCTGACATTCATTGACTTGTATGGAAACCCGGTGTTCCTCGTCTAAATTTAATTTCCTTTTCGCTTCCCGTTTACTACGATGTTGTCTTACATTTTTCTGTATCTCTCTTGCCAACTGCCACATGTCTTTTTTTGTATCTTAATGTTTGGCTAAGCACTTTAAGTTTATACTTGGGTATTAAACCGAAACGCAAATCAGTTTCAGTTGCGGTTTCGGTTATGTTCACATTTAGGTTATCGGTTACGCAAAAGTTTTGTAAATCGATTTCCGAACTTTTTAGACCCCGTACTTTAAAAAAGTAAAGGGGTCTATTAACTTTGTCACAAAAAAAAATGTGCGTAACAGGCAGAAGGAGGCGTGGCAGACCCCATAAAGTATATATATTCTTAATCAGCATCAACAGCCGAGTCGATATAGCCATGTCCGTCTGTCCGTCTGTCCGTCCGTCCGTCTGTCCGTCTGTAAGAGCGCCTAGATCTCAGAGACTATAAAAGCTAGAGACTCCAAACTTGGTATGTAGGCTCGTCTATATTGCAAGCAGATCGAGTTTGTTTTAGATTTTGGATCGGACCACTATATCATATAGCTCCCATAGGAACAATCAATTGAAAATCAAGTCTTAGTATGAACAACTTTTTTGCTGTTTGAGATATTTCAACCAAACTGACAGAATATGTATAAAAGATGGTCCCATACATACTGACCAAATTTGATTGAAATCGGATTACTATATCAAATAGCTGCCATAGGAACGATCAGTCGAAAATCAAGTCTTAGTATGAAAATCTTTTTTGTTGTTTGAGATAACTAAATTAAACTGACAGAATATGCATATAGGAAGGTCTTATACATTCTGACCAAATTTGGTTGGAATCGAACTACTATATCATATAGATCCCATAGGAACAATCAGTTGAAAATCAAGTCTTAGTATGGAAAACTTTTTTGCTGTTTGAGATATTTCAACCAAACTGACAGAATATGTATAAAAGATGGTCCCATACATACTGACCAAATCGGATTGAAATCGGATTACTATATCATATAGCTGCCATAGGAACGATCAGTCCAAATTAAGTCTTAGTATGAAAATCTTTTTGTTGTTTGAGATATTTTTATAATAAGTACGGGGTCTCCGACCGTCGAGTACCGCTCGACTGTAGCACCGCCGACTAGTTTTATATTATTTTGTTTGAGTTCCCGGTATGACTTCGGTTCATCAAACAAACAAAAATGATGGGAATGTAAAAATTATGTAAATTACAAAAAAAACATTTATTTAATTTAATTGAACATACAAATATGTAATAAATATAAAATTTAGTTTTAAAAAACGGTGGTTACGTATTGAAAACAAAATTGAATTTAATGCTTGATCGATTCGAATTCGTTGCATGAATCGAATCTTCCAAACGGTTATTTTGTTTATGGTAATGGCTTAAATCCCTGTATTATACAGGGCAAGAGAAGCTCTTGAGTTTTTCAAGATTTTCGTATAGTTAGGTTAAGCGACTTAGTGGCGAGAGTCACAGGCCAATGAAATGTTATTTGTAGCTGGTTGCGCTTGAACTTGGATGGGCCCAATCTACTCGTAGGGCCCTCTCAAATACGCCCACTTCGTCATTGTCAACTGGCATTGAGGTGATGGCATGTAGCACACATTACTCATACGCCGCGTGTGCTCCAAATATTTGCTCAGATATCACTAATGCGCAGCCGTACGTTGTCGTTGTTGCGACCGCAAACACGCAGTGTATCCGAAAGATACTTTCGCAGCACATCAAATTAGCGTTCTAACAAACTGGTCTGAATATTTGTCCAACACTTTTGGGATGCCACGCACACACACACACAAACACAAACAACACACATCTACCTATATACATACTCAAACACCTAGACTATCAAACTAATACTAACACTAGAACTAACACACACACACACACACACACAGTCTCTCTCACAATGTCAGGTGGTTTTAGTTGAGTTTCTCTTGCAATTTATGCCAGGCAAAGCAAACGCAGTTCAGCCAAAAGGCAAACAAATACAAATCCTATTTGAATTGTAAGCATTTGACGGAGATGGACTGAGTTGGAATGAGTTGGAATGAGTTGGCCCGAGTGGGATTTGAGGAGCAGTTGAGTGAGACTGCGAGTACTCGTCCTTATATCCAGCTAACTACGCGTCTCAATACGCTGCATTGGCGTTGAGTAAATATTAATCTGAATCTGCAGACGACGCGTCGCGACGACGCGACGTTGCCCCAATTGGCAACCCAAATCCGTTGGGTCGTCACTTTGCAAGTTGTTGCTTTCCATCTAAAATTCTACAGCACAGTCAAATCAATCGCAATTACAACAAACAAATTCTCAGTTCCATCTGGTGAATGGAATCAATTTGAAATGAGAATCACGTTCCGTCTTGCAGCGTCTTTCACCTATTTCAGTGGGGCTCGCTCCAATTTCAGCTCCACAATCAGTTTCAGCAGCCAGGACACAGCTTCAGCTTCAGCTTCAGCTCTAGCTGCACATCCTTGTTTGCATTTCGATTGCCTTGCATAACATGTGCACTCACTGTTCGTGCATAAAATTCATCTCGCTATGCCAATGGGCTTTGAATGCCACTTATCCAACTTCTTTTGGTTTTACATAAAATCGACTTACTTATAAAGGATTTGACAACGATCCTGCGAGAAAATTGCATCATTTTTGTGTAATAATACAAGGCGTGTCCGTTTACTTATCATCTGATTGATACAGATCTCAGTGTTTCTTAACTACACAAAAATAAATCTTTCTAAAATTCTAGTTTCTAAAATAGTTAATTAAAATAGGCAAAAAAGTCGAGAGCCTTTAATTTCACTAGAAAAAAAACAAAACAAGCGAGAAAGGCTATAGTCGAGCTCCTGACTTAAGGTTACCCGTTACTCATTTTAACAAATTAAAAAAAAAATGTATTGCATGCTTGTAGGCACTTACATTGCTTGGAACTTAAATCAGCCTTTACCACCTTTCTATTTGTCCGATCTTGTTGCGTTTAAGTAGGATGAAAGCTTTAATTAATAAATAACGTTAATCGGTTTTCGCGATTTTTGGAGACGGAAAGGGGCATGGCAAAAATTTGAAACAAAGTTGAGCTGTGTGGGGCTAATAGAAGTCTGTGCGCCAAATTTTATTGCTCTAGCTCTTATAGTCTCTGAGATCTAGGTTCTCACACAGACGAACGGACAGACGGATGAACGGACATGGCTATATCGACTCGGCAGTTGATGCTGATCAAGAACATATATACTTTATTGCTTCCTTCTCCCTGTTACATACATTGCAACGAAAGCAATATTCGCTTTTACTTACTTTACTTTAATCTATTTTAAATTCATCGAAATATTCTCAAATAGCTCTAGAAAACCATTTTTCATTTCAGAAAGATTTAATTGTTTGAGCATTTATCTACGATATCACATCATATGAAACAAAGGATCAAACTGAATCTTTCAACTCTCAAAAACAAAACAATAATCAAAACCAATAACGTTATTGTGTTATGATCATTGTGTGTCATTATAGATATACTTATTTTAGGATATTTTATATACATTGTATGTTTCACCCATACCTGTTAAATCTCGATTAGAATTACTAATCAATTAGATTATTTATTAGAAATAATCGTAATGATTATATAATTCACTGTTGAAAAATTTGTGATAATCTAATGATTACGATTAGAAAAAATCAAAAAAAAATCAAGAATTATTACGATTATTCAAAAAAATCAGAAAAAATCAAAAAAAATCAAAAAAAATCGTTTTGGGGTATTTCGGATTATTTTTGATTTTTTCTGATTTTTTCTGATTTTTTGATTTTTTACGATTATTTAGTAAAAAACCAAATTATTTTCACAATCAAAGTAGCCAAAGCTTTTGATTATAGTTGCTTTGTGCTGATTATATAAAGCCCTCCTGAGGAAAACATTTGAGCATTCGTATTTGACCTGTTAAAGTGTGAAGTGGCCTTTTGTAAAAACTGAATTGATGGTACTGGTACATCACGCAGGCATTTCCAGTTCAAACTCGATCGAGTCTTCCACATATTCCATGAAAAACCGCAATAAGGGCATTACTTGTACTTGTATAATCAATAACATAAACTTACTGTAGATGTTCATAGTCGGCAATCCAACTACTAGGATATCTTGTTTTCGATTGTATACGCAATAAATGTGGACCTCTTGAGCGCTCCGCTTAGCTCTCCAATATTCTGCAAGCAATTATTTTCTCGACTCTTTTGATTTAAAAAAAAAAAATTGAATACTATATTTTTGCGTTTCATTCCGAAGAACTTATGACGGGGGGAATCGAACCCAGTTTTTTTTCAAACTGGAACTGACAGGTCAGCAACTCTAACTAGTGAGCTACGGAATTGTTGTAGCTGCCTCCTTCTTTCTTCTGAATTTAACTGCTTTAGACAGCACAAAGCAACTATAATCAAAAGCTTTGGCTACTTTGATTGTGAAAATAATTTGGTTTTTTACTAAATAATCGTAAAAAATCAAAAAATCAGAAAAAATCAGAAAAAATCAAAAATAATCCGAAATACCCCAAAACGATTTTTTTTGATTTTTTTTGATTTTTTCTGATTTTTTTGAATAATCGTAATAATTCTTGATTTTTTTTTGATTTTTTCTAATCGTAATCATTAGATAATTGGGCAAAACCCAAAATAATCGTAATTTAATCATTGGTTCGACTTTTAAACAAAAATAATTTAATTACTAATGATTATGATTACTAATCATTATTTAACAGGTATGGTTTCACCCAATTAGCTGGTTAAACAAAACGTAATTTTATTTTATAAATTTTCATAAAGTTGTTGGGTGAACGGCAAAGGGATTGACAACGACAGCTGCACCAACAACATGGCAGGTTTAATAGTTACAGGAACGTGCATAAATATTAATTAACGCTTAAAGTAACAACGGAAGGCAAACAATGTCAACGAAAACAACGAAAAATGAAATTATAATATCACCTTTTCGTACAACATTTATCATCAGCATGTCCCTGCCAAAAGAGAAAAGCAAAATCCAAAACAAAGACAGAAGGAAGCCAAGACAAAAAAATATTAAAAATGAAAACAAAAAACAATACAATAACGCACTCGACGGTATGATACTCTGTACTGGTATCTATTGAAAATTATATCGTAATCCAAAATATTTTAATAAAATTTGCATATGAGAGGAACCTACATGCCAATTTTTGTGCGGCTAGCTCTTTAAAAGGATAGACGGATGAACGCCCGACGTTGGCTATATCGAATTGGCTATTGATGCTGGTTAAGATTATTTAGGCCCGTTTTTTCAATGCCTAAATAAGGTGTTTGATAACTATTGATAATATATTTTGACGTAAAATGTATAGAAATTACAGTCAAATTTTAAGTTATATCTTAGATACAGTTTATATGTACATTGAAAAAACGGCCCATATATTAATATGTATAGGGTTTGTTCTGACACAGTGTAGAAATTTAATAAAAAATGACAGGAAAAGCAGCGACAAAAGTGAGAGAAAGGCGAATGAAAAACGATAAATTGTCACGTTTGCAGAGAAGTGTAAAAAAAACTTGCGCTGCTGCTCCTTCATTTCCAATGCCTTGGCTTTAAGGTCCATGCAGGGTACAATTTGATTTAATTAAGCGACAGTTACAACAACAGCAATTATTACAACAACAGCCACTTGACCAAATCAATTCGCAAATCAATCATATGAAAAGTTCAAGCCTCATTAAATTACAATCATTGGTCAATCATCCGAAAACTCATTAACATACAGACAAAGTTGCATATAGTATATTCGAAATACATACAAGTTTATGTGAAGGTCACTGCAAGAAAAAATTGTAAAAAATGATTTCCATTATTTTTTTCAATATAACACTCATTTCCTTAATTCACAACATTATATTTTAAATGATTTATTAAAGAAATAATAAAATAAATATATCCGTTGATAAATTATTCTAAATACAGTCGAACTTCCATAACTCGAATTTTCTCTAGACCGAACTAAATTGAGTGGCAAATCACATACATTTCTTCTTTTGTAACTCGAACTTCCATAAGTTGAATTTCTCCATAACTCGAACAAAAATATTGAACCATGAATCTGTAAGTCGAATTTTTCGGAAAAGTCCTCATTAAAAATTTAAATTTTTTTCGTTTCTATTTTATGCTTTTGTTACCGACTCGTTTGGACCAAAAAACTTACACTGACTGAAAAATATGGTATCTCAGTTTTCATTATATTAAAAAATGGAAAATTAATAATGGTGTCATTTGAATCCGGAACTTCTTGTTGATGCAAAACAAAAAAAAAAAACAATTTTTGAGAATATCGACAGGTTTTAAACAAAAATGAATTTGTTGAAAATAACAAGAAAAATTTGCAATTTGAAATGTATTTATGAATGAATGAAATTTTAGGTTCTAAAAGACTTTAAAAAAAATTTCCATAAGTCGAAGCTTCCATAAGTCGAACTTTTTCTTTGGATAATGGTGATTCGAGTTAGGGAAGCTCGACTGTATTTAAATTGGTAAATATCCTCAAAATAAACTGTTGCTACAGATAACCTCTTCAACTGAGAGAAATCTATTTCCTCCGAGCTATTTTAGGATAACAATTAGAGAAGAAGAGAGAGAAGCAGGGAAGCTCTATTATTTGTATCATGTAGAGAGGTAAGTCGCCAAATAGTTATTTAATTTGTTTGCCAACTTTGCTTCACTTACATGTCTGTCCACCTCTACTGGCTGTCGGTCCGTCTGCCTCCATTTCCGTCTGCCCGTCTTCCCCTCGCGCCATTTGGCTACCTGTCTTGGGGGATTGTTGTAGTTGGAATGCGTGTAGCATACTTTGCGGCCAACGGTTGACTGCGTGCCAAATGTGCGGTTACTCATGAGAGTATGTGTACATACATACGTGTATAACTGTGCACCTACACACACACACACACACACACTTTCTGAGCGTGTGTTCGCTGTGGTCGCTTAAGACAAATGAATTTCGATTTAATATTTAACGCAAAGCCACATAAGCTGCCACCAAAAGTGGCAAAGTAATTAAAATTTGCAATTCAATGTACGTCGCCTTTTTTAACATAGCTGCAAACACAACTAGGAACTCTCCGAACCACACGAAAATTTAAAAAAGTCTTCAAGCTGTAAGACCGTCAGTGTTTTAAAGACATGACAGAAATAACTACTTGTCCGTTGAGACAGACTTGATGAGCTTGAAGTCTTGCACACATAGACTATTCAACACAGTCGATATTAATAAATCAGATTAATTGCAAAAAATCGAATTTCAGAAAAAAAAGTCAATATATACACCAAAATGAATTATTGCGTTGCTTCATTTAACCATAATTTCTTCGCCTTTCTACCACTCTATCTTTTAGACACTAGATATAGGAGTATAGTCAGATGTGCAGATGTGTAAACGCGCATCGCCTAAAGAAATACGGGTTAACTTAGATAAATCTATGAAATTGTCGATGCTCAGATAATGCATAGTAATAAAACAAATGGAGTATATTCAATTGATTAACATTAACCATTCAAGATTTTACAGGATATGGCAAGCAGTATCTTTATAACACACAAGAACTCGCTTTAATCTATCCGACTGTTTTTATTGAAAAGAGATATTCTGGGGTGCCACAGAAATCGCTTTCGCTTGAATCTCAATTAAATTTCATACACATGCCACAGAAATCGCTTTCGATTGAATTTCACTTAAATTTGTATGAAATTCACGGGAAATTCAAGCGAAAGCGATTTTTGTGGCACTCCCGATTGAAAAATCCAAGGCATAAAAAAGAAATTAAGGTGTAAAATTTGTTTAGAAAAATTCTATTGGCTTGAATTGTTGGAAAGAATATGCTTGAAACTAACGAACATCAGATGCAAAGTCTAGCATCTGAGCTCTATTGTGCAAAATATGCTGCAGGAGTATTGTTAATTTTTTAATTTTCTGCATGCTCTGTAATTAAAAATAGTAGAGGTATTTGTAAATTAATTTAATAACGCCACCTCATTAATTTGTTTATAATTATACTAGATTGGCTTTTATTTATATTGAAATAAATGCCATATGGCTTGAGACTGACACCTAATTCTTTCTTTTAGAGTACTCGCCTTGATCAGTTGCTCCTTTTGCCCAATTTTACAGTTCTGCAACTCTCCATTCCTGCAGTTCTTTAGTCCCAGTAATCGCAAAGAACGTTATAATTTTATATGCTGAAGCCGTTGTTGTTGTTGCTTTTATTATTGACTCCTGTGGACAAATGGCTGCATCAATAGGGGAAAGAGGGATTGGAAATGGTATTGGAAATGGCAACCATACCGGACATATTTACACAGTATTGTTGAGATGTTGAGAGCTCGTCGCAGATTTTGTCGCCGTCGTCGTTGTCCTCTGAAGTTGACATAATTATATTGTAAAATATCGTTACGAATTCCGATTCTCTATGCGTTTGTGTGTGTAATAATATGCGACACTTATGTGTGTGTGTGTGTGTGTGTGTGTGAAGTCATCAAATTATTTTCGATTTAGTAAGTCATCTGCTGTGTGCAGTTTGATGTTGTGAGTTGTCGTTGCCATTGTTGCAAGCTCAAGAAATGCAATTGCATCCGTTCACTTTGTGGCACTTGCAACAGTGGCAACCTTTGCTGCAAATACACACATATGTATGTATAGATTTTCATATAAATATATACATATGTACACGAAAAAAAAAAGTTTTAAAAAGTTCTGTGATCTCGAAATATCTTAAGTCAGGTACGAAATATTTGATTTAAGTGCTTTTTCTTAATTCCTTCTCCATGCTAATTTTTTGATTATCAGAGCATTATAGGAATTATTTCATGGAAGTCAAATATTTTGGTGGTTTTTTGACTATTTTAATATTGTGTTAATTTGGTAATAATGTCCTGAACATATTCTTCAAAAATACATGATAGAACCCAGAATTTTAAATTTGAATTTTAGAATGATTTTTTTTTCTGTGCATATATAGGTGTGTGTGTGTGTGTGTGTGTTTTCATTACGTGCATAAGTTTCTTCAACTTGATGACTTTCTCGCGCTTTTCCTTTGTCAACTACTTTGAAGTTGCTCTACACGTTGCCAGGTGACAAGAACAAATTATGAATTTGCTTCCATGTTCTTGATTTCCTTTTCTTTTTTCTCAATTTACATCTTTGTCTCCCTCTTTCAATCTTATTCTCCAATTTCCTTTCGCAAAGAGAATACTCTTCAGGTTCAAATGAATGGTTATCTTTTACATGATTTTACTTACCTTAAATAACTATACAAAGTATGTAAAACACTGTTTACAGATGCATGTATCTACCATGGAAACTCTTTCTGGCTACAGCAACTAAGTCATCCATATGAAAATAAAAAAAATAATTAAATAAATAATTAATAATTCAGATTTTTATAAAACCGAACGATTAATTTTCGGTTCGTTGTGTAAAAAATAGAGAAAGTAGGGGAGATGTGGCGGTTGTGGGCATAGTTTTGATTTCGGCCTATAATTACCCACCTAGTGCATATTTTTTGGATATATGGATATCTGTGTAAAGCTAGAGACCTAAGCTAACTAATCATATAAAAACATACCGGATTTCGTTACGCAAAAAAATTTTACATGGACTTTTGTAAAATCGGTATTTTCAGCTAAAAATTTTTTTAGTGGGGGTTGTGGGCACCCTTGGCAAAAATGCTGTAAATGGAAAAATATGAAGAAAAAAACCATAACTAATATGAACAAAATGACAGTTTATTAATCATAAAGCCTGCATAGGCGTTATTCATCGTCGGAAACACAATTTTGACATGTATAATAACTTGCCCGCATGCCCACACATTTCACATGAAAAGCTCGATCGCAGATGTTACAATTGATGGAGTTGGTTGCGGTCAATTTGCGTGGACAAGAATGAAGCGTGAAAATCACAAGAATGTTCTAGAGGGATCCAAACAAATTTTTAGAACAATTTTCCAAGAAACAGTAGCTATATAAAAAATTTGACTAAAAAAAAGGGGTGCCCACAACACCCTCAATTTTTGTGCCCACAACCCACTTTAGCAGACACTTTAAAAAGTGATGAGAAAATTTTTTTGTTTAAATTTTTTGGTTCAAATCGATATTGTTCCATTTAGCTTAATAGTTCGACTAAATAAAAATGCATTACACTTACCTTTCCAATCGATCCACTTTGATTGATACACTATTAAAAATGTTTGAAAGATGTTTCCTCACCTTTTCCAAGCACAAAAAAAACCAATTCGTTCATTTCCAAAAGGAAAGGCGTCCGTTCACTTTGATATTTGGCATGAATTATACATAGGGTAATTTCTTGCGAATGACATTACCAACAAAACTCAATCTTCATTTCGTGAAAATATACGTAGGGGTGCCCACAACCCACCAATGCCCACAACCACCACTTCTCCCCTAATAATCAAATGCTTTTGTTTGTTGCTATCTTCCATTTCTTGGTCCATTCGACGATAACTGTTTGGAAAAGGACTTTCACATATGTTCATTATGTAATGCTGAACAGATTGTCAGCTAATTATTTACACTAAGTTTAAGCTCCTCTTAAATCATACGCCCTGTTGTACAAGCAGATGAATAAGATTGACGACAATGTCGAGCATTATTTGCTAACTCTAAATACGAAGCCATTACGCCAACTCTCCCACTTTCCCTTGCATCTCCCTCAATGCTAAATCTATTTATTAAAAATAAATGTGCCAACATAGAACAGTATAGCAAAGGCAGGCTGCGGGGGATTGAGAGAAAGCTCCCAAAATTGAGTGCATCGCACATCATAAGGCCTCGCAGCATGTGTGTTTCTGAGTGTATGTGTGAGTGTGTGAGTGTGTGTGTATGTATAGTATGTGTGTTTGTTAACAGACCATACACTTGTCAAAAGAAATTGTTAACGCTTTTTAAGTTTCCCAACAAGAGCAGCAGAGCAACAACGAATGTTTTGATGCAGTCTCATTTCGCTTTTGGGCAAGATGCAGTGAAGAGCAAAGAAATGAGCAAAGAATCTCAAAGTGGTCGAGGAGAACCTACTGGAAGATGGCCAGCCAACATGGCCAATGGGCAACTAGTATTAAGAAAGTTATCTACTTGTTATACACTTGGCAAATTTAAATTAAAACAAATGAACTCTGAACAAGATTTGCGGTCGGATATGTAAGTAGTTTTCCGGTTACAAAACTTGATAAAAACTATTAGATTGTCGCTGCAGCGCTTAAAGTTTCTTTAAAAAACTTCTTTTAGTTGTCTTAAATGATTACAGAGAGGGCAAAAATTGAGATCAACTATGATAGTGTTAAAGGCAAATTAATGTCTGCTTTATATTTAGTTTCTGTACTTAAAAAGTTACAAAGCTTGTCAAAATTATAATAGAAATGCATATATATGTATGTTCAATATATACATTAGAGTGCATCGAATTGTATGGGCCCGAAAAAATGAAAAAATGGTAACCCATTTTCGTAATCTGTGGTCAATTCTAAGATGTTTTCACGAAGAAACCATAGTTCTTAAATGAATTCCTGGTCCGCGCTTTTTGAGTTGAAAAATTCACTTTTTTGAACAATTATATCTCGGGTGTTTATGGACCGATCCTGACAAATTTGGTGTCAGTACTCTAGTTAGGACCAGGACTTTCAAAATTTCACAGAACCAAAGGACCAAATGTCCTTTAAACGTTATTTTCATCCTTGGGACGACGATTGCGCGATTCGATTATGTCGAGATATATCCTAAAAAATTAGTCAGAATTTAATATAATTTTGGCCCAAAGGACAGTTTTATCGTCCTTGAACTTGTATGTTTTATTGACAACAAATTAAAAACGTATTTTCTTAAAATTGTATTAAAATATTTTGTAAATTTTCTGTTAATAAAACATACAAGTTCAAGGACGATAAAACTGTCCTTTGGGCCAAAATTATATTAAACTCTGACTAATTTTTTAGGATATATCTCGACATAATCGAATCGCGCAATCGTCGTCCAAAGGATGAAAATAACGTTTAAAGGACATTTGGTCCTTTGGTTCTGTGAAATTTTGAAAGTCCTGGTCCTAACTAGAGTACTGACACCAAATTTGTCAGGATCGGTCCATAAACACCCGAGATATAATTGTTCAAAAAAGTGAATTTTTCAACTCAAAAAGCGCGGTCCAGGAATTCATTTTAGAACTATGGTTTCTTCGTGAAAACATCTTAGAATTGACCACAGATTACGAAAATGGGTTACCATTTTTGGTGAAAAAAATCGATGCACTCTAATATACATACATGTTCAAATGAAGTAACAAAGTAGAGTTAAATTTTAATTACATTTAAAACAAATATAAGTTATCATAAAAATTTATTGAGATTATGTTTCGAAAGAATTTTTAAATTCATGAGTTTCTTGAATGGGAAATAATATGTTAAGAGCCCGATTAAGCTGTCAATCTAACAGATTATTAATTCAATTAATAATTATCTGCTCTCTATCTGATTATTAGTGTGTTAATGATGTATATATTTCGATTAATTGCTCTTTTAAAAGATTAACATTTTCTGTTAAAATTACAATCCAGCATTAAAAAACTCAAAGCATAAAATTTTAAATGTTCACTGCTTTTTATAATATTTAATGAGCTGTTTGACAACTTTCAAAAATTATCCAGATCTGGCAGCTCTGTTTGTTTATTTAAATATATTATTGAAATATTTTTAGCGAATTTATATAAATACCTTAAGATATATTCACATAAAATAACATAACTGATATTGTTAGTTGACTTTCGCACCCTTCATATTGCTTCGGCACTAGCGTGGACTGCTGCCCACAGTGATACTTGTCTGTGATGGACACAAATTGTCAATTTCGGGCCCCATTCAGACATATATTTGTATGTACATACATACATGTGTATGTATGTGTAAATAAAACTGTTTGTACTTGGTCTACAGGGTGTACGTGTTAGAATTGATTAATTATGTTGTTTGTGTTATGTGACTGTATGTAGTACTCGTAGTTGTCACAGTTTGCAGTTACTCGGCCATCTCATAGCTCTCACTTTTATCGTTTTTTCTCTTGCATAGTTTTTTTTTGCAGCAAGCTCTTGTTTAACCCCTTGGCTCGAATAACCTCTGCCTGCGACTTGGCACTTGCCACACAGCGTGGGCTGTGGCTCTGGCTCCGGCTCTCGGTCTGGCAACAGCAACGACAACAGCAACGACAATGTCAGCAATGTCACGTAAACGAGTACAACGACAACAACAGCCACAATATGAACAGCTACAACAGCAACAACTGTTGTTAGTACTCGTACAATGAACAGCAAAATTGTTGGCCAAACCAAAAGACTGTAAATAAATATTTAAACTATTTGTAACTTTATTAACTTTGCTCAAGTGGCGTAATTTATTGCATGCCAAAAAGCGAGAGAATAAAAAACAGAAAAAATCAAATGAAAATATTGTAAAAAAATTTAAAAAAAAAAAGGAAGAGCCAGCAAAAACAACAGCAACAAAATGGAGCAACTTTTGTAGAGGCGAATGTGGGAAAAACTGCAAGTGCCTTTAATGCCTGGGAAATCTGCTTTGAGCCTTTCCCCCAGAAAGTATTCTATGAGCATAGAACCAGGGTTTTTTTTGCGGCCAGCAACTGCAGGCGTCTCCAGATGAGCTGTCCTTTATGTGTTTGTTATTGTTGTGGTCGTTGTTGTTGCTGTTGTTGCTGTGGCTGTTTATGCCGTGCTTGTTATTCCTGTTGTTTAGACTGCTGGTCGCTCAAATTCAAACATTGCGCATACCCGCGTTCATGTCCATGGATGCATTTAATTAAGTTGCCGCGACTCCGGCGCTAAGCGACTTTTAATGAGTCACGCCCTGCACATGTGTATGGGTGTGTGTATGTGTGTGTGAGTGTGTGTGAGTGTGTTTGACCATTCACTTATTGCTCTAATTGGCTGGCCAACAGCGGAACATTCCCACAGTGCCAGGCAAACAGCAGCAGACAGCAGGAATCCCCCGTGCATTTTGTGGGTTAACTTGCGTATCATATAATATATGATTAAATAATAATTATTAACAATGTGCTTGACAAAGACACTTGTCATAACAAACATCAATACTCGTTCGAGTATTTATCTGAGACAATATATCCATAAAAAAATCTTCCGAAATGGGGTTATTGTTATAGTTTAAGATTTACAATCCCATTCATTTGGATATAACTTGATCTTAACCCATTAATGGCTGTCCATAGATCGGCTGGTACGATTTTGACGAAATTTGGAAATGTGTGCCTAGAAGACCATAGAAGTTGAAAGAAACAAAAAAAAAATTGTATCTTCAAATTTAATTTTTTGGATTTCCATACATTTTTCAGCTTTTTTCGATAACATTTTCTATGCAGAAAAATAGCTAGATATTTACCTGTAAAAAACTACAGGTATAACAAGGATAACTAAACTGTTTAATTATTATACTTATATTTTTATTATTTCTCTTTACTATGAAATAAATTTTGCCTCGATATCTCTCACATGCCCCGAGCTAGAATTTTTAAAGTGTCAATTTTTTTTGGGTATTTAAATACCCATTAGCTTGAAATGGGTTAACCCTGTCTGGATTATCGAGGCTGTACTGTAACTCTGCTTGAATACACATCACACCTTAAAAGTAATTCTCTTCTTTAATAAAGTTCTGATTATCAGGATATCATTTTGAGATCCGGTTGAAATATGTTTTGATAATCTCAAAGAATATAAACATATTTCTAGCAATGAAATGGGCTGAACTCCGAAAAGCTTAGTATTAGCAGCAGGGATTAAAACCGAAACGAATATCGGTTTCAGTTACGGTTTCGGTTATGTTCGCTTTTAGGATTACGGTTATCGGTTACGCAAAATTTTTGAATAAAGGTTTCGTAACGGTGAACCGGTTTTTGCATGTTTCGGTTTTGAAATACCGGTATAGTTTCGGTTCACAAAAAAAATTCTTTGAAAAAATATAATTATATAAATAATATAGTAATAACAATAAAATAGGCAAAAAAAAAAAAAAAATTATATATAAAACTATTAACTTTTATTCAATTTTTATTATATGTATATTATTTATGAAAAACCGAAATTAACCCTTATAAACGAAAAGGTTACTAAACAGTTATTTCGGTTTACATGAATGAAAATATTTTTTTTGGTTACGGTTTCAGTTACGGTTAAAGGTTACGGTTTCGGTTAGGGTTTCAATCCCTGATTAGCAGTTTCGTGTTTCTCCAAAAAATGTCTAATTCGCATAAATAATATTGCATTATTGTATATAATGTACGTTATTAATTTATGATCTTGCGTTGCGAAACTTTCGTTATTATCAATTAGTTTGTTACCTAAGCCCAATTGTCTTCATGTTGAAATGTACTTCCAGATGTTCAATTTAAAGGTTAACATATTGATTCATTTTGATTTAAATATCTTCACTCTACTTAAAATTAAGTTGCTTATACCGCAACAGGTATGTTGCACACATCTGCACATACTTACACAATCACAAACACACACACACAATCACACACACACCCAGACAACAGACAATAAGTTTAGCAGCTGTCACTTTTACTTGCATGACTTACAGTGAGACTTCTCCCTTCCGTGAGTGGCAAATTCAGGCTGGCAAATGGTTAGCTCATCTCTTTTCTTTTTTTGGCGAAACAGAAGTGAGAGCGGAAAGGAGAAGATGAGGAGATGAGGAGTAGGAGTTGGTGGATGGGTTGGTCGGCTCAAACGAAACGAAAGTGAAAGTCATCACTTTTATTTCATGCAATTTTTATTAGGCGGCAATATTTCATTCACTTAGTTAGGGTCGCCAAAGCGTTGTCTGTCAGCGACTCCGAGCGACTGCTCTCCGACTTGTAGATATGCCATCTGTAGCTCCACTTTCAGCTCCATCTTCAGCTCCACCTTCAGCTCCAGCCGGCGTCTCATTCCCCCTTCTGTGTCACTGGGCGTCTTTCCTTCAGCTCTATTTGCTTTTACGACACGCCAGGGCCGACTACGAGTACTACGACTTAAACCTAAGCAACAATACCATTAAACTTGTACATGTTGTTGTTGTTTTAGTTGTTGTTGTTGTTGTTCCTACTATGTCCCCTTCCAGCTGGTGTCTCCTGCGCAAAAAAAAAGTGTCGCAATTGTTACATAAATTATTCACATGGTCCTTTTCACATCCACCGTTCTACAAAAACTTTCAGCTAAAGAGTTGGCAACACTGCAGCCCCACCTGGCTCTTATGATGTGTGTTCACTGTACACGCGTATGCAAGTGCTTGTGTGTGTGTGTGTCTGTGTTTTCTATGTTTATATGCTGCTACATATTTCATGCAAAATGTCAAGTCCGTCTGTTAGTTTCATGTTTTTTTTATGCTATTTGCAAAGCTGAACAAGTTTTCAAAACGCGTTCGTTAGTTTAAGAATCCTGAGTTGCCAGGTGGCATGCAACACGGCAGAAGATAGAATAGAATTACAGTTCTCAACTAATTTCATATCTCTCTTGACTTTTAAATATTTACCAACAAATATAATATATTAACTTATCTGTTGCAGTTATTAATACATGATAAAAATGAGACACCAAATTTTTAAATTTTCTTTTAAAATAAACTTGTTCTGCATGCAAATTCACAGAAATATAATCATTCTCAAATTTCAAAAAAAACAAGTGGGAAAGGCTATAGTCGAGCTCCAGACAATAGGATACCCGTTACTTAAATAAATTTAAAAAAAAATGTATTGCATGCTTTTAGGCACTAATATTGCTTAAAAGCTTTAATCAGCCATTACCACCTTTCTATTTGTCCGATCTTGTTACGGATTAATAGGATGATAGGTAACAATAGTAGGTAACGGTAATTAGTAAAAAAATCCTAATATCTTAAAAACTATGCGTGTAGTGGCATTTCGCGATTTACTGAGGCGAAAAGGGGCGTGGCAAAATGTTGAAACAAACTTGACTCGAGTGGGGCTTATAGAAATCTGTGTGCCAAATTTGGTTGCTCTAGCTCTTATAGTCTCTGAGATTTAGGCCTCGCACGGACGGACAGACAGACGGACAGATGGACATGGCTATATCAACTCGGCTGTTGATGCTGATCAAGAATATATACACCTTATAGGGTCGGAGATGCTTCCTTCTCCCTGTTACATACCCCATTTACTTATTTTTTGATAACGGGTATAAATACCACATTATAATCAATCCACACTTCAAATGAATTGAATTATAGTATAATTTTTGGTAACTCTGAAATATTTGTCGATTGATAAAGTTTCTGACGCAATTTGTCGTAATTGCGGATTCATTCATATTTAATTTGTAAGCATTTGTGATGCAAGTACAATTTAAGCAATTAACAAGCATTTTCGACCAAGAAATGGCCAGCAAACAGACAAGCTAACAAACAAGCTGGCCGCATAAATTAGTTGACTCCAGAGGCACAATGCAAAGAGCCGCAAGAAAAACTTTGGCTGCATTTAACTTTTCTGTGGCTGCTTTTTCGTTTTGTTTTTGACTTGTCTAGATCTCGCATCTTGTTGTTGCCACTGTGTCTGCAAACAGTTGCAGCTACCACAAAAAAACCATAACTATAACAACAATAAATTATTCATATCCCATGGTCCAGTGTTGAGGAAAAGGGAAATGACCAACCAAAACACAGGTGAACCCAACCAACAAGAAACAAAAAAAAAAAATGTAGTACCATAATACTCGTTCTGAGCGCTCGTATCATAGTCACTTCCATTCCTATGAATGTGGTCAAAAGAAATACCTCTGACAGTGTTTGTTGCAATTAGCATATGGATTAAATTTAGTGTGATAAATTAAGCTATGAATTTTCCACAAGGAAAAGGGAGGGAAGGGAAACATTCAGCAGTAAGTCTAGCGCTGGGAAAGAAATTATTATTATTATAATTATTGCTCTCAAAGGAAATATAGTTTCTAGTAATTTGTTATTTGTTTCATTATTTTCTCATCTTACGTAAGACTTCTAATTAGAATTGCTGTCCTTTCTTTTTAGATCACTCTTAGCATACAGTTGAATTAAAGTTGAGGACGAAATTCGGATTTAACAATCATATTAAGTGCAATGAGAGCTGATCAGCTAAATCTGAATATTAAACTCTTTATCCTGACTCAATGACTGTCTGACTGGCAATTAACATACTATAGAGCACTAACAGCAAGAGCTGCCAGACAAATACTTTCACAAAATATACATGAACTTTTTTAATAATTTAGATATTCAGCCGATGTCGCAGATTGTTTATATTATACATTCTTTTATACTCTCACGTAATTTGGCTGAAAATCGAACTACTTTATTACAGCTGGCGTGGCAAATTACAAAAATTTATGGTGAATTAATGGAATACTTGATACGAATCTGTTATGCAATTACTCCTAAAAATATTTAAATTTACTTCTGTCTAGATTTAGGCATTGTCCTCCCAATCCTTGCAATCCTTCGAGTCTCACATATACGAGTGCTTATGTATTTCGCGGTACCCAGGAGGATACAAAGCGCAAAAGTCAGCGACCAATTTTCAAAAACAAAATGCAAATCGTCTGTCAAGCACACATGCACACTCACACACACACACACACACACACACACAGAGAGGCCACTTATTTATTCCGTATTACGCATTATTCAAAACGCTCTCAGCAGCCAGGATGAGAAAAGAAGACTCGAAAAAGTCGCAGCCGACAAGACGAATTTTCGTGAGAACGGAGAAGTAACAGTAAGAGTTGGAAGCGGGAGTGGGAGGGAACAAGAGCAAGAGCAAGAGCAAGCCTTCAATCAATCACCGAGGTTGACAGTTGCGCAAATATCAATCAAAAATAAATCGCATGTATGTAGCAACTTGTTTGCCAGGTGGGCGGGGCCCATGGCCAAGCGGCGAGGCCAACGCATCAGCATCTTGGCCCTGCATTAGTTGGTTAGGAGCTGCTTTGATTTTGATTCCAACGCGTTGCTGCTCTTCTGCTTGTGCTTGTGCTTGTGGTTGCCATCAGCCAGAAGTCATCGCATCTGCCAGAAGTCAAAGTCAAGGCCTAAAAGCTGAACCGTCGGTTGTGAAGTTTTCCCCGTCGTATATCTGTCTTTTCTTACTTTTATTGCGCCAACTTAGCATTTGAATGAGGCGGGGGAAAGAGAGGGGCGTGGCCAGGGCACGTGTCCTTATCCATATACTTGGGCCTTGACTTGCCAAGCGACAATACTGACGGCTTTTCTGCCCTCACATTTGTCACTTTAAACGCTTGGCTTACGTTGTGGTATGACTATATATGGTACATACATACATACATAAATACGATGCATACTACATACATACACAGATACATACATACATACAAACTACATATATCGTCAAAAGGCAAATATTTGATCTTCCAGTTATGCTTAATTGTTTTGAATATTCGACTAAGATTTCTACGATTTACTTTTCAATCTAAAGCTTTATCATTTTTAATATATATTAGGGTGTCCCTCATTGGTCAAAGTCAATGATTTTTGAAACGCATACGGGCTAGTTCTGTTCATTAGGTCCTAAAGCACTCAGAAATAAATTTTTACCTCAATAGGAGTACAATAACCATGCGACTTAAATCGGAAAATTTAAAGATAATATAGGACAAAAAAAAAAATTTAAATATTATAAAATTTTTTAAAATTTTAATTTAATTATTAAGGTACTAAAAAACTCAAAACCAAGTTTTCACCTTAATCGGAGTACAATAACACAGTTCAAATTTGCATCGAAACATAAAAAGTTATCGAAAAATGTATAATCAGTGTAATAAAATACATTATTTTCATGTTTCGCATGCAATTTAATGGATTATCGTACTCCGATTAAGGTGAAAACTTGGTTTTGAGTTCTTAAGGACCTAATAAACAAAATAAAAAAATAAAAAATTAAAAAAAAAACAGATTTTTTTTTTTGTCCCATATAATCTTTAAATTTTCCGATCCAAGTCGACACGATTATCATACTCCGATTGAGGTAAAAATTTATTTCTGAGTGCTTTAGGACCTAATGAACAGAACTAGCCCGTATGCGTTTCAAAATATTGACTTTGACCAAATAAGGGACACCCTAATATATATATTCGGTAATATATTCGCTTATTTAGCTCAATAATTTTGATAATCAATTGACATTGTAAACAAGATAAAATAGTTAACCAGATATTGACTGATTTCAATTTTGTATAGTGCTTATTATAAATCTAAAAGTTTATTAAATATGTTGTATACATATTTATGGAGATTTTCATATTTCTTTACCCATGCATTCTTTTAAATAAAATTTAATTTTATTTTTGTTTAACTGCGTTCCATTTCATCCCATTCCAAATATGTCGCACGCTTTTATTCTCCTTAACATAAAGCGGATTTGTCATTTATCTAGACTAAAATGCAGAATTAAAAAAAAAGGAAAATATAGCATAAATGATTGCTGTATTTTGGACTTAAGCTCTCTATAACGAAGCTGAGAAACTCCCAGTCAAGTGCTGAAACACACACACACACACACACACACACACACACACACACACACACACACACATACACCCAACACAACACGACACAACACAACTGATGTCCCTCTAGTTGCTGGCTGCATAGAAAAGAAAATATTCGTACGGGAAAAACAAGAAAAAAAAGAAGAGAAGTAAAACAACTTAATTACTACTGTAATAATTATTTGGCTAGCAGGTCCTTTCGTGTCCTGGCCTGTTTGGGGTGGCTGTATAAATTCGTCGTTGTCGTTGTCGTTGTCAGCCTGCGGCTTCCTCTCGATGTCCTTACGATTTATCTTTTTAAGCCGAAAACATTATTTTCTTTATCGTTCGCATTGCTGGCAAATCTGCACAATTAACACACTTTATGTGGCACGGTGGTAGCTGGGAGAGGGGAGCGGGGGCCATTGGCTCAAAGAGTGGGAGTGGTCTGTCAGAAAATAGCAAATTTTTGGCCAGCCAAATCTCAGCGGCACACAGGCAATGACAATGCGACAGCTGATGAAGTCAATGCCATGGATAATTATGCTGATGAACTTGACGAGCTTTGCGAGAGAAGCCAGGAGCTGAGGACAGGGAGCTGGAACTGGGAGCTGGGAGCTGGACCCAGTGACGCATTGCCTCATTAGCGTAGAGCCCACGAGCCTAACCTTGGACAGCCATGCACAGAAAAAAATCAATCGCGGAGTTTTTTAAATCGAGGTTGAAGTACCTAATTCAAGTACGATTCAACAACTCCTTTGTCGCAAATATTTTAAGTATATACGAATTTTTTTAGGTAAATTAAATATTTTTTGCTTTTATGCCTATTTTAAAGCTAAGTGTGTGCCAATTTATCCGACTATTCTGTTAATTTATCTGTGATATCTTGGAAACATACGTAAAAAACCCATGCTTTACTGAAGAATTTTAAACCAGAATTTTAAAATGAGTTTTTTTCAGTGTAGGCTTAGTCCCATTGTTGCACCATTGTCTGAATCCGGGTGGGGGTCGGGGACTTGGTCTGCTCAATTGACACGCATGTCCCATGAAACCAAAAAGTGTCTTTTAATTTGAACTCGTATTTCTTTTTACACTCTTCCTCTTCCACGTCTACGCTTTTGTGTGTGTGTGTGTGTGTGTCTGTGTGTATACTTTGGCTCATCAAAGGCCACGTGAAGTGAACTTATTAAGCCGCTTTCATTTTTTTAATTGTGCGGACGTTGCTTTTGTCGGTCTTCTATTTGCCTGTCACAAAAAATGCTCAAAATCATTCAGCTGCCAACGTAAATTGCTCTGTTCCTGTTCCTTTCTACTTCCCTCAACAGCCCTCGCCCTGCACCTGCCCCTCCCCCCTTCGCACCCTCAGTACCACGCGACCAAGTGCAATCAATCACGCAAAATTTAATTAAAAATTTAATTTGATTCTGATGAGACATCAGTCCTTATGAGCTCCAAAGCGACTCTATGAAACCATATTCAGAGTCCTTAAGTCCAAAATTCATATTCATCATATTAACGATTAAATTTTTCATATTTTTCATATATTTTATCTTAAAAGATTATCAGGTGTGCCACAGAAATCGCAAGCGAATTAGAATTCCGCAGAAAGCATTTCCGCACGGAAATTTCCGAGGTGCCACAGAGCCTTGAGAGATTTAATTTTTTTTAGCATTTTCAAAAACCTTTTCGAAGTAGGCTGCTAAGGGTTGACACCTTCTCAGATTAAATTACCCAAGGGCTTGTTTAGCAACTGTTTTAGGTTTTTCATAGCAGAATAATAAGTTTTTCATTGTTTTCTTATTTAATTTATATAATTTAATTCATTTATATAATAATTGACTTTGTTTAACTACAAAAAATGTAAATGCAATTGGCGCGACAAAATAAAAGTTGCTCGACAACTCTATCGACTGTCTGCCATTAGTCAGGCAACTCTTTGTGACAAATGTTTTCACAAATTGCACAATAAGTTGAAGGTTTTTTTCGTTAAAACTTGATTTACCTCAAAAGAAATATTTTTTGAATGCTTAATTTAAAGAAAACGAACTAGGTGGCAGCATCGGACGCCAGCGAATTTAGCGCTAGTTTATTTCGCGTAAAATTATTCTGCGAGTTGATCTGTGGCACTGCGAAATGAAATTGAGGTGAAATTCATGCGAAAGCGATTTCTGTGGCATCCCTATATGCTTCTGAGTTCAATCCAACGAGCATAGTAACAGAGCAATACTAGAAGTGCACACCTCTGAATCCTCTATAGCTACGAAGAAATCTTTAGATTTCCTTCTCGTTGAACACTACAAATCTTGATCGATTTTATAGCGGACTATTTTTTATTTTGTGTTTAGACATTTTTAAATTTGTTAATATAGCACTTTCTTTTTTTCTTTCATAAGTATTGCAAATTTAATTGAAGCGTCGCGATTTGCGCCTGCGATTCGCATTCCACGTGTCAGTTTGTGAATTGTTGCTCAAACTGCGAAACAATTTTCGTCCAATTTGATTTTCTTTTTAATTTGACAGCTTCGACATTTAATTGTTGACAGCTTCAGGAGGTCTAAAGAGAGTGGAAGAATTGGGGAATTCGGGATATAACTGTGGGTGGTGTTGTCCTGACTGGCGGGGGCAATAAATTGGAATGGGTCCAGCTAAGTATGCTACGATTGTTGCCACGATGCCACAGCTGCACACATAAATCATAAAAAGTATGTGTGTGTTCGTGTGTGTTTGTGTGTGTGCGGGAGTGTGCTAAAAATGCATGTTGGTAGCATAACCATCCGTCAAAGATATTTAAGTGTTTCTCTATGTTAATGCCTTTGGCAGGCACTGTATCTGTTTGTGCATATGGATATGTGACTGTATGTGTATATGCAACCTGTTATTGCACCGTCATAACTGCATATACACACATACATGAGAGGAAGATTCGCATGCGGACACTCACTAGACACTCAGTATGTTTGTATGCGACCCAAAGGAATTTGCGAGTGCTATTTACATCTATATCTATGTACACATGTATGAGTACTGCAGTACTCTTTCAATGTTCAATGTTCAGTAAATATGTATGTATACATACATGCCATGAATATGTACATATGTATGTATGTCGCCTGCTAATGCTTTGTGCCTGGCCAGCGCATTTATCACACACTGTGCTGCCATTTAAGCAGTTTGCCATTTACCAGTATTACAGTGACAACAACCACTTCTGCGGCCCTGTCCACTTGTCCACCTACCGTCCCCCCCTCCGCCTCCCTCCACTTATCCACCAACCAATTCTCCCTTTTCGAGCTTAAATAAATGCACAGCAAGCCAAAATGTTTGTCAACTTGGTCAGGCCAACAACTAACCGATGTTTAAATCCGTTTTCTCAGCTCATGGTTAAGTTGCATTCGGAGAGGGCTGCCAACTGTTTTGATTTTGTTTGCAGTCGAATAGCTACACGTTGTTTTCTTCCAGTGCAGTTCCATTGTCACTGTCTATCGCATCAGCCAAATCCCACAAATACACTTAGATGCACACACACACACACACACACACACGCACACACACGTGGCCAGTTGCCGTTGCATTCTCCCAGACTCACTCGAAATGTTGTCAGTGCTCTTAAATATCTTAAGCTTCATGTGCAATGCAGCCGATTCGGCCTACTTAGGACTACTGATCCACACACACACACACACACACACACACACACACTCACATATATTTACACACATATACAAGCTGATAAATTGCGGTTGCCTCTTGGTTCTGTTATTCTTTCTGCCTTTCATGTAGTTTTATTATCGCGTTCTGCCTGCCAAAAATTCTGTTGCTTGTGATGAATGACAAGGGGACTGAGGAGAAAGTGGGAGGGAGGGCGTGTCTCAGCACAAGCTCAAAACTTAGCCAACTAGTCAACGTCACAGACAACATCATCATCATTGTCACACTTAACTGCGACACTTTGAAGAGCAACTGCAGCTTCTCAATTTGCTCAAGTGCCGCATGCAAAATGCCAAAATGCCAAAATGCTCACAGCCATGGACGTGGCAAGGGGGGCGCACAGTGCGGTATTGAGCCCGAAGGTGTCGAGAAATTATAAAAAACATATTTTTAGAATTGGTGCAAATGTTTTTTATTTTACGGAACATATTTGAAGCTGCATAAAAATATGATAAACTTTATACCATTATAACACCGATTCATTATTCACCATTTAAACTTATTAAGTCAAATATATTTCAATGCTGAGTTAATAAACAGATTATTTTCAATATTTTTATATAACTACTAGAATATTGAATTAGTTTCGTAATACAGACAATAATTTCTTGTATAAATAAAGACTGAAAGCAATTCAATACTTATTGTGGATTACAAGATATATAAGTAAGGAATAGTTATAATAAGATGATCATGATCAATGAGAGAAAAATATACTTAAATTAAACAAATGCATTTTGAATATACAAAATAATATACGAATAATTTAAAATAAACATATTCATTTGATTTTGTTTGTTTTGATTGCTGGTATTTACATATTTGCTTTATATTAGCACTTTATTATATATTCAGATTTATGTGTAAAATAAATGGGTAAATTTCTAACTAGTTTTATTTTGAACTTTTAAAACTCTTTTTCTGAAATGCGAGTTTTGTGTTTGTAAAAACAATTTAAAGGCAATTCGGAATATTAAGAGTTTTCTGTTATTTTTCTGAGTTTGAGATTGCTTCATTTGGGCCACAGCTCGCATTTGTATGTATGTATCTCTGTCAAAACTTATGCGACACTGTAACTAACTTAAGTGCCTAACATTTATCTGGGAAACGTGTTCTCCTCGCCGTACTCTGGGCTTGTGGACATTGTTGTTGTCTTCACACCTGTTATGCGGGGGTAGATGCTGTCCAGAGTTGTCGCATTTCCGGATTATGGTAGGAGCTGCCCAGAGTTGCCGAAGTTTCGTATTATGGCAGAAGGACACGCAGAACAGGACAAGTGCTCGCACATTTAAGTTTTTGAACCGAAAGTTTTTACATCAAATTCATTTGGTCGCTTTTGTGGTCTAAGTGAATATCAATTGAATGTCAAATGACTTTTCAACTTTAGGCCGCTTAAAAAAAAAAAAAACAAAACAAAAAACCGAAAGAAGAAAACAATAATAATAATAATACGAAAAGTAGAAAGTAGACAAGAAATGCAATGAAAATTTTGAACATCTTTTGTATTTGTGAGTGAGCCGTTTATTGTTTGTTTTTGCTGCTGGGATTTTAAATATCTTTTGCTGCTGCCTGACTGATTCTCAGCACAAAGCCAAATGAATAATGAAACTTTCTTTGCACTTGTCTCCATTGTGTTGGCGACTTGTGAGAGAGATGTAGAGTGAGAGAGAGAGAGAGAGGTTGAGTGGGAGATTCTATGAGAACTTCTTCATAAATGCCAATCAAAATCAAGTTTAGTTGTGCCTCTATTTGGTGGCCGTGTCAGTTGTTGTCGCTGCCTAATGGTTTGGCACACAATTTAAAGTAAGTCCTGGGTCCTTGGTGTTCCTTCCTCGTCGTCTCCTCTTCTCCACTTACACATTACACCTTACACGCTGTCGATCTCTGCTCGGAAAGATTTATTTAGCTTTTGTTTCGACTCGACTCATTAATGGTCAGTGTGAGGAGGCCTGCCATTTTCCAAATAATTACACATTTACATTTTCATGAAATCAACTTCATTTCACTTCCTTCTCCCACTCCTACTCGTAAATAAAGTCAACACAGTTGCTAGCCCAAAACCGGAAGTCAATTTTCTGCCAGCGGATTGGCCTAGACTCTCTCGCGCTCTCACTCTCACTCTCTTTCCCACTCACTTTCTCTGTGCATGTGAATGTGGCTGTCAATGTGGGCCTGGGTCATTGTGGCTGCCGTTATCTAGGCAGCGTTTGCCGTTGATGTTGATGGCTATCTTTAAAAAGACATAAATCATTCGATGGATGGAGTATGGCGACTCTATATAGTACCTAACATACACACACACACACACGCATATATATATATGTATGTATATGTTTCTTACTGTGTATTGGACATTTGGTCTAGGCTCTCGTCCGCTCGCTGTAATTAATCATGGACCAAGGCGCTGACTTAATTTCTCTTTCTTTTGCATATTGTTCAGCACTTTTGCCTTGTTCTTTTCATTTCGGACTGCAATTTGCTGGCCCAGTACTCGTTGTCCTACTTGTTGTTTCAATTTGGCTGTATATTGCTGCTTGTCCCTTTGCTGTCCCGAAATCATCAACCTTTGTTTAGCTGCCTGACATTACGTATACGCATCCCAAAATGTTTGCCCTGAAAAAAGTGTGCTCTATTTAAGCGAATTCCCATCGAAATCCTTCAATAGAGATTTTCGTTTGAAATTTGAACGTATTTCGTACATAAACTTAAAGCGAGACATAAAATTTAAACATGATTCATTGTACACATACAATTAAGCGTATTTTAAGGCCAACTTTAAATATCTCTCCGAAAACCCTTTAAGCTGAAAACTAAAGCATGACATGCAATGTCTAATGACGTGAAAAAAATATATAAGAATTGCAGAATTTATAATTTACTATTGAAGTTTCGGGCTGTTGCTACTGTTTTTGATGGCCAATTTAAAATTGAATTTTCTAACAATTTTTCCTAAATCATTTCGTAAAGAGTTGACATGAAAATAAACGACTATGCAATCGAGAGGTTTATCTGACAGGAAACTGCACAAACGGTTTTATAAGCTTTCATCTTTGGCCTTGTGACGTTCGGCTCAAGGAATGCGCCTCAGTTGGATAATTGTTTAATTTGCTGGACAGTGTTGAAAGCAGAAGGAAGGACAAATGGAACTGTTTCTGATGCCCATTTGTAATACGAACATATATTCAAATTTCAAGCTTAATTAAATTCCTTTTGGGCAGCGGCAAAAACCGCAAAATGTTATTGCAATTGCAATTGAAGGGTCCAAGTGACTGACTAGGCGACCGCAAATGCTTGGCATGTGTTGCTCTTGAATGCGGTTGAATGCGACCCACAATAATACGGAACACACACACACACACACAGCATGCATAAGCTATAAATTATTTAATGCCTAATAATCAGACGTTGTTGTTCATTGTCGTTGTCCGTCCTCAATTTGCCTTCCTCTCCCCTTGCAGAGGCCGAAACACAGGCGCTTACAATTAAAACTTACAAGGCGTCGAAATGAACATATACACGCACATACACACATATACACTGAGAGAAAATTCAAGTACGTTCGGTCTTGAATCAAGAATTTCCGGTGTTAAAAGTGCAGTGATCCTGAAAATACACAATACAAGTACAAAGTATAAATGTAAGAAAGGGTCTTTTAATTCTGAATATTCGATTGAGAGCTTATATGCTTAAAATAAGATCCAAACACACTTCAAATATATATATATATATATATATATTAGGGTGTCCCTTATTTGGTCAAAGTCAATATTTTTAAACGCATACGGGCTAGATCTGTTCATTAGGTCTTAAAGCACTCAGAAATAAATTTTTACCTCAATCGGAGTATGATAACCCGTGCCGACTTGGATCGGAAAATTTCAAAATTATATGGGACAAAAAAAAAAAAAATTTTTTTTTTAATTTTTTATTTTTTTATTTTGTTCATTAGGTCCTAAAGAACTCAAAACCAAGTTTTCACCTTGATCGGAGTACGATAACACATTCAAATTTGCATCGAAACATGAAAAATCATCGAAAAATGTATAATCAGTGTTAAAATACTGTTTTTTCATGTTTCAATGCAAATTTGAATGGGTTATCGTACTCCGATCAAGGTGAAAACTTGGTTTTGAGTTCTTTAGGACCTAATGAACAAAATAAAAAAATAAAAAATTAAAAAAAAAAATTTTTTTTTTTTTTGTCCCATATAATTTTGAAATTTTCCGATCCAAGTCGGCACGGGTTATCAAACTCCGATTGAGGTAAAAATTTATTTCTGAATGCTTTAGGACCTAATGAACAGAACTAGCCCGTATGCGTTTAAAAATATTGACTTTGACCAAATAAGGGACACCCTAATATATATATATATTCGTATTGTATTTATTTTTGTGAAAAGTATTATGAGCACTATGCAATACTTCAGCATGGGTATTAAAATGTTGCAGTTAGTGTGAAAATAAGTGAAGACTGGCAACAGAAATTATCCTGTTAAATATACAAGTAGTCTCAAATTCTGAGTGCTCGTCAAACTGCACCTCTTAGCGGACAAGCCAGAACCATTTGGAATTTTAGCCAAACAAATGCAAAAAAGATATCAGAAATAAGGATCATGATTTATGATTTTATAAAACTTGTCTTGATATTTAAGAACGAAAGCATTATAATATAATTTATTATTTTTTTAATTAATGAAAATTTTTTATGAGAACTTATCGTTCTGCATTTTTCTGAGTGTTGATGTGTTGGTGGGAGGAGGTGGGGGGAAGGTACATGTATGAGGCAATGGAAGTTGCCAAAACGCTCAACTAGTCCCGGCTGTTGTTGTTGTTGTTGTTGGTGTTGTTATTGTTGCAAGTTTATGAGCCGCACCGCCCGTTACATACGTCATGCGGCCATTTTGTGCTCAGTTTGCAGCACAAAAAGCTGCCACTTCGCGCGGAGTGGGAGGGGAGGGGAGGGGGCGTTGAGGAGGCAACAACATTTCTGCTTATTGTTATGAGCGAGTAAGCGACCAACCGACCAAGCGACCAATTATGTTGCACACATTGAAAGATAGAGACAGACAGACAGACAGACAGAGAGACAGTGAAGAACAAGGGGAACTAGGGCTGGCAGCGGAGATTCACTGAAGATTTGAAGCGAGTGGCAATAATTTCCAAACGGCGTCCCATTTAATGTCTACAAACAATTAGAACTTATTTTTATTCTGTGCTTCGGTGCGGTTTCTGTGTGCGGGCTTCCCCCTCTCCCTCTCCCCTCTCCCCCTCCCCGCTGACACCTTCTTCCTCCTTAACTGCCTTGAATACCCGCCATTCCCTCCTGCTGTTTGCTAACGCCGCTTTAATTTAACAACCCCGGGCCACCCTGAACCAACAGCAGCACCCGTTGCTCTCTCCCACCTACCACCTACCACCTACCACCTCCCACATCCTATCTCCCTTCCCCCCTTAAGCCCCCTACAGATACGGCCCTCGCTCATTTGCGCCATGTCCGCCAGCAGCCTCATTAGTCCTGCTCCTGCGCCCAAAGTTGCCCGTCCTGAAAGCAAAAGCAATTCAAAACAACCATTTTTTTTATTTCTTGTTTTTCTTCTTTTTTTCAACTGTTATTTTTTTTTTTTTTTTTTTTTGCAATTTATGCTCTTTCTAGTTTGTTGTTGTTCTTGTTGCTTTTTGGCTCTCTCTGTGCAGTGGGCAGTCCTATGTTAGTTATAAGTTGCCTTGCGAAAGTATTCCATAAAGTTACCATCAACAAATAAGCTCTTAAATAGCACCAAAAATTCATTCAGCTTTTGACAAAACGCCACAAGGAAGTACAACAAGGTTGTCTTTTATGGTCCGATTGCTGTTCTAATTAAAGTTCAAGGACGAAATAAACCGTTGGACGTAATCAATTAACGTCTAACATGTAAATAGATGATATTTATGTAAAGACTTTGAGCACATAAAATTAAAGTTTCATTAATTGATAATAGGAATTTATTGATTAAAACTGTAAGTAATTTTAAAGAATTTCTTATTTCTTTGTGGGTAAAATTTGTTAATAAATAAAAATATTAACAAATCTTCAAATATGTACCGATTAATACTTTTTGGAATAAATTTCCAATAGTATTTTATTACTTTTCAAGTTTTTTTCTAATATTATAATAGGTTTTTTATTTCTTGCTTTTAAAACTCAGTTCCATTTTATTTACTTAATCGTTTAAACATTATATAATTTAATTTTTTTTTAAATAATTAGCTTTAACAATTTTGAGTTTAATATTTTGGATTCCTATTAATTTATTTAATGTTTTAAATTACTATAAGAAGTTAAGAATCGGAACAATTGATAAAATAGTATTTAGTAATATATTTGGAGTGTCTATTCAAATATTTCGGTGAATAACTTTAGCAAAAGATATATTAGAATACAAATTTTGTTCCATTTGTAATTTAAAATTGGCTTATTGTTCAGCAATAGGAAGAACGGAGAGAGAGAGAGAGAAGAATGGAGCAGGGAAGCGAGAAGAGCAAAAGTCACCGCAACAGAGCATGTAATACCGTAGTGGGAAAAAGAGAGAGAGAGCATTACCTGACCTGTTATGTAGGTATGCAAGTACATATGTATGTATGTATGTTTGTGGTGAGGCAACCAACTACGAGTACGTGATAAAAATGATGCTACATGCAACTTGTAAGCTATAAATCTTCGATTTATTACAAAATAATTAAAATTAATGAGCAAAAATTGAAAATTCGCACGTGTCGCGTCTCTATAATTATGTATATACATTAGGGCGGGTCAATTTTTTTTCGCAAAAATCGTCCACTAGAATCGTAATCTACGATGAATTCTAAGATATTTTCACGAAGAAACTATATGTCTAAAATCAATTCCTAGCCTCCGCTGAGAAGCATGATGATTTCAGATAAAGGTATTTTAAGGTACTCTGAGGTATTTAAGGCATTAAAAAAAAAATAACACATTTTCCAATAATGTTGAGGCTTATTCTGATTCATCTTTTTGCAACATATTTTATAAATATTTTTGTTTTTCAATTAACCAATCAATTTTTTTTTAATTCGCTGAAATTAACCGAGGAAAAAAATTAGAGGCAAAAGTCTGTAACTTTCTAACGAAGTGAGATATCAACCTGAAATTTGAAATATATATTCTTGACATTTCAAAAAAAATTTAAACAACAAAATAAAAGTAGGCGTGGCATCGGAATGGGCGTAAGTTAACAGTCAAATGCTGAAAATCGGTTATTATAACATTAAAAAATTAAAAAATATTTGAAAAATAAAATTTTATATATATTTTTATTTTTTTTTATTTTATAAATATTTTAAATATCTTAAATGTAAAATTATGCAAACATTTTTTTTCAACAGTTGTGTTATCTAATCCCGTTTGACAAAGCTCTCTCCCACTACCGCCCTCATAATTGAATTTAGCTTATAGTAATGATAGCATTCCTGTTAAATAATGATTAGTAATCATCATCATTATTAACTAGAATATTTTTGTTTAAAAGTCGAACTAATGATTAAATTACGATTATTTTCGGGTTTGCCCAATTATTTTATGATTACGATTACAAAAAATCAAAAATAATCTAAAATTACTACAACTAGGGGTGGTGATAAGAGTACCCATGGAAAGGGTACTTACAGGGGTACCCATGAAAAGGGTACTTACATGGGTACCCATGCTAGGGGTGGTGATAAGAGTACCAATGGAAAGGGTACTTACAGGGGTACCCATGAAAAGGGTACTTACATGGGTACCCATGCTAGGGGTGGTGATAAGAGTACCAATGGAAAGGGTACTTACAGGGGTACCCATGAAAAGGGTACTTACATGGGTACCCATGCTAGGGGTGGTGATAAGAGTACCCATGGAAAGGGTACTTACAGGGGTACCCATGAAAAGGGTACTTACATGGGTACCCATGCTAGGGGTGGTGATAAGAGTACCCATGGAAAGGGTACTTACATGGGTACCCATGGAAAGGGTACCTACATGGGTACCCATGAAAAGGGTACTTACATGGGTACCCATGCTAGGGGTGGTGATAAGAGTACCAATGGAAAGGGTACTTACAGGGGTACCCATGAAAAGGGTACTTACATGGGTACCCATGCTATGGGTGGTGATAAGAGTACCCATGGAAAGGGTACTTACAGGGGTACCCATGAAAAGGGTACTTACATGGGTACCCATGCTATGGGTGGTGATAAGAGTACCCATGGAAAGGGTACTTACAGGGGTACCCATGAAAAGGGTACTTACATGGGTACCCATGCTAGGGGTGGTGATAAGAGTACCCATGGAAAGGGTACTTACAGGGGTACCCATTAGGGCGGGTCATCGTAATCTACGATGAATTCTAAGATATTTTCACGAAGAAACTATATGTCTAAAATCAATTCCTAGCCTCCGCTGAGAAGCATGATGATTTCAGATAAAGGTATTTTAAGGTACTCTGAGGTATTTAAGGCAATAAAAAAAAATAACACATTTTCCAATAATGTTGAGGCTTATTCTGATTCATCTTTTTGCAACATATTTTATAAATATTTTTTTTTTTAAATTAACAAATCAATTTTTTTTTAATTCGCTGAAATTAACCGAGGAAGCCATGAACTATGGCTTTTTTAGAAAATTAGAGGCAAAAGTCTGTAACTTTCTAGCGAAGTGAGATATCGGCCTGAAATTTGAAATATATATTCTTGACATTTCAAAAAAAATTTAAACAACAAAATAAAAGTAGGCGTGGCATCGGAATGGGCGTAAGTTAACAGTCAAATGCTGAAAATCGGTTATTATAACATTAAAAAATTAAAAAATATTTGAAAAATAAAATTTTATATATATTTTTATTTTTTTTATTTTATAAATATTTTAAATATCTTAAATGTAAAATTATGCAAACATTTTTTTTCAACAGTTGTGTTATCTAATCCCGTTTAGCTTATAGTAATGATAGCATACCTGTTAAATAATGATTAGTAATCATCATCATTATTAACTAGAATATTTTTGTTTAAAAGTCGAACTAATGATTAAATTACGATTATTTTCGGGTTTGCCCAATTATTTTATGATTACGATTACAAAAAATCAAAAATAATCTAAAATTACTACAACTAGGGGTGGTGATAAGAGTACCCATGGAAAGGGTACTTACATGGGTACCCATGAAAAGGTTACTTACATGGGTACCCATGCTAGGGGTGGTGATAAGAGTACCAATGGAAAGGGTACTTACAGGGGTACCCATGAAAAGGGTACTTACATGGGTACCCATTAGGGCGGGTCAATTTTTTTTCGCAAAAATCGTCCACTAGAATCGTAATCTACGATGAATTCTAAGATATTTTCACGAAGAAACTATATGTCTAAAATCAATTCCTAGCCTCCGCTGAGAAGCATGATGATTTCAGATAAAGGTATTTTAAGGTACTCTGAGGTATTTAAGGCATTAAAAAAAAAATAACACATTTTCCAATAATGTTGAGGCTTATTCTGATTCATCTTTTTGCAACATATTTTATAAATATTTTTGTTTTTCAATTAACCAATCAATTTTTTTTTAATTCGCTGAAATTAACCGAGGAAGCCATGAACTATGGCTTTTTTAGAAAATTAGAGGCAAAAGTCTGTAACTTTCTACCAAAGTGAGATATCGGCCTGAAATTTGAAATATATATTCTTGACATTTCAAAAAAAATTTAAACAACAAAATAAAAGTAGGCGTGGCATCGGAATGGGCGTAAGTTAACAGTCAAATGCTGAAAATCGGTTATTATAACATTAAAAAATTAAAAAATATTTGAAAAATAAAATTTTATATATATTTTTATTTTTTTTATTTTATAAATATTTTAAATATCTTAAATGTAAAATTATGCAAACATTTTTTTTCAACAGTTGTGTTATCTAATCCCGTTTGACAAAGCTCTCTCCCACTACCGCCCTCATAATTGAATTTAGCTTATAGTAATGATAGCATACCTGTTAAATAATGATTAGTAATCAACATCATTATTAACTAGAATATTTTTGTTTAAAAGTCGAACTAATGATTAAATTACGATTATTTTCGGGTTTGCCCAATTATTTTATGATTACGATTACAAAATATCAAAAATAATCTAAAATTACTACAACTAGGGGTGGTGATAAGAGTACCCATGGAAAGGGTACTTACATGGGTACCCATGCTAGGGGTGGTGATAAGAGTACCCATGGAAAGGGTACTTACAGGGGTACCCATGAAAAGGGTACTTACATGGGTACCCATGCTAGGGGTGGTGATAAGAGTACCCATGGAAAGGGTACTTACAGGGGTACCCATGAAAAGGGTACTTACATGGGTACCCATGCTAGGGGTGGTGATAAGAGTACCCATGGAAAGGGTACTTACATGGGTACCCATGAAAAGGGTACTTACATGGGTACCCATGCTAGGGGTGGTGATAAGAGTACCCATGGAAAGGGTACTTACAGGGGTACCCATGAAAAGGGTACTTACATGGGTACCCATGCTAGGGGTGGTGATAAGAGTACCCATGGAAAGGGTACTTACAGGGGTACCCATGAAAGGGGTACTTACATGGGTACCCATGCTAGGGGTGGTGATAAGAGTACCCATGGAAAGGGTACTTACATGGGTACCCATGAAAAGGGTACTTACATGGGTACCCATGCTAGGGGTGGTGATAAGAGTACCCATGGAAAGGGTACTTACATGGGTACCCATGAAAAGGGTACTTACATGGGTACCCATGGAAAGGGTACTTACATGGGTACCCATGAAAAGGGTACTTACATGGGTACCCATGCTATGGGTGGTGATAAGAGTACCCATGGAAAGGGTACTTACATGGGTACCCATGCTATGGGTGGTGATAAGAGTACCCATGGAAAGGGTACTTACAGGGGTACCCATGAAAAGGGTACTAACATGGGTACCCATGCTAGGGGTGGTGATAAGAGTACCCATGGAAAGGGTACTTACATGGGTACCCATGAAAAGGGTACTTACATGGGTACCCATGCTAGGGGTGGTGATAAGAGTACCCATGGAAAGGGTACTTACAGGGGTACCCATGAAAAGGGTACTTACATGGGTACCCATGCTAGGGGTTGTGATAAGAGTACCCATGGAAAGGGTACTTACATGGGTACCCATGAAAAGGGTACTTACATGGGTACCCATGCTAGGGGTGGTGATAAGAGTACCAATGGAAAGGGTACTTACAGGGGTACCCATGAAAAGGGTACTTACATGGGTACCCATTAGGGCGGGTCAATTTTTTTTCGCAAAAATCGTCCACTAGAATCGTAATCTACGATGAATTCTAAGATATTTTCACGAAGAAACTATATGTCTAAAATCAATTCCTAGCCTCCGCTGAGAAGCATGATGATTTCAGATAAAGGTATTTTAAGGTACTCTGAGGTATTTAAGGCATTAAAAAAAAATAACACATTTTCCAATAATGTTGAGGCTTATTCTGATTCATCTTTTTGCAACATATTTTATAAATATTTTTGTTTTTCAATTAACCAATCAATTTTTTTTTTTAATTCGCTGAAATTAACCGAGGAAGCCATGAACTATGGCTTTTTTAGAAAATTAGAGGCAAAAGTCTGTAACTTTCTAACGAAGTGAGATATCGGCCTGAAATTTGAAATATATATTCTTGACATTTCAAAAAAAATTTAAACAACAAAATAAAAGTAGGCGTGGCATCGGATAGGGCGTAAGTTAACAGTCAAATGCTGAAAATCGGTTATTATAACATTAAAAAATTAAAAAATATTTGAAAAATAAAATTTTATATATATTTTTATTTTTTTTTATTTTATAAATATTTTAAAAATCTTAAATGTAAAATTATGCAAACATTTTTTTTCAACAGTTGTGTTATCTAATCCCGTTTGACAAAGCTCTCTCCCACTACCGCCCTCATAATTGAATTTAGCTTATAGTAATGATAGCATACCTGTTAAATAATGATTAGTAATCATCATCATTATTAACTAGAATATTTTTGTTTAAAAGTCGAACTAATGATTAAATTACGATTATTTTCGGGTTTGCCCAATTATTTTATGATTACGATTACAAAAAATCAAAAATAATCTAAAATTACTACAACTAGGGGTGGTGATAAGAGTACCCATGGAAAGGGTACTTACATGGGTACCCATGAAAAGGTTACTTACATGGGTACCCATGCTAGGGGTGGTGATAAGAGTACCAATGGAAAGGGTACTTACAGGGGTACCCATGAAAAGGGTACTTACATGGGTACCCATTAGGGCGGGTCAATTTTTTTTCGCAAAAATCGTCCACTAGAATCGTAATCTACGATGAATTCTAAGATATTTTCACGAAGAAGCTATATGTCTAAAATCAATTCCTAGCCTCCGCTGAGAAGCATGATGATTTCAGATAAAGGTATTTTAAGGTACTCTGAGGTATTTAAGGCATTAAAAAAAAAATAACACATTTTCCAATAATGTTGAGGCTTATTCTGATTCATCTTTTTGCAACATATTTTATAAATATTTTTGTTTTTCAATTAACCAATCAATTTTTTTTTAATTCGCTGAAATTAACCAAGGAAGCCATGAACTATGGCTTTTTTAGAAAATTAGAGGCAAAAGTCTGTAACTTTCTACCAAAGTGAGATATCGGCCTGAAATTTGAAATATATATTCTTGACATTTCAAAAAAAATTTAAACAACAAAATAAAAGTAGGCGTGGCATCGGAATGGGCGTAAGTTAACAGTCAAATGCTGAAAATCGGTTATTATAACATTAAAAAATTAAAAAATATTTGAAAAATAAAATTTTATATATATTTTTATTTTTTTTATTTTATAAATATTTTAAATATCTTAAATGTAAAATTATGCAAACAATTTTTTTCAACAGTTGTGTTATCTAATCCCGTTTGACAAAGCTCTCTCCCACTACCGCCCTCATAATTGAATTTAGCTTATAGTAATGATAGCATACCTGTTAAATAATGATTAGTAATCATCATCATTATTAACTAGAATATTTTTGTTTAAAAGTCGAACTAATGATTAAATTACGATTATTTTCGGGTTTGCCCAATTATTTTATGATTACGATTACAAAATATCAAAAATAATCTAAAATTACTACAACTAGGGGTGGTGATAAGAGTACCCATGGAAAGGGTACTTACATGGGTACCCATGAAAAGGGTACTTACGGTACCCATGCTAGGGGTGGTGATAAGAGTACCCATGGAAAGGGTACTTACAGGGGTACCCATGAAAAGGGTACTTACATCGGTACCCATGCTAGGGGTGGTGATAAGAGTACCCATGGAAAGGGTACTTACAGGGGTACCCATGAAAAGGGTACTTACATGAGGTACCCATTAGGGTGTCCCTTATTTGGTCAAAGTCAATATTTTTTAAACGCATACGGGCTAGTTCTGTTCATTAGGTCCTAAAGCACTCAGAAATAAATTTTTACCTCAATCGGAGTATTATAACCCGTGCCGACTTGGATCGGAAAATTTCAAAATTATATGGGACCAAAAAAAAAAAAAAATTTTTTTTTAATTTTTTATTTTTTTATTTTGTTCATTAGGTCCCAAAGAACTCAAATCCAAGTTTTCACCTTGATCGGAGTACGATAACCCATTCAAATTTGCATCGAAACATGAAAAATTATCGAAAAATGTATAATCAGTGTTAAAATACTGTTTTTCATGTTTCATCAAATTTGAATGGGTTATCGTACTCCATCAAGGTGAAAACTTGGATTTGAGTTCTTTGGACCTAATAAACAAAATAAAAAAAAAAATTAAACAAAATTTTTTTTTTTTGTCCATATAATTTTGAAATTTTCAAAGTCGGCACGGGTTATCATACTCCGATTGAGGTAAAAATTTATTTCTGAGTGCTTTAGGACCTAATAAACAGAACTAGCCCGTATGCGTTTAAAAATATTGACTTTGACCTAGTAAGGGACACCCTAGTACCCATGCTAGGGGTGGTGATAAGATTACCCATGGAAGGGTACTTATCAGGGGTACCCATGAAAAGGGTACTTACATGGGTACCCATGCTAGGGGTGGTGATAAGAGTACCCATGGAAAGGGTACTTACAGGGGTACCCATGAAAAGGGTACTTACATGGGTACCCATGCTAGGGGTGGTGATAAGAGTACCCATGGAAAGGGTACTTACATGGGTACCCATGAAAAGGGTACTTACATGGGTACCCATGGAAAGGGTACTTACATGGGTACCCATGAAAAGGGTACTTACATGGGTACCCATGCTATAGGGTGGTGATAAGAGTACCCATGGAAAGGGTACTTACAGGGGTACCCATGAAAAGGGTACTAACATGGGTACCCATGCTAGGGGTGGTGATAAGAGTACCCATGGAAAGGGTACTTACATGGGTACCCATGGAAAGGGTACTTACATGGGTACCCATGAAAAGGGTACTTACATGGGTACCCATGGTATGGGTGGTGATAAGAGTACCCATGGAAAGGGTACTTACATGGGTACCCATGAAAAGGGTACTTACATGGGTACCCATGCTAGGGGTGGTGATAAGAGTACCCATGGAAAGGGTACTTACAGGGGTACCCATGAAAAGGGTACTTACATGGGTACCCATTAGGGCGGGTCAATTTTTTTTCGCAAAATTCGTCCACTAGAATCGTAATCTACGATGAATTCTAAGATATTTTCACGAACAAACTATATGTCTAAAATCAATTCCTAGCCTCCGCTGAGAAGCATGATGATTTCAGATAAAGGTATTTTAAGGTACTCTGAGGTATTTAAGGCATTAAAAAAAAAATAACACATTTTCCAATAATGTTGAGGCTTATTCTGATTCATCTTTTTGCAACATATTTTATAAATATTTTTGTTTTTCAATTAACCAATCAATTTTTTTTTAATTCGCTGAAATTAACCGAGGAAGCCATGAACTATGGCTTTTTTAGAAAATTAGAGGCAAAAGTCTGTAACTTTCTAACGAAGTGAGATATCGGCCTGAAATTTGAAAGTATATATTCTTGACATTTCAAAAAAAAATTTAAACAACAAAATAAAAGTAGGCGTGGCATCGGAATGGGCGTAAGTTAACAGTCAAATGCTGAAAATCGGTTATTATAACATTAAAAAATTAAAAAATATTTGAAAAATAAAATTTTATATATATTTTTATTTTTTTTTATTTTATAAATATTTTAAATATCTTAAATGTAAAATTATGCAAACATTTTTTTTCAACAGTTGTGTTATCTAATCCCGTTTGACAAAGCTCTCTCCCACTACCGCCCTCATAATTGAATTTAGCTTACAGTAATGATAGCATACCTGTTAAATAATGATTAGTAATCATCATCATTATTAACTAGAATATTTTTGTTTAAAAGTCGAACTAATGATTAAATTACGATTATTTTCGGGTTTGCCCAATTATTTTATGATTACGATTACAAAAAATCAAAAATAATCTAAATATTACTACAGCTAGGGGTGGTGATAAGAGTACCAATGGAAAGGGTACTTACAGGGGTACCCATGAAAAGGGTACTTACATGGGTACCCATGCTAGGGGTTGTGATAAGAGTACCCATGGAAAGGGTACTTCCATGGGTACCCATGAAAAGGGTACTTACATGGGTACCCATGCTAGGGGTACTTACATGGGTACCCATTGACTTGTTTGCGGCTGGTGCACTAGAGATCGTACCCATGGAATTCTAGGGTACTTTCAAGGGTACCACATGTCTAGGGGCCTAGCCTCCGCTGCATGATGAGTACCCATGGCAAGGGACACTTTACAGGCGGTACAAACACATGTTCCAATAGGGTACTTATCTTGGGTTATCTTTTCTCATGCTAGGGGTGGTTTTGTTTTAGAGTACCCAATGGAATGGTTGCCCAAATTTCAGGGGTAGCCATGAACTAGGGCTTCTTTAGATGGGTACCGAGGCTAGGGTCTGTGACTGTCTAACGAAGTGAGCCATCGGAAAGGTGTATTCTTGACAGGGGTACCCAACGAAAAGGGTACGTACATGGGTACCCATGTCTAGGGGTTGAGCGATTAAGAGTACCCATGGAAAGGGTACTAATACATGGGTACCCTTGCTATGGGTGGTGATAAGAGTACCCTAAATGGAAAGGGTACTTACAGGGGTGCCCATGAAAAGTGGTGCTTATCATGGGTACCCGTGCTAGGCGGCGGCGCCCAGAGTACCCAATGTGAAAGGGTACTGACAGGGGTGCCCATGAATAAGGGTTACTTACTATGGGTACCCATGCTAGGGGTGGTGAGAGGACCCATGGCAAATTAGGTTGCAGCTAGGGGTACCCTATGATAAGGGCACTTACATGGGTACCCATGCTAGGGGTGGTGCTAAGAGTACCACATGGTAGGGGTGGTGACATGGGTACCCATGCTAGGGGTGGTGACATGGGTACCCATGCTAGGGGTACTTAAATGGGTACCCATGCTAGGGGTGGTGATAAGAGTACCCATGAGCACTAAGGGACATGAAAAGGGTACTTACATGGGTACCCATGCTAGGGGTGGTGATAAGAGTACCCATGGAAAGGGTACTTACAGGGGCATGAAAAGGGTACTTACGATGGGTACCCATGCTAAGGGTGGTGAGATAAGAGTACCCAGGGGTAATGGGGTACTTACATGGGCGACTGCGTGATAAGAGTACCAATGAAAGGAAAGGTACATGAAAAGGGTACTTACATGGGTACCCATGCTAGGGGTGGATAAGAGTACCCATGGAAAGGGTACTTACAGGGTGTACCCATGCTAGGGGTGATGAAAAGGGGTACGTCTAAAATGGGTAACACCCATGATACTAAGGGTACCCATGCTAGGGGTGGTGATAAGAGTACCCGGCTACGGTGACAGGGGTACCCATGGAAAGGGTATATTAGGGCGCAAAATCGTCCACTAGAATCGTAATCTGACGAATCTAATATTTTCAACGAACTATATGTCTAGAAAATCCCTAGCCTCCATGATGATTTCAGATAAAGGTATTTTAAGGTATCTGTAGGCATTAAAAAAAAAGTAACACATTTTCCAGAGGCTTATTCTGATTCATCTTTTTGCAACATATTTTATAAATATTTTTGTTTTTCAATTAACCAATCAATTTTTTTTTTAATTCGCTGAAATTAACCGAGGAAGCCATGAACTATGGCTTTTTTAGAAAATTAGAGGCAAAAGTCTGTAACTTTCTAACCAAGTGAGATATCGGCCTGAAATTTGAAATAATACGAAGTAGGAGAATTCAAACAACAAAATAAAAGTAGGCGTATCATCAAGCATCGTAACGCAAAATTAAAAAATTATTTATATATTTTTATTTTTTTTTATAAATATTTTAAATATCTTAAATTAGTGCAAACATTTTTTTTCAACAGTTGTGTTATCTAATCGACCCTCTCCACTACCGCCCTCATGAATTTAGCTTTAGTAATGATAGCATACCTGTTAAATGATCAGTAATGAGCATCGATTATTAGCTAGACTGTTTAAAAATGAACTGACGATTATTTTACGGTGTTGTGCCCAATTATTTTAGAACGATCACAAAATAATCTAGGGTCACTATTTTTATAAATATTTATCAAATAATCTCCACTGTAAAATTATGGACCCCAAACAGTTGTGTTATCCTAATCCCGTTTGACTAAGCTCTCTCCCACTACCGCCCTCATAATTGAATTTAGCTTATAGTCAAATAATGATTAGTAATCATCAGCATATTTTTGTTTAAACTAGTCGAACTAATGATTACGATTATTTTCGGGTTTCCCAGATCTGATGAACGATTACAAAAAATCAAAAATATATCTACAACTAGGGGTGGTGATAAGAGTACCCATGGACATGGGGACCCAACTGCAGATAGTGCCAATGGGGAAGGGGTACTTACAGGGGCACCCGATGACATGGGTACCCATGCTAGGGGTGGTGCAGAAGGGGTACTTAACAGGGGTACCCATGAAACATGGGCAACCCATGCTAGGGGTGGTGATGGGCAGCTACCCAGGGGCACCCATGCAAAGGGTACTTGCAAGGGTGGCGATAAGAAGTACCCATGGAAAGGGCAAAAGAGCACTCAATGGCTTATGGGGTGGATGATAAGGGTACCAATGGGACCCAGGGTGAGCCTAGGCACACTCAGGGTGATGCACCCATGCTAGGGGTGGTGCTGGCAAAAGGGGCATGGGTACCCATGAAAAGGGGGCAGGTGTACCCAATGCTAGGGGTGGGCTAGTGGCAAGGACCCCACATGGGTACCCACTGAAAAGGGTACTTACATGGGAAGCGGTGATAAGAGTACCCATGGAAAGGGTACACCATGCTAGGGGTGGTGATAAGAGTACCCATGGAAAGGGTAGTTAAGTGGTACCAGAAAAGGGTACTTACACTGGTACAAAGGGCTTGGGGGTGATAGGAGTACCCATGGAAAGGGTACTTACATGGGTACCCATGCTAGGGGTGGTGATAAGAGTACCCATGGAAAGGGTACTGTGCAGGCGGGTCAATTTTTTTTGCAAGAGTCCCCATAGAATCGTAATCTACAGATGACATAATTCTAAGATATTTTCACGAAGAAACTATATGTCTAAAATCAATTCCTAGCCTCCGCTGAGAAGCATGATGATTTCAGATAAAGGTATTTTAAGGTACTCTGGTATTTAAGGCATTAAAAAAAAAATAACACATTTTCCAATAATGTTGAGGCTTATTCTGATTCATCTTTTGCAACATATTTTATAAATATTTTTGTTTTTCAATTAACCAATCAATTTTTTTTTAATTCGCTGAAATTAACCGAGGAAGCCATGAACTATGGCTTTTTTAGAAAATTAGAGGCAAAAGTCTGTAACTTTCTACACGATATCGGCCTGAAATTTGAAATATATATTCTTGACATTTAACAAAATAAAAGTAGGCAATGGGTGGTAACAGTCAAATGCTGAAACATACATTAAAAAATTAAAAATATTTGAAAAATAGAACATTATTATATTTATTTTTTTTTATTTTATAAGTATTGTATAAATGTAAAATTATGCAAACATTTTTTTTCAAGTGTTATCTAATCCCGGTTCCACAAAGCTCTCTCCACTACCGCCCATAATTGAATTTAGCTTATAAGTCATACCTGTTAAATAATGATTAGTAATCATAGCTGAGAACATTTTTGTTTAAAAGTCAACTTGTAAAATTACGATTATTTGGGTCTGTATTATTTTATTGTTGAACGATTGCAAAAATATCTAAAATTACTATTTTTTATTTTTATAAATATTCTAAATATCTTAAATGTAAAATTATGCTTTGCTCAAGATTATCTAATCCCGTTTGATATAGCTTTCTCCCACTACCGCCCGCGAATTGAGCTTAGTAGTAATGAGAGCATACCTGTTGATTAGTAATGATCATCATTATTAACTAGACTGCAACTTGTTTAATGATTGAAGTCTACTCGATTATTTTCGGGCTTGCCGGATTACGATTACAAAAAATCAAAAATAATCTAAAATCTACATGGGGTGGTGATAAGAGTACCCATGGAAAGGGCTTACAGGGGTACCCATGAAAAGGGTACTTACATGGGTACCCATGCTAGGGGTGGTGATAAGAGTACCCATGGAAAGGGGACTTACAAGGGTACCCATGAAAAGGGTACTTACATGGGTACCCATGCTAGGGGTGGTGATAGGAGTACCTATGGAAAGGGTACTTACAGGGGTACCCATGAAAAGGGTACTTACATGGGTACCCATGCTATGGGTGGTGATAAGAGTACCCATGGAAAGGGTACTTACAGGGGTACCCATGAGAAAGGGTACTTACATGGGTACCCATGCTAGGGGTGGTGATAAGAGTACCCATGGAACGGGTACTTACAGGGGTACCCATGAATACTGCGATGCTAGAGGGTAACCATGGCTAAAGTGGATCCTATGGAGTACCCATGCAAAAGGGTACTTCAGGGTACCCTGAGGTGGGCATTAAGAGTACCCATGAGCGGGGTATGATACCCATGAAATAGGGTACTTAGCAGTGGGTAACCGGCTGAATAAGAGTACCCATGGAAAGGGTACTTACGGGTACCCATGAAGGGTACCTTACATGGGTACCCATGCTAGGGGTGGCGATAAGAGTACCCATGGAAAGGGTACTTACAGGGGTACCGCATGGAGAGTACCCATGGAAAGGGTACTTGACATGGGGTACCCACGAAATGGGTACTTACATGGGTACCCTATGCTAGGGGTGGTGATAAGAGTACCAATGGAAAGGGTACTTACAGGGAGTACCCATGAAAAGGGTACTTACAATGGGTACCCATGCTAGGGGTGGTGATAAGAGTACCCATGGAAAGGGTACTTACAGGGGTACCCACGGAAAGGGTACTTACATGGGTACCCATGCTAGGGGTGGTGATAAGAGTACCCATGGAAAGGGATACAGGGGTACCCATGAAAAGGGTACTATACCATAGGGGTGCGTGATAAGAGTACCCATGAGGGAAGGGTACCCATGGAAAGGGTACTTACATGGGTACCCAAGGTAGTACCCATGGAGAGGGGATAAGGGTACCCATGCTAGAGGGTGATGAGTACAGGGGTACCTACATAATAAAGGGTACTTACATGGGTACCCATGCTAAGGGTGATGCTAGGGGTACTGATGGAAATAGGGTACATTACAGGGGTACCCTTGCTATGGGTGGTGATAAGAGTACCCATGGAAAGGTGTCCCATGCTATGGGTAGCTAAAGGGACGTACCCATGGAAAGACTTAGGGCGGGTCAATTTTTTTTCACTGTAATTGAACTAAGATATTTTCACGAAGAAACTATATGTCTAAAATCAATTCCTAGCCTCCGCTGAGAAGCATGATGATTTCAGATAAAGGTATTTTAAGGTACTCTGAGGTATTTAAGGCAATAAAAAAAAAATAACACATTTTCCAATAATGTTGAGGCTTATTCTGATTCATCTTTTTGCAACATATTTTATAAATATTTTTGTTTTTCAATTAACCAATCAATTTTTTTTTAATTCGCTGAAATTAACCGAGGAAGCCATGAACTATGGCTTTTTTAGAAAATTAGAGGCAAAAGTCTGTAACTTTCTAACGAAGTGAGATATCGGCCTGAAATTTGAAATATATATTCTTGACATTTCAAAAAAAATTTAAACAACAAAATAAAAGTAGGCGTGGCATCGGAATGGGCGTAAGTTAACAGTCAAATGCTGAAAATCGGTTATTATAACATTAAAAAATTAAAAAATATTTGAAAAATAAAATTTTATATATATATTTTTTTTTATTTTATAAATACAGTCGAACTTCCCACTCGAATCACCATTATCCGCGAAAAAAGTTCGAGTTAGGGAGACTTCGAGTTAGGGAATTTTTTTTTTTAGTTTTTTAAATGAAACTACAATTTAATTCATTCATAAATACATTTCAAATTGCAAACTTTTCTTGTTATTTTCAACAAAAAAAATTTCAGTTTGTCGATATTCTCAAAAATAGGTTTTATCGTTCTTTTGCTGTATCCAGAAGACTTTCCCGAATCAAATGACATAATTTATTTTCCATTTTTTAATATAATTTAAACTGGTCCACTTTTCAATTTCTTAAGAAATAAGTTTAAAAATTTCTTAAAGAGATACAAATTTGAATACACGTGCTGGTGCCATGATAAATATTATTGAGCTGGTGCGCTGACAAAGAAGTACATTTCGAACATCTTTCCTATAGCAATTTCACAAGCCTAAAAAATTGTTGATGCAATATTTTATCATATTACATCACCATATGTTAATGTACATTAATATTACATATCCAAACGATCCGTTAACAAAAGCATAAAGCAGAAAAGAAAAAAAAATTCAAACTTTATTGGAGATTTTCCCGAAAAATTCGACTTACAGAAGTACGGGCCAATATTTTTGTTCGAGTTAGGGAGAAATTCGAGTTAGGGAAGTTCGAGTTAGGGAAGTAGAATTGTATGGAATTTGCCTAGTAAACGCTATTGCCACTCGATTTCGTTCGAGTTAGAGAAACTTCGAGTTAGGGAAGTTCGAGTTAGGGAAGTTCGACTGTATTTTAAATAAATTATTATTATAAATATTAAATGTTAAATTATGTAAACAATTCTTTCCAACAGTTATGGTATCTAATCCCGTTAGACAAAGCTCTCCGAGATTTTAAAGCTAGAGCCCACTACGGCCCCCATAACCGAATTTAGCTTATAGCAATGATAGTTAAACTCAACATTTAAAGTATTTTAATTTATTTTTAGAAAGCAAATAGCAAAATATCTGAAAGATAATATAACTTATCTGTCGGTATTTAAAGTCTTTCTTAGAAAGAGAGTCGTTTCACATATCATAAAATCGAGTCTAAGAAAGACTAAAAACTGACAGATAAGTTATTTTCCTTTAACCCTCTAACACGTAAGCCTGCCTCAAGACACTTATCCGTTAAATCACAATAACTAAAAAAAGTAATCCGTTTTTTAACATGAAAATATTTTTTAACTGTTGCTAATAAACACAGCTTGACATATGCAACAACCTTTAAAGCATTAGGAAGCTTTTAATGGTGTTTTTATTTTGACTTGGACATTCCAAGTGTCTTTTCCGTTTTTCTTACGCAAAAAATTTCGGGAGGGTCAATTTCAATCTGCTCTTATGCTGCACAAACAACAAAATCTATTTGGTTGGTGATACATAACAATAGATAAATGACAAATCTAATATGTAAACATATTTTCAACCGACTTTTTTCACTGATAGCCCCAAAAGATGTCTCAAGGCTCTTTTTAAATTTTGTCACCTTACAGGTAAACAAAGCCATGTACACCTTTTTTGAGCTCATTTTTGAATTCAGAGGCCCAAGTTCATCTTAGAAAAAATTACTCGACTTCTGAATCTTCATTATTTTCAAAAGTAGCCTTAGAGGGTTAAGATATTTTGTTATTTGCTTTCTAAAAATAAATTAAAATATTTAAAATGTTGAGTTTAACTAACATTCATACCTGTTAAATTTCGATTAGAATTACTAAGCAATAAGAATATTTTTGAAAACAATCGAATTGACTATATAATTCACTGTTGAAAAATTTGTGTTTATTTAATGATAACGATTACAAAAAAATCAGAAATAATTTAAAATTATTACAATTGTTCAAAAATAATCAGAAAAAATAAAAAAAAAACAAAACTATTTAAGTATTCGGATTAGGTTAGATCTTTTCTGTTTATTTCTGATTATTTTTAATCATTTCTGATTATTTATGACTATTTAGTAAAAATCAAATTATTTTAAATTTTCACAATCAAAGTAGCCAAAATAATCAGAAATAATCAGGAAAAAATCAAAAATAATCCGAATACTCAAAAAGATTTTTTTGATGTTTTTTTCTGATTAATTTTGAATAGTTGTAGTAATTTTACATTATTTTTGATTTTTTGTAATCGTAATCATAAAATAATTGGGCAAACCCGAAAATAATCGTAATTTAATCATTAGTTCGACTTTTAAACAAAAATATTCTAGTTAATAATGATGATGATTACTAATCATTATTTAACAGGTATGCTATCATTACTATAAGCTAAATTCAATTATGAGGGCGGTAGTGGGAGAGAGCTTTGTCAAACGGGATTAGATAACACAACTGTTGAAAAAAAATGTTTGCATAATTTTACATTTAAGATATTTAAAATATTTATAAAATAAAAAAAATAAAAATATATATAAAATTTAATTTTTCAAATATTTTTTAATTTTTTAATGTTATAATAACCGATTTTCAGCATTTGACTGTTAACTTACGCCCATTCCGATGCCACGCCTACTTTTATTTTGTTGTTTAAATTTTTTTTGAAATGTCAAGAATATATATTTCAAATTTCAGGCCGATATCTCACTTCGCTAGAAAGTTACAGACTTTTGCCTCTAATTTTCTAAAAAAGCCATAGTTCATGGCTTCCTCGGTTAATTTCAGCGAATTAAAAAAAAATTGATTTGTTAATTGAAAAAAAAAAATATTTATAAAATATGTTGCAAAAAGATGAATCAGAATAAGCCTCAACATTGCCTTAAATACCTCAGAGTACCTTAAAATACCTTTATCTGAAATCATCATGCTTCTCAGCGGAGGCTAGGAATTGATTTTAGACATATAGTTTCTTCGTGAAAATATCTTAGAATTCATCGTAGATTACGATTCTTGTGGACGATTACCACGTTTTTTTCGACCCGAACAAATTGACCCGCCCTAATATACATATTTATACGCCTTGATACATATACTGATGTAGGTCTGTACATTTGTGAGTGTGTGTGTGTGTGTGTGTGTTTTTGAGGTGACACACAAATATTAAAACCATAAACTTGGACAATTGGTAAGCATCATAAATTGTGAGTGTCCCTGAAATGAGTCTGCTGTGGTGAGCTGAACATTTGAAGCGCTAGGAAAGGGGGAATACGGAAAGGTCGAGGAGAAGATACGTGAACTTTACGAGAATTGAGGGGAGTGAAGGGTATCTATGCAAAAGCGAAACAGAATTGCATGCGTTGCATGCCCGATGTAATTGCTATAAATATGCGTGTTACATACATATGTGTTTGTATGTATGAATGAACGCGCTTCCGTTTCCGGCAGCAGCAAACTGGCAAAATGGCGTCTCACACATGCTGGGAAAGGGGAGGAGCTTGCATGGAGGGCATGGCAATATATTTACCGTTATGCTGTGTTTTTAATTGCACAAGTACGAGCAATGGCATGTGCTTCACCTTGTTTGCTCTCTCTCTCTCTCTCTCTCTCTCTTTCGGTTCATCTCCCTTTATTTGACTCTCTCTTTTAATCGGAATATTGTGGTTATGTTGAGCTAATGATGCTGGCATATTTTATCAGCATGGTCTGCATGTTCTTTTGGCATCTCAGTCTCCCCATGTATATGTTATGTATATGTTGTACGAATATCTAATTTGTTCAGGCATAAATTTATGTATGTTTCAATGGCAAACATACCAGGAGTTTAGTTTTTATCACTCGACATTATATGTGAAATCAACAGGCAATCGATTGAAGAACCTCTTGGTGTAAACATGTTTGTTTATTTTAATATCCGGCAATGAATACAAATAAAAGTGGAAAGTTTATAAGCAAGCAGTCTACTGCACCTAAAAATATTTGTGTATATATTTGTAGAATATGAATATGTATATTACAAAACTAAATAACCAAGAACTAGACATAGAGATAGGTTGGACAGATATATATTTTGGTACTGGTGAAACTGTGTATAGGGTATTTCATAGTCGACAAGATAACATTTTTATTTGCTACTAAATAAAATTAAAGTTAATTAAAGTTAATACTAATATATTTGATACAATTGATAATGCACAATCAGCCTCAACGGCAGATCTCCGAAACTTCCCAACTATATCTATTAAGCTATAAACTCTATTGTAAGTATGTGTGTGTGTGTGTGTGTGTTTAATATGTCTTTGGGTACTTCAAACCGATAAGAGAGTATCTCTCAATCAATCACTCTCGAGTCGGGTTCATCAATTGAATTAACTGCCAACTGCAGCTGCAGCTGCAACTTATGGCCATGTGTAACAGTATTCATTTTAGCAATTGACAACTGTAAATATTGTAAATTCCAATAAATTCGTTGCACACAACGCATTTAATTTGTTTTTCACTGAACTCAATTACGAATGCAACATGGGTGTGAAAACTCCATAGCTGCCAAAAAGGGTCGAATGGAGATGGAGACAGAGAAGGGAAGGGAAAGGGAAAGGGATAGAGAAAGTGTCAAGGGGTTGTGAATACTTGTCATATTTTGTGGGATCTCACGAACATATAAGTACTTGTAATCAAATTTGCAATTGACATTTCCCCAGGTGTGTGGTCAAATGATTTATGCATTTCTCACAGCAAAATGTACGAAGGGAGTTTAGTTAATGATTGATATGAATATTAATTAGACTGAAGAATTGACTCTAATAAAATAGTAAAATGTGTTTAATTGCACATTGTTAATAAAAATGATTTTCGCTGCTGAAATGCTCATTGCTGCAATCAAAAATCATCTGGATAGATTTTAATGATCTAGACACGTATCGACCGGAAGCTTGGAAAAAATTACGGGTGCGAATTAAAGTTTGTTTAATGGAATTTTGGATCAGACAGACATCGCTAAAAATAAATTGAAATTTTGAAACTAATCAGATATTTTAAAAATCACCCGTTAATATTAATGAGAGAACAAATAACACAGTTTTTCAAATATGGCCGCACTTCTATTTGCATCTATAAATTTGTACATAAATATTAACATTTTCAGAAGAAGATGTTCGGATGTAAATGAAAGTATAAATACATATAAATTTTAGCAGACATATTTCATACAAAATGATGATTGTTAGGAAGTGTAATAACCTACAAAAAGAAAACTAACTAACTAACTAAGGTCGAGCAAGCAAATGAAACTAAATTCTAATTCTATCTAAAAACTATCCGATGTGTGTATCCGATGTGTATCTATAAAATGTTAACTATAAAATTTGTGTCGTGTTTGGTTTGGATTCACGTTGATTCACGAAGCGTACATGCGATTGATTTCCTTTTGGTATCTGTTCTGGATATTCCTGCGCTTCAGCTTGAAGGCAGCTGTGACGAGTCCCATGTCCGGGGACCAGACCTCGTTGCAGAGCGTCACGGCCATGGGGACCTCGAACTTTTGCAGCTTGCGTTTGCTGGCGTGCTCGGCGATCTCCTTGAGTATGGCCTTCTCCATGACGTGGGAGGAGCAGAGCTCCTTGAAGGACTTGTCGCCGACGCCGATGTCGGCGGCCAGCTGGAGAAGCCGATGCTGATCGGGCACAACGAGGGCGACGGTGAATCGTTTTGTAGAATCGCCATAGACACAAATGTTCTCAATGATGCCGCATGTCTTGAGCTCCGTTTCGACTTTGCCCAGGGACACGTATTCGCCGGCCTGCAGCTTGACGAGATCCTTCTTGCGATCGATGATCTTGAGGACGCCGTCAGCTTGAATTTCGCCAATGTCGTCGGTCTTGAACCAGCGTCGTCCGTCCTCAACGAAGAAGTCCTCGCTGGTCTTCGAGGGCAGATTGTAATAGCCCACGGCAACGCAATCGCCACCGATGTGGATCTCTCCCTGTGGAAAGGGCTTGTTGGAGACACGGTAGTTGCCCTCCTCCCAGTTGACCAGGCGAATGTCGCAAATGGTCAGGGGACCGCCAGTGCGTCCATAGGTCATGTCACATGTGGCCATCGCAGTGGCTGCCGAGCTGGTCTCCGTCAGGCCATAGCCCTGGATTAAGTCCAAACAGAGACAGGTCTTAATCTGCTCGTGGGTTTCCGCTGACAGAGGCGCTCCGCCGGACAATATGAGGCGCACCTTGCCGCCCATCAGATTGGCCACCTTCTTGAAAACCAGCCTGTCCAGCAGAGGCGTCTGGAATCCACGATGTGTCCACTTGATCTTGTACTGATAGAGTAGCTCGAAAAGCGCCTGCTGGAAGACCGAACTGGCGCTCACCCGGTCGTAGATGCCCTTCAAGATGCGATCGAGGATCAGGGGCACCGAAGTCATGCACGTTGGCTGCAACACGGTGGCGTCTCCCTTGCAGCCGCGCTTGATCTTCGTGCTCGAGTCGATGAGGGTCAACGGGGTGGAGTAGCCAATCGAGATGCCCGTCATCAGGCAGACACTCTCCGCCAACAGTTCGAAGACGTGTGCCAGTGGCAGAAAGCCGATCAGGACGTCGTCTGGTTGAATACTGACCATGTCACAAAAGCCCTTCATGCTCGCTATGCAATTCTTGTGCGACAGCATCACGCCCTTCGGAGTTCCGGTTGATCCGGATGTGTACATTATGATGGCAATGTCGTCTCCCTTTGGTGGCACGTTCTCTACAATGCAGCGGGTTAAACACAATGAGCAACTGCACAACAAATGAGTGACGTTAAGTGTATCATTCGAATCAAACTGATTTCCCGATAATTAATAATAATTAATAGATAGAAGTATCATAAACATAGTTATTTTATGTGCAACCTAATTTTTGTAAGTTCTTCACCAACTTAATTGTTTTCTTTTTTATTATCTGTAATATTCAAGAAAATTATCCACCTTTTCCCTAGCTCTTCGTTTCATAACCGTTTTGGTTAATAGTTAGAATTGAACCACATATTTTTGTATCTTTTTTTACATTGAGACACCCATCCTTTAATATCTTTTTGCACCTCTTCAATTTTTAACATTGATTAAAACCCTAACCGAAACCGTAACCTTTAACCGGTAAAATGCGATTGAAATTTATAACCGCAACTAAAACCGTAACCGAAAAGAAAAATTTTCATTCGACCGAAACCTTAAAACCGAAACTCTTTGAACCGAAATAACCGTTTAGTAACCGTTTCTTTTATAAGGGTTAATTTCGGTTTTTCATACATTCAAAAATAAAATTTTATTTCTAATTTTTATAATAAAAATTGAAAAAAGTTTAATTTTTATTATTTATTGATTTATTGCAAATAAAAGTTATGGTATAACTTTTAAAAGCATGTTTTATTTTAAATTTTTATTATAAAAATTAAAAAAACAAGTTACAAATAATTTAAAAGGAAAAGTTTTGAGCTGTTTCAAATTTTTCCGACTCATAAGTTTTGTTTGCGATATCTGTTATTTTTGTATCTTATTTTTGATTTTCTTTTTTATTTTTAATTTTGATTTATATGTGAAATAAATGTGTGAACGAAACATTAAGAACGTAATGCTTTTTTAAGTATTATTTTTATATTATTAATATAATTATATTTTTGCAAAGAAATTTTTTATTTTTTGTGAACCGAAACCATACCGGTATTTCAAAACCCAAACATACAAAAACCGAATCACCGTTACGAAACCTTTATTCAAAGATTTTGCGTAGCCGATAGCCGAAAACCTAAATGCGAACAAAGCCGAAACCGTAACTGAAACCGTTATTTGTTTCGGTTTTAATCCCCGGCTTATAATCATTCTGTCTATGCAATTTTCTCAAGATCTTATTGAATAACATGCTTATCTTAGTCACTAAGATGCTCCTTTCGTATCAACTGCTGCCTATCACACTCACTGTTCTTCCCATTTATATTCCAATTTTTGGATGTTTTTTTCGACTTACCACATTTGCTGTAGCTTCCGCTTTTAACAACTTTTGTGAATGGCAAAATTTTGACGCGATTATCTTCGGTGAACTCCGTGGTTGGGGTCTTATGTAACTGGTCCTCCATGTAGATGATTGTGCTTATGTTGGGGCAGTTGGGCAGAATGGTCTTGAACTTGGGCAGCAGATCGTGCGACGTGATAACCGTGGCCACTTCCGTTTCCGCGATACAGTGGGTCACACCGTCGTCGCCCAGCGTGGCATAGACTGTGACAATGGGCATCGACTGCTTGAAGCATCCGTGGGCGGCAATCAACCACTCGGCGCGAGTCTCGGCGAAGATGACGATCTTCTGGTACGGAGCCTGTCCCAGCTCACGGAGTCCGCGTCCGAAGTGGTTCGCCATTCGCTCCGCTTCGAGGTAGCTCCTCCACTTGTAGTCTCCCATGTTGTACTTCTTGAAGATGCGTCCGTTCGGCTGTGGCTCGTCCTCCTCGCTGAGAATCTGCCGTGTGCCCAGGCACTGTTTGTTCGAATATGTCCTGGCCACATAGTTCAGCACCTTCTCCAGCGTATCGATGTTCTCCTGCAGCATCTTTACATGAACCGCCCTCGGCGGCTCCGTTGTTCGGTAGGTCAAAGCATCTCTATCACTCTTGACGATCCTGGCCTTCACGCGCTTCGAGTCCTGTCCGGCCCTCCATGGTGCCTGTAATATAAAATATATGGGTAGCGTTACAATGTCCAATACAAACAATAACGCTTTGATGGGGACCAGTGCGCACTGTACCCAAAAGCTCAACATTATTTCATAGTTTTGTTTTGCGACTGACTTAAATGTGTGTAATGTTTTCCCTTTTGACGTTGATGCTAGAAAACAAGTTAAATTGTCAAAAAAGCGAACAGACCAATTCAAATAATTTCAAATAAAAACCCCTTTCAATGAGTATGCTGAACTATTAGATACCCTGGGAACAGCTCGACACTCATTGGATTTATATTTACACTTTATTTCATTTATTTATTTGTCAATATTTAATCATTTCATTATTTATTTATATATTTATTTTTTTATATTTATTTATTTTTTATTAAACTTAAACTTAAAATTAAAAGAACTAATTAGATTAAATTATTAAATGGAGGACACACTTGGAATGGACACACAGAAATGAATAAAATATGGTTTGCACAGTCCCAAATAAAGAGGTTTGCTCAAAGAAAACAACATGGCCAAGCAAGCCTCAAAGTTATAAATAAATCCTTGAATTACAAAATATTGGATAAGATTATGTTTATTTCTCCAAATGTAAGCAAAATAAAGAATTAAAAAAATACAAGAAATGGGTGATTTACTGACAAATGATGTTCAATCCTTAGTCCTAAACAAATAAATATCTTTTAAAATAACGCCGCTTCATCGTACCCCTCTTTCTAACTACCTACCTCCCCCCCTCTATGCTAAGCACCCTTCGCTGTGTAGCCGACAGCAAATTATGTGACGTTCCGTTAAAGAAAAAGAAACTTTCAAGCAACTCCCATAAGTATGCAATACATTTTGCTGTCTCCTGTTTATTGTTGTGTCGTGCTTTAAGGCAGCAAAATAATGAAATGGCGCCCAATACACTCACACACACACACACACAGTTGAAGTCGCACACACACATGTACAGCATCCCCATCAGTTGTGGAGCACTTTCACAGCGCCTGCTTTGTGTTATAAACAAATTCACACATTTCGAAATTCGAATTTCGAAAAGTGCCGAGGCAACTTCGTGACGCTCTCTCTCTCTTACAGCCCCGAGAGAGAGAGGAAATGAGTCTCACTTTCACTTGCTTTCTCTTAGCAGTCGAGTTTTCTCTTTCGCAGCGCAATTAATGCCAGAAACACAGGAACAGGAAATTGGTCGGCAACGAACTGCGGGCCAACTGTTTGTTGACAAGCCAAAAACACACGCATACACACACACACACATACATTGAAAGAGAGAGAGAGAGAGAGAGAGAAAGGGAGGGATATATGTTAAGTGAGAAGCACACAGCACACGCTAATCAAATTTCACATTAGCGATTGTTTTTATTCGCGTTTTTCGACTACATTTAGTTGATCCAACTTTCGACTTGTTTGCCAATTGCAATTATCGCCACGTCGCGACGTTGACAACGCCAACAACGACCAATGCCAATGCCAATTTATAGAAGCCACGCCAACTTAATTGCAACAAATAAATCATAGAAACCAGCGACGGAGTAAAACGTGGCAGCAATCAAACCAGCAAACAAGTTATGTAGACTACTATTCCCGCTGTTCAACAGGCAGATGCCCTGTAGGAACATAGTTCAATGATACTTCTGTTTGATAATTAGTTTGAAAATGTATTTTCTTTTAATATCCTAAATACTTTCTTATTTATTTCCCTTTTGAATTATGGATAAATTGAATGCATTAAAAGACAGTTTTTCTTGCCATAAATAAGTCAAATTTGATTATTTTAAAGGGTATTCGCCTGCACATAAATAACATTCAGAACTTATTTCCGCATATTATAGTTTTATTTCTATATGTTATTATCTTGAGAGTAATAAGCACTTTATATGGGAATGATCAGAGATGATAGAGGAAATGTATGATCAATTTCATTCATTCCATTCAAACGGGGCCCCGCGGGGTATAAAAAAGACAACTGTTAAAACCTTAAAGTTTGAAGCATGAAATGGAATGAATACTATGAAATAGATACACTAAACTACTCTATATTCCATTTATATGTATATATACAATCTCAAATTCGGATTAAAAAAAAGTAAAAGATTCTCACTGAAGAGCATTCTCTTGTTTTTTCCTTGCAAGGGATATTATATAGAATTTCGTTAAATTTCATCAGCAAGATAAAAAATATACTATTGCACTCTTTAGAATTTCTTTAGATTAGATAGATCCAGTTGTGAATTCATCGGTGAATCTAGTGGTGATTTCATCGGTGAATTCATTGGTGAAGTCATTGGTGAATTCATCGGTGAATTCATTGGTGAATTCATCGGTGAATTCATCGGTGAATCCAGTGGTGAGTTCATCGGTGAATCCAGTGGTGAGTTCATCGGTGAATTTATTGGTGAATTCATCGGTGAATTCATTGGTGAAGTCATTGGTGAATTCATCGGTGAATTCATTGGTGAATTCATCGGTGAATTTATCGGTGAATCCAGTGGTGAGTTCATCGGTGAATCCAGTGGTGAGTTCATCGGTGAATTCATTGGTGAAGTCATTGGTGAATTCATTGGTGAATTCATCGGTGAATTCATTGGTGAATTTAGTGATGAAAAGGTTGGTGAAAATGCTAAAAAGAAGTATTAAATCACTTGGATATCTGTGTCACCTATTTCACTAGTGATTTCTGTTGCATTCCTGTATACCACAAATTTTGACTAGTTGATTTATAAAAAAAGTTTTTGCATTTCACCCAAAAAAAATGTGGATCATAATTGCAGATAAAAAAATTTAGTTTAGGAAAAAACTTTGCTAATAAACCCTTAAATTTCAATGATTTGTTAGGGTATTTAACAGGTCGGAGTGCGTCAATTAGTTGGTTCCTCACTATTGTTGTTCTTGTGGTCGTGTGCGTGAGAGAAATGTGAAAGAAATGATTGGCGGACAATGTCCAGCGCAGTGGACACACACCAAGCCATGTGGAGAGGTGTGCGAGTGGGGTGTTGGGTGTTGGGTGTTGGGGGAGGTGTCGCTTCAGGGCGGCGGCTTCAGTTGCGTTTCGCACATAAATGTCAAGTGCGCGTGTTGCTCATGTGAAGCTCACGCTCTCACACATGACCACGTACGCGATACAGAGGCAAGTTAAGTAGCTTTGTACATACACTTGCAAGCACACACACGCACGCACACACACACACACACACACACACACACAAATGAACGAACACACGGGAGGAGCATTGCTCGATGATGAATGCGCATAAAGTCGCCATAAATAACATTTTTCGGTCTCAGACATTTCCGTCTCGTTGTTTTTGCTGTTATTGCCATTGTTGCCGTTGTTATTGTTGATATTGTTGCATGGGCGATGATATTATGCCGGAAAGAAAAATCACACGCTTCAAAAGTTTAAATGACTTAATTCGCCTGAAAATGGGCGTGGCCAGTAAGAGTATGAATAAGAGTAACCGTAACATTTCGTGCTATTTTGTTGATTTTCGGCTTTTGATTTTTTCTTGCTTTTCTTTTTATATACATTTTTATTTCTTTTTTGTTTATTTCGCAATTGTTGAAAGCTCTGCATAATTGTCTTTTACTATTCCATTTTATGTTCTTTCAATTTTGTTGAGGTACAAATTGATGACGGACATTGCTCAAAGATATTCCTTATGTGTGCGTGTGTGCGTGTGTGTGTGTGTGTGAGTGTGTTCGAGTATCCGGATGAGTGGCTAAATGTGTGTGGATGACACGGAAGTGCGCTTCACTGACACCATTTCAAGTTATGGCTGCCCAGGCACGAACCTTGTGGTTTTTTAGCTGTTAGCTGTTCCCTGCTGACAGCAAACATATCGAATGCGAGTAAGTTCGCTTCCAGGATGAAGGATGTGACAGCAGAGACGCTTTAGCACGTGCAAGGACGCGTAGCCAAGAAAAGCTCATATTGAAATAAGCACAGAAACTAAAAAATGCCAAATAACAACTAAATAACATTGAAATACATATATGTATATCTAATTGAATAAAACTAATAACAAAGTTACTCATAAATACTTACAGAATTACGTAAAATATATAATTTATATTATTTAAAAATTATGAAACAGGATTAGAGTTGTCAAACATTATATTGGCATATTAATAAATTAATAAAAAACATATAGTAAACATAACAAAAAGTTTGAAATGCGCATATCTTTATTAGATGACTCATCATATTAAAGTATCTAGATTTAAAATGGATTTTATAACTCCTTTTTCGACATGCTGGGACTGCTAAGAATATAAAATAACCTGCGTTTCAAGTTTGGAAGCTTCAACTATTAAAGACTCTGAGAGCTACTGGCTATAAATCCGAATCAAAGTTAATATAATAAAAAAAAAATATTGTAATTCAATATGTAGTTAATTTGTTATAAATATAATACTATTTAAATTATAAATTATTTATATAAATTCCTCCATCTTATGAAGAAAAATACCTTTCAATGACTTTTAAGTCACATATACTATTTGTTATGGCTCAACTCAATTCGAAAACATCAATTGTTACGATAAGTTGGCCCAAAATAGATGCAAAAGGAGCCCAGTAAATGGGATTCTTGGGTAAGTCTGAAGTCACCCGACTTGAAGCTGTCGTATTGGAGAGAGAGAGTTCATCGACGACGAGTATAAACTAATCTGATTAGCATGCAACATGGTTAAGTCCTAACAAAGCTCGTTTGAATCAGAGAGTTGTCAGCATCCCGCTTTCAGTGTCATTCGCTGTAGCCGCCGAGATGAAAGAAAATTCCAGTTTATCACGCTTTCCCATGTATTCGTTGCTTCTTCTACTCGCACTGTTTTGTTTGACAAGTGCTCGTGGCAGCCACACAGAATTTGCCAAATAAAATAAAATGCCTCGACATTTTTTTCGGTAACATAAAAAAAAGAATGCAACCAGCCCGGTGAAGTCGACAAGTTTGTGAGGATTTAGATGAAGGTACTGAAAGCGATGGGGTGAGGAGGAGGTAGAGTTAGACAGGGATAGAGATGGAGGCGTGGCCGGCCTTAACTTATGCAAATATGCAAGACTAGGTGAATATGTAGGACACATGGAATCAGAATAACAGAATCAGAATCACAATTCAAGCAACAACAACAGCAATAAGAATAACAGAAACAACAACAATGGCAACAACTCTATAGGAGCAAGGAGCAAGGAGCAAGGAACAATGCCTAGCCACGTGCTCAATGCCGACAATCAACTCAATTTGAGGTGAATGGTGGCAGCTACAATACACAGACATACATACATACATTCAAAAATCAAGCAAATCCTCGATTCCAGCTTGATTTCGAGCGTGTATCCGTTGTGCTCTTTACTTGATCCCCCTTCCCCCTTTCGCACCTGCCGCACTTGCCACACTTGCCACGTGGCAACAGTAGCCAACATTTGAGCCTTTCATATTTCCAATTTAATGCCTCCTCCAATCCAAATTCAAATCCAAACAGATACAGATACAGATACAGACGAAACCGTCATAACTTCTTAACCAACGCAACATATGCAACACAACTGCCGAAACTGACTAAGGAATTTCGATCTGTGTTCTGGTTGCCTCTTCAGACTCTTCGGACTAAGCAGCGCCTTTTCCAAAATGATTGTACATTTGCCTATTTGCATAAACATCAGTCGGCGCAGAAAGAAGACCAAGTTGTGTGGGGCAGACAACATAAAGATACTTTGCACATCTTGAGGTACAAAGATAAGCTATAGAAATATGAAATGCTGATGCAAGATACATATATGTATAGAGGCAGAAAGAGGCACAGAAAACAACAACTTTTTGGTTCTTTAAAATTTAATTAATTTATAAAGAATAATTTCAGTTAACTATTTATTTCCAGCTATTGTATTAATGCATCTTTTTGGCTTAGTGAGTGGAGAAGGATCACCTGGCTTATTCAAAGGTAAAACCATAAGATAATACCACGCTGCCTGCATACGAATAGGCCAAATTGAGAAGTCGGAGACTGTAGCCTCTTGGCCAGAATAGTAAGCATGAATTATGGCTCATGTCTCCTACATAAGTGGAAACTTCTTCGACGTGGAGACGGACAGGTGTGCCAGACTGGATAAATGGCCATGCTCGTTGCCAAATAGCCGAAAATTAGTTTGGGTTTCGGATTTGAATTATTTTTTTGGGGCTAACTAGTCTCGACAATTAATGCGAGAAATTTGATAACTCAATCAAATTGATGTTTGGATGCAGGTAAACAGGTGGGACTAGCTGAATCCGCAACTCGAGTAAGTGGTAAGTGGGAATGGGAAATGGAAGAGCGTAAGCGAGCAGCAAAACAAAACATGAATTTGAAATGAAAATGAAAATGGATCCGAGAATGAAATCCGTTATCCTTGTCGACTTTGCCAGTTGCCTGTTTTGCTGTTTTTTGCTCGTCGTTCTGTCAGTGAGAAATCACAACTGGGCAAAAGCATTTGAACAGGAACAGGAACAGGAGGAGACATTGAGCTGAAACTGATGTTGAGGCTGGTTGAAGCAGGTGCAGGTGGCTGTGGTTCTGGTTCTGATTCTGATTCTGCTGCTGCTGCTGGTTCTAGTTCAGTTTCTTTTTTTATAGCTGGCCCTAAGCGGGCGAAAGCCTCATGCTAAAGGTGGAGCAGGTGTGTGCCAGTCTCGAATGCATGGCCAAAGCACTTGAGCTCATTTTCATGCAATGCAGCGCCTTCTTTTAGCCATTTCACTCGTAGGCTGAACGTTTCCCCCCCGCCTCTCATTTTCATGGATGGCCAACTCCGGGTCAGGCAACATCCACTTGTGGTGTGGCTGGCAGGCAAACATGGCCTATAGAATGAAAATCAGATTTGTTGGCCTTTGGACGAAACTGTTCTTTTGAATAGACCATTCTCTCGGAGTAATTCTACTCAACTAGCTCTATTGTTTTACTCTCTATTGTCCCGCTCAATTGGCTTAATGTGGATCCAGTAGCTTAGCTACACAACAATCCAGAAGTATCCTGAGATTACCCAAGAACATTATTTTACTTACCATAAGATACATTTACTTTTGTTTAAAAGTAAAAAGCATGAAGCTATAGTTCATTGGGAGTTGTATCTATCAAATAAAGGTCTAGTTATATTCGCAATGAATTTAACATTTATTATTTAAAACATTAAAATAAATTATAGAATTCGTGTACAGTCAATGATCTCTTAAATATGTACTTTTATTATTTTATTCTATATTTTTTATTTATTTATATTTATTATTTAGTGACTACTAAAAAGCAACAAAAGATTAATAAAATAAAATATTAAATAAGAAAAAACGATTTAAAATCCATAATTAGAGCAAATTAAAAATAGTTTAAATTGAGACGAAAAATTAAAAAAAATAATAATAATACAGGGATGCCACAGAAATAGCTTTCTCATGAATTTCTCCTCAATTTCATTTCACTGTGCCACAGGTCAATTCGCAAAATAATTTACCGCGGAATAAACTAGCGCTAAATCCGCTGGCGTCCGATGCTGCCACCTAGTCCGATTTAGATTTTAAAAGTCAGGGGCAGCGATGCCACATTTCTTAGTAAGAATTCGAAGTAAGGTATTTAAAATATATATATGGAACCAATTGAGTTTTCTTTAAATTAAGCATAAAAAAATAGGTCTTTTGCAATTTGTGAAAACATTTTTCACGAAGAGTTGCCAGACTAATAGCAGACAATTGCTAGAGTTGTCGAGACATTTTTATCAATTAAATTATATAAATTAAAAAAGAAAAAAATTAAAAGCTTATGGTTCTGCAATGATAAATTTAAAAAAGTTGCTAAGCAAACCCTTGGGTAATTTAATCTGAGAAAGTGTCAACCCTTAGCAGCCTTCTTCGAAAAGGTTGGTGAAAATGCTAAAAAACATTAAATCATTCGAAGTTCTGTGGCACCTCGGAAATTTCCGTGCGGAATCGCTTTCTGTGAAATTCTATTTCGCTTACGATTTCTGTGGCATCCCTGATAATAATAATCAAATAAAATGTAATTAATTATATGTATGTATATAATATGTTACTAACTGGCCAAAAATAAATACAAAAGTTTGGATTTAAGTTACAGCTAAACGTTTTTAAAACTTGCCTAACATCCCGATTTTCTCAGAAAAAGAAGTTGTTAACACTGTCATAGAAACAATCTGTCTTAAATTTATCACAGGGTTCTACAAAGGTTTCACATTCACGCACGTTTTTTAAACTTGACTTTTAAGTAAATGTATTCAAATCGATATTGAGAAGGCAGTAATTCATTGGAAGCAAGGTAATTAAATTATCTTATATTTGTATTAAAAAATATTAGAGGTGTTTGGTAGATAGGTACAGAATTGTATCTGTGACTGATTGCGCATTGTAAACAGCTCTTGACTCAGCTTGACTTGACTTGACTCTGTTGGATGCGCTGTGATTAATTGATGAGTTATCCTTGGCGAAGGATGCTGCTCATTAGCGACTGCTGCGAATCGGCAATAGAATAGAATGAGTTCATCAATGGGTGAGTGAGTGAATAATGACTGACTTTCTAACTAAGTGTGTGTGTGTGTGTGCTTGTGAGTGTGTGTGTGTGTGTGTGTGAGGTGCCAAGTCATCAAGTCGAAGCTGGAGCAGACTCGATCGAAGCCCAAAGAAATCCGCTTGAAAAACCTTAGAATGCAATTTTGAAAGTATCGTTGCGGCAGAGCCACAGCCACGCCCAACACAACAAACACACACCCACACACTACACACTACACATACACACACACACAACGGGCAGACACATAGAGATTGAACGACTTGGTTTTTAAGACCCTTGTGGCAGGATCACACGAGGGAGGAGGGAGGGGGGAGTGAGTAGGGAGAGGACGAATAAAATGCACATAACACGCCTCATCAACTATAAGCTTAGAATGACAGCAGCGCAACAAAATAACTTGCAGTTCTACCGCATTGCCACGCCCACCACTGCAATAGGGCAGTGCATGTGTGTGTGTGTGTGTGTAAGAGTGAGGGTGTGTATTTTATGCTTGACTGTGGATGGGCCTTTCAACATCTTACAAGAGCTGAGCTCGAACAGAGGACGACCATGATGAGTGACTTAGTGGAAACAATTTCATCCTTGCAGGTGCAAAACGTAAAGCACACAAACACATCTACACATGCGGGAATATATGTGTGTACATAAAATGTACACAGAAAAAAAATCATTCAAAAATATGTCAGTATGTATTTTTTACGTACATATACCATATACAGTAGACGGCATATTTATTTTGACAACATTTAAAGTTAAATCTACCCTGTTATTTGAACCTACTTCATGTACATTTTGGCATCAATCGGAAAGTTCATTTCAACTCCGTTTGAATGTTACAAAACTTTCCTTAACCCATTTAGTACCCATTAAAAATTTTTTTAAAAATCTCTTCACTGGTATTTTTTATAAATTTGTGAAAAATGCAAAAAAGGAACTTTTTGTATGAAAAGGAGGAAAAAAGGGTTAAAATATTCATTTTTAGCAGTTTTCAAAAATTTATAAAAAATGCTAGCAAAGAGATTTTTGAAAAATTGTTTCTGCAGTCACTATTAGAATTGTTTGAAGAATTTTTTTGCATCAAACAATTTTTTTTAAAAAATTGAGGAAAAAAGTTTTAAAATCTAGGTTTTTTTGAATTCAAAATTTTCAATGGGTACTTAATGGGTTAAGAAAAGTATTGCATCATTAAAACGGAATTGAAATGAACTTTCCATTGATTCCAAAATATACATGAAGTAGGTTCAAATAACGAGTAGATTTAACTTTAAATGTTGTCAAAATAAATATGCCGTCTAGTGTATGTTCTGGATGTTATTGTTATATAAATACAATATGCGGATGATTTAAATATGCCACAAACATTTGATTTCACTGAACAAAATATTATAGAGCTTCGATAGTCAATATATATGCGGATAAGGTATTGATACATTTTTACTGAATTATGTATTTTTAACTCGATTTATGAAATTCCAAATTTACCAAACTTTTGACACTATTTGGGATTGATTTTATTTCGCAGCCCCAAGTTTTTTTCAGTTCACACACACATATGCATACATACAATATTACTCCGAGATGAGTTAGTTGAGTTTGTCAGCTAGTTTCAATTTCAGTTGCAATTGCAACTTCGACAGATTCGGAACAGGCCACGGACTATTCTATATAAATATTATACAATATATAAATTGTTACAAATATGTATGTACTTGTAAATATACATAAATACATACATATGCATGCATAGGGAAAGCGAATAAATTTTTTAAGTGTTTTGCATTTGAGAGCAAAGCGTCAGCTTGTGTTGTTGTTGTTGCTGTTGCTGTGCTTTGCCAACCGCCCCGTTTACCCCCCGCAGTCGCTATTCATCATGCCCCCTGTTTTTCCATTGGATGCGCCTTTCTCTCCAACTTTCCCTTGCTTTCTCTGTGCGCGAGAACGCTTTGCCTTTTGTAAATATTTATGGAAAGATTGTTGTATGATTTATGACAATGATAATATCGCATGCACAATGACGTGTAAGAAATATGAGTTGATATTTTCTAAACAAATATTTAATTCGCATTGCCAGCAACCAACAACAAGGATACGAATATGTGTCTAATGCGGAACAAGGACTGCGCGATTGGGACGAAGGCCTTCAGACCTTCAGACTTTCCACGGGGAATATACAGTACTCGTATAGATGTGTGCTGAAAGTCTCAGGTAATTATGGATTAAAGGTTATAGGGGTTGCTTTTAGCAATGCTTTCAGAGATATGTATTCATAGGTATATGACTATCAAAGATGCAAGCCGAACGACACTTGGAGGAGAGTCTTATCTGCCCTAAGCATTTTTTGAATTTCGGGACTATAATCTATACATAATTATTTTTTGAAAGATCCAAAATCAGCATGAGAAAGTGAGTTTTGGTCCGGGCTAAAGTCGACCTATTCATCTATATCGAAGTCTAAGGTGATAAGACCAACTTATATGATCACGAAAATCTCATGAATCCTATCAGATTCGGAAAGTAAATTTTACTCAGAAATCAATATAATTCTCTTTTTTGGGCTAGATTAGGAAATTGATTTGAATAGAATTGTGTTGACTTCAATACATTTTGGGGAATTACTCTCCTCTAGTATCAAACTGAAATGACGCAAATCATTAAATAATAAATTATAAAAAATTTTAAAATCTTAAATAACATTTTCAAGCAATTAGAACGTTTATAATTAACCCATTATTTTCGATATATGTTGTTAATGCCTCACATTTGATTGGAAAAAATAAAAGATAACAAAAAGCAGGAATGTGGGAGATATTTTTTTTGGTTAGTCCGAACTCTGCTCGGGCAATGAAAATGCTGCCATTAGATTATTTCCGCATAATATTATACAAATTTGGACTTACAGCGATCGGAAAACTGCTATAAAAGGACAATTTCTTTATATTTTTATTTATTGGCATTTCAAGTACATGATATTAGTCAAAGACTGACTTTGAACTCGTAGAATGGCAAATGCAATGGAATTGAAGTTTCTTTTAGCTACTCACTTGTCTCAACTTTGATATTACTATTAGCTGTCACACATTCATTGGATGCTGCAAGTGTATCTAAATTCAAGCAGTTTCTCCTATACTCGATGATTTTGGTTTCAGACATTTTGCGATACGCGTTACGAGCAAACAGGAGGATATGGTAAAAAAAGGGGCAGAAAATACTGCTGGCAAATTGACATGTGATGTCCATCCGCATGGATGGCAACAAAAAGCGGATGCTTATTTAGTCCAGATAACCCAGCTCCCTTACGACCAGGAGCCAGTTACCAGCTGGGGCCAAGGAGGCGCCTTTGGCGTCCATGCACGAGTATCCTTAAATAGATCCTGCGTCCTGTGTCCACTTTGCACTGCCTATCAGTCGATTTGCCCCTTTTTTTTGCTTGTCTCTCTCTGCCTGTGTTTGATTCATAATCGATAAATGATTTTGTTTAGTTTTGTTCGCTGATATGTTTTGTTGGGCACACACACACACACAAATACACACAGAAGGGAAGTGAGTATGTAAAATAGCCATAGGCCAGTTGCCGGGACAACTGAAAAAACTAAACTAAACCAAACCCAACCATACCGAACCGAACCGAACCGAGCTGATGTCGCTTAACATAACGAAAAGGATTTGGACTTAAGCAGCTTACATGTAAACAGCACACACACACACACACACACACGTGGAGAGAAGGACTCATACATTTGCAAAAAGTATTGCATACTTTTATGCAGATTATGAACATGGTTGTTATAGTTACGAGTTACTTTCGATAAGGACTCGCCGTCAAGGTAGCGTCTATCCCGTTGCAGCTGGCGCCCAAAGCGAAAGGCTTCCTTCCCCCTCCCTTAAACCCCTTCGACCCCACTCTAACCCAGACATCGCTTCATTTCCATATGCTGCCAAGATGCCTATGCCCCAAACATGTCTCAAGTCAACAACTAACAGGCCATGTTTCGCCTCCGAGCGCCAAAAAGTCGCAAAAACAGTTGCGCCTGCGCTTGGATAAAGGGAAAAAGGATAAGGTGGTGGTCAGGGGGACAGGAGGCGGTGACATCCGGGGTGCAAGGGGCATCAAGGATGCAGGAGGCGGCAGATGAGTGGCAAATATGCTAAATGCAAGCTGCCATCCTGACTGTTATCCTGTCTGCTCTGCTCCGGCTTCCGTTCTCTGTTTTCTCTGCATGTAAATGAGTGTCATATTTTCTCCAGCTCTTTCTTTTGTGGCTTTTCTCCTTGATTTCGTCTATGTCTTCGTCAACGACGGGTTGACTGGATTTTCCTTGCCATGTTGTGATTGTTTCCATCTCTTTCACATGCTTTCTAGCCTTCCCGCTCGACTGCCAGCTGCCAGTTGTTAAATCAACTGTTTTGCATCAAAATATCAATGCATACATATTCTTTTTTTGGCATAGGCATAAATTACAAACGAGAGAGATGAGATTTACGAGTGCCAATTCAATACCCAACAAGGGGCAACACCTCCAAATCCTCAACCTCATGGATCAGGTTGAATATGTTGATTTGTCGGATGCCGATTCCATACCCAACCAATCATTCCGTCATTCTCCACGAATGTAAATGAGTGCTAAAATGTCTATGTGTGTGTGCTCGTGTATTCTCGACTCATAAATTTGATGATTTATGCGTGATTCAAGTCAAGATCCTAAATGATTCTTCGAAATGTTTAAAAATATTTAACAGTTGCAAATATTACTTTAGTCACAAATTGAGTTCTATTCAACTATTAAACAGTTGACCAAAAAGGCAACATTGAGAAATTGAGAATAATAGGGAAAAAATTAAGTCTAAAAATATATATAGCATAGAAGCAGAAAGAAAGTCTATTCGATTTAGAATATTAAATGAAAATGAGAATACTAAAATTGAGTTTTTATGTCTTTTGCACCTCTTTTTATTTGAACGATATGAGGATTTAGTATTTGATTTGTCTTCAAGCTTTTATACATTTTTGAATACATAATCAGGTATGCCTCAGAAATCTCTTGAATTTCACGTCAATTTCAATTCTCCGTGCCACAGTCCAATCACCTGAACAATTTTGAGTGAAACGAAATCATTGCTCAATTCACTGGCGTCCGATGCCATGAGAATAATGTCACATTTTTTGTCCGAATTTTTGAATTTAGAGTTGTCGAGAAACTTTTATTGTTTGTCGCGCCAATAACTTTTAAATTTTTTTAAGCTATACAATATCAATTATTATATAAATAAATTGAATTATATAAATTAAATAAGAAATAAAATAAAAATTGTATATTCTGCAATGATAAACTTATAAAAGGTGCTAAACAAACCCTTGGGAAATTTAATCTGAGAAGGGGCCAACCCTAGCAGCCTAGTTCGAAAAGGTTGGTGAACATGCTAAAAACTATAAATTACTCGAAGTTCTGTGGCACGGGGAAATTTTCGAAGTGGAATTGCTTTTCTCTGAAATCGCTTTCACTAGTGATTTTTGTGGCATGCCTGAATAAATAATATTAATTTAAACTATTTAAAACTAAAGAAAATAGCCGGCTGAAGGAAATGAGTAAAGTGATTAAAATTTTAAAAATGTCATAAATTAAATTTAAAGTTTCTTTTTAGTAAACTAGAATCGAATGCCTGTTTGGGTTTGAGCTTAAATGTGTGTTTTAAAACAGTTGCAAATATTATCCCAGTTAAAGCATAATTCGCAGTTATTTACGTTGAGCGTTAGAGCCAGTTGTTTCCGCAATAAACGATTAAACTGGCGCTATCCATGTGTAAATCATAACGTGGCCACTAAAATCAGCTTAGTTGCGACTGTGCGTGCACATTTAACGCATAATTTATAGGAAAACGCATGGAATCTTTAATTAAAAATGGAAAAATAAGCGACAGTGAAAGCCGAGGGAGACAAAGTGAGAGAGTGATATAAAGGGGTTAGAGAGAGAGAGAGAGAGAGAGAGAGAGAGAGAGAGAACTGCAATAGCACACACGTGCATCGCGTTGATATTTATGACGGTGAATCGCAGCGACTGCAAATAATTGCATATTACGCATACGCCGTGTCTGCCGCTGCAGAGCTTTCATTTTTAGTCGCTGTGCATACTTGGCATAATTTATTTATTTTTACTTTATCTTCTCTTATTTGCAACCATAAAGCAGCTCGTCGCACAGCATCCAAAACAAATTGCAACAAAATTGTGAAAAATCAAATGTACTTCAAGTTATTTATATTATTTTTCGCTGGCAGTTGCCTCCAGCTGTACTAGCTCTCTGACTAGCACAGGGGTTAAGGTAAGGGGGTGCTGTATAATAGGGGAGGGGAGGCGAGAGGGTGTCGGGAGTGTGTCAGCAGTTCTTGGCAACTTCTTCCTGCAGCGTCGATGTAGTTTCTGCTATCTGCAGCCAAGTTGATGACTTCACACAACTGCATCTTGTTGTTGCTGTTGTTGTTGTGTATGTGGTGTGTGTGTTGGTGTGTGTGTTGATGTGCATGTGCTTAAGTGCTTCTTGCACTTTGACTGAATCTGTCCGTCTGCCTGTCTGTCTGCCTTATGGCATGCCTCAGCGGACTAATAGCTTGATAAACTACATTTCGCACATTCATTATGAATGACGCCTGTCACCTTTTCTTTTTTCTGTTTTACAGCTTCTCTCTTTCTTGCTCTTTCTCTCTCTCCTTTTTATTCCATATGTATGTGTCTTGATAGTTGCTGCAAAAAAACACATATTTAACCATCATAATATGTTATATATTTACGCTATTTTGGGCGAATAACGAAATTTTACGCATGTACGAATGCATTTCTTGCTAGCGAGGGATGATTAATAAGTATTAATTATATCAAACAGATTTATTTGTACATTTATTTAGAAGTCATACCTTAACTCTTTTCTTAAACAAGTTGTGTAAAGTATATAACTGAATTTATTCTGGAAAATCATTCTTGCCATAAATATCTCGATTGGTTTTTGTTAAATTAAAACTCAAAGTGATGTAATTTTTGGTAGTTCTGAGAATCACAAACGATCGATTAACCCTCGATTAATTTGATTTTCTCGATTTTGTGTACGTGTTTATGCCACGCCCATTGGGCGCACAAGGCTGCCATTAAATATTTCGTTTGTCAAGGAATTTTGCTTTTAACTTTTGTTTTTTATTATTTACATTTTTTTTTATTTTTTTCCTGCCATTGAGTGCGTGAGTGACTGAACTGTGGGCCAAGACGAGGAAGAGGAGCAGGACGAGGGTGCAGACGAGGACGAGGTAGAGGACCAGGCGGGCTTGACAGGACCTGGCAGGATAACCGGCACGCCACACGGTAGACAAGTACTCGTATGATGAAATACAAATTAAATTTCCACGCACAAAAAATCAGATATGAAATGTAAAACGTAACGAGAGACGTGTCTGGCATTGGCGGTTGGAGGTGGGAGACTTCCCTCTCGGTTAAGAAACAGGAGCCACCGACACATGCGACGTCCCGGAACATTGGCGTGTATCCCAACCCTATACATATGCCTTCATTCCTCATGCTCCTTCCTCATTCCTCATTCCTTCTGCCACAAGCCTCATCCCCTCACGTTCTACTCCTGACGCCAACGAAGACGCTTCATCAGCGACGCGTTTCCTCTTGCAGCTGTTGTCTTTATACCCTGCTAATGGCAGTTTGATGGGGTATATTCACTCGACAGTTTGAGTGTGCGAGCTTTGAGTCATGCGGATTCTGGAACTGTGTATATCTCAAATCTCACATAATTTATTACTCATTTATTAACATAATATTCTTAGAAATTAAAAGAAAAGTTTTAGACTGAAATAGGATCAAGATTATAATCAAGACTGCAATCCGACTCGCAAACCCGAAACTATACCGATTCTCTTTCGACAACAAAAGGTTCGGTTGGAAAATAAATAGAATTATTGCAGAAATAAGTCAGATTATTTACAAGACTTTCATTGCTTATAGAAAAATGTAACTGATTAAAATAAATGAGATAAAATTAAGATATTAAAATTTTCTTTTGGAAATGAAACTAAATCCAACTCTATGGCTCGAACCACTGAGCTGAACCTCTATTCAAATTTTGGTGGTTTTCAGGCTTGATTAAAATACTTTCAAGCTCAAATGAACAATGATTAAGCTTCAGGTAAAGTTCGGAACAGGGCTCGTTGTAGTCGAACAGGTTATGAGGATCCGAAATCCTCACTTGTTCCACTTTGCGGAGGGCTCAAGACTCGCAGCTCACAGCAATTGAAGGCAAATTTAAATGGAGTCCCTCCCATCGTCGCCTCCATCGCACGCATGTCTTCAGCCACAAGCTTAGCCATATTGCATAAGGGGAGCTGTCCTGAACCTGAACCCAAACCCAAACCCAAACCCTAACTCGATCCAAATCAGCACTCAACGCTGCCACAACCTCAACCCAGTGTCTATCTCTGTTTCTGCTTCTGTCTCTGTCTCTGTCTCTGTCTCTGTCTCTGTCTCTGTCCTCGCCCCTGCCACTATCAATGTGTAAATGCGTAAAAAGGCGTATAATTTGCATGAGATTTGATTTCATGCCGTCACCGTAGACAGTAACGGTAAAGCTCGTGTACACACAGATACTAAGTGTCGATGCAATTGTATTGGTGGCGATAATGATGGGCCACGGTTAAATCCTGCAACTGCACTTAAGCGTCCATCATATCAAATAGAAAGGGTAAACAACGTTGCATTTGCTCCCGCATGGAGATTACGCTTTTTTTAGATAATATTTTTATGATAATATAGATGCTGAAGGAATTCTCAGTAATGAAACGAAGTGGAGTGAGGGAGAACAAGTAATCCAATGGAATTTTCAAAAATCTTAAATAACATTCTCCTGTCTCGTAATTTTCGTATGATGGAGTTAAGCTCGTTTATGGAATATGCCGCATTCAATTATATTTAATAATTTCTTTTAGATATGCACATTTATAAATTAAAGAAATTTAAAGAAAAAAATAACTTGCATTGCATGTACATAGTTATATATCTAGTACGTATTCAAAATTATCCCATTAGTTTTATTTACATTAATGAAGAAAACCCAAATAAAAATAATATACTATTGTAACAAATACTGAAAAAAAATTTATTTTATTTTCAATACAAATGTATTTTGATTTACGCTTTATACTACGCTATATTTCTGTCAAAATAAAACTTAAATTATTCTCGTTGGGTATTTGAGGATTGTCTCTGTTGCACTGTTCGAGGTTCGCTCTTTGTGCACTTTTGTGGCAAGCTGCTGAGCATTGATAACAATTCACGGACACATTTGGTAATTTACGGTTCGAGTGGATTTGAATGCAGCTAGAACTACGGTGGATAATTTGTATTTACGTGAATTTCATGCACGTGCTCAACTCACCTGCTTAAAAAGGGCATTCCACGATTCGTGACCGGCTTTTACTCTGACTCCGACTCCGTTTCCGTTTCCGGCTCTGACTCTGGCCTTGGGTCACCGTTACCGTCTCCATTTCTGGCAATTGACAGCTACAGATACAATGTTGCAAATAGATAGCAGCATGTATTGCAAATGTGCTTTATTCGTTGCTGTCGTTGAGTACATATAAAAACAATAAGCAAAACGCCACAAGCAGCAGCAGCAGCAGAAGTGGCATCCACACTGCCAACGTGGCTGTGGCAATGGCAATGGCAATTGTAATGGAAATGGGTGTGGGAATACCGATGATGGTGGCAAAGCAGAGCAAAGGCAAACAAATACAACAATAAATATTAATAAATTTCACATGATCATAAAAATGAATTTGTGAATCCAACACGCACACACTGAGTTACTCACACGCAATACAAATACCCGTACGAATACATACAAACATATTACATTATATGGCTTAACCATAACAAGGCAATCACATTATTAGGCAGCACTGAGCACAAATACGACAGCCTCCTCTCAGCCCCAATCCCAATCCCTATCCCTTCCCCTGCCCCTGACACTGTCACAGACACAGTCCCACTTTCACTCCCAATATCAGTCCCAATCCCAGTCACAATCATTCTGTCCTTCTGTCTGTCTGTTTGCCTCTTGGCTGGGCGTGGCTGAGCCAGGTGGGCTTTGGGTTTTGCTTTATTGGGGGCGGTGTCGTCTTTAAGCATCAACGGCTGTTAGGTGTTTTCGGTTCAAGTGCACACAAACTACCTCGTACACACTTCCTCTGCCACACACGGAGACAGAGACAGAGACAGAGACAGAGACAGAGACACTCAGAGAGATACTGGCACACGCATGGCTGTAATATAAACATATGCAATAAGGTTATCTTATTACCAGGACCAAAAGGAGGCTGAAACACCACGTTGGGCGCCAAATGCGCGCACAGTAAATCGAAGCAGATTCAAGTCATTTACCTCCCTGCCTTGCTGCCTACTGCCAGTGGTATGTTTTTTTTTTTATTTTTTTGGCAATTTAGGCTGAATCTCCTATTAACCGCGGCTGTTGTCACTGAATTACGGTACATATAATATGTATATCCGATCTTAGCGAAGAGATACAGCATTCGATGCTACATAAATCATTAAAAGCAAAACCAATAAATATTTTCAAAACGGAAGCAGGTTAAAGACTCACAATTCTATCGACAGATGGTTTTGAGAACACACTTTTCACACATTTTGTTTTCCATCAGTCAGTCAATAAAAATATATTAGCAATAACTAAAAAAATAAGATTTTAAGCAATAAAGTTGTATTTCTTAAAACCTTTAATAAGAACAAAAAGTTAAGTTAATTTTATTAATTTTTTTAAAAATTAGAATTTGTTAGACCCCGTACTTTAAAAAAGTAAAGGGGTCTATTAACTTTGTCACAAAAAAAAATGTGCGTAACAGGCAGAAGGAGGCGTGGCAGACCCCATAAAGTATATATATTCTTAATCAGCATCAACAGCCGAGTCGATATAGCCATGTCCGTCTGTCCGTCCGTCCGTCTGTCCGTCCGTCCGTTTGTCCGTCTGTCCGTCTGTAAGAGCGCCTAGATCTCAGAGACTATAAGAGGTAGAGACTCCAAACTTGGTATGTAGGCTCGTCTATATTAAGAGCAGATCGAGTTTGCTTTAGATTTTGGATCAGACCACTTTATCATATAGCTCCCATAGGAACAATCAGTTGAAAATCAAGTCTTAGTATGGAAAACTTTTTTGCTGTTTGAGATATTTCAACCAAACTGACAGAATATGCATAAAAGATGGTCCCATACATACTGACCAAATTTGATTGAAATCGAATTACTATATTATATAGCTGCCATAGGAACGATCAGTCCAAATAAAGTGTTAGTATGAAAATCTTTTTGTAGTTTGAGATATCTTTATAATAAGTACGGGGTCTCCGACAGTCGAGTACCGCTCGACTGTAGCACCGCCGACTAGTTTTTATTTATTTTATATTTTTTATTATTTAAAATACTGTCGCTATTACCAATAAATGAGATGGATAATTAATTGTCCTTAATTAAGCACAAGATTTGATTTATATTTTAATGCATTAAAATTGTAGTATAAATAGTATATTTTCTTCATCATTTCAAGACGCAAAAAAATTCTGTGTAAATTGATCACTCAATGCGGTTGAATGAATATAGAAAGCGGAAAGATGGCAATCAATTTACAAAAGTGAATTTGCGCTGACAGTAATTCTTACAACTGGAGTGCGCATATATGTATGTACAAGAGTCAAGAGGGACCAATACAAACTACATTTTGGTGTCCAACTCCTACTCCTGCTCCAGCTGAATCTGGCACTGGTACGGAGAAGGATGCCCGAATGCTGGCTTGTTTTATCGCATCGCATCGTATTGACTCGAATCGAATCGAATATGTGCTTGAGTGATCTGTCAATTTAAACGTAAACGAATTATCACAACATTGGACATATGGAGTGTTCGTGATGTAAGGCCCCCAATGTGTTTAGCTCTCGATTCCCGGGACACAGGATACAGGGCACAGACCACAGGACACAGGATGCGCAGGAAGTGGCTGCTTTAATGACATGCCTTGGCCAATGCCAATATTAACGCATCCCATGTACCACCTTTCATATGTTGCCGGGCGTGTTTATTATATACAGTAATTTGAAGGTGTACAACAACAACAACAACAAAAACAAGAAGACCAACTTGAACGAGAACACCAAGCAAAAAGCAACCCAATGTAACGGGTCGGTCTTCCATCGCATATGGCTGAGGTGGTTGGAAAAAATGGACCAATCGATAAGAATGTAATTTGCCATAATTCACTGAAATTTGCTCGGGATATTGGCTTTCTTTTTTTTATACACAAACACACACACCCACACACACATGTGCATGTGCGACTGTGTGTTTCAGCCAATTGTATATGTATGTGTGTGTGTGTGTGTGTAAGCCCGTCCTAACAAAAAATTATTAATGGCAAAAGGCAGTTGGTATTAAAATTACACCTACTAAAGGCAAAGGCCCAAGTACACTCACACACACTCACACAGGCATACTAATTTACGCTGTCAATACTTATAAACATTAGTGTATGTGTGTGTGCGTGTGTGTGACATGTTTATGAATGTTTGCATGTATGTATGAGAGCATTATGATGCTGCTCTCAGAAGCCTCTTTCACTCTCGCATGCATTAAATTGACATTCATATTACTTATTTATGCATGGGAAATTAATTTTGATATGTTGATTTCCTGCATGAGCACACACGCACACGCATACACACACACACACACACACACACACACTTTTAAAAACATTCCAATATTTATGGTCCACATACATTCAGCAGCACTGTTAAATTAGTAAACATACGATATAATGCATACAATTCTTTGTTTCAGCTTCTGCGCAAGCGCAAATGTTGCCGAATCTGAGATTACTAAGAGTTAATTGGAAAATTGATATAGAGAAACTTCAATTTTCTTTAAAGTATGAAGTAAAAATATATTGAGACCACTAAAAAAAATGAGCAATTACTGTTTATATCCAGCAAACTACAGCAGATATTAAGCTCATATTTTATAGGGAACTAAAAGATATGGGGAACAAAATCCTTAATATTGAAAAAATGTGTAATACGTATTCTTTAACTCATTTATCTGACTGAAAAAATATGTAAATCAGAGCTAAAAAAAAAATACTTTCCCGACTTCTTCTTGCAATTAAATATTTAGCTTAAAATTAGTATATGGGCTAATAATGAGTTGCGAACGTTACATTTGCACTCAAATTTTCATGTTTAAACTTATACAGCTCCCTTTCAGATTGGTGAATTTTAATGAAATTTTTTGAAAAATGCATGTAATTGGGAGTACTCTTAAGCCTACTTTAAAAAAAAAGCCTTACTGTTTTTGAAAAAATTTTAGGCCTGCCAAAAGTTCCGTTGCGGCCGTTACAAAGAATGGAACTCGATTTGAGGTTAACGTGCATTTGTACATATATTAGCGAATTTTGCATAATAAACAAAAATATCCAAATACAAAAAATGAAGTGGAATATTTGTCCATATCAATCCAGCATCATAAATAAAGATAAATAGTTTCGTTAATAAATATCTTAGTTTTACGTTACGTTGCGTTTTTACACACACACTTTTTTAAAATTGTTAATATATATTAAATATCTTCTCTATATAGTTTTTATCTTAAATAAAAGAAAATGAAACAAAGTTTAAAATGAACTAAGCGCAAAAACACTCAGACGACTTTTGTCCCTCTTTTTATGCCATTGAAAATACCCTTGTTTTTTTATAAGAAATATTGAAATTAAGAGGCAAAAAGAGGAATTAATTGATTAGGCTCGGCCATGAACAACAAAAACACCGTAAAACAATTTTGTTATTGTAGTTCGAAGCCTGAAAATGTATTCTATGATTTCAAAAAACAACTATTATTAAAAAAATTACAGTTTTTTGACAACTTTCGATTTTTGCCCTTGGTTTAGAACTTTCGGATTAGCCCATATTCATATGTACACGTACTTGCTTGTATGTAAAGGCGGTTCTTTCTAAACCTTTTTCAACAAAGGAAGAGAGACGAACCATTATCAATGTTTAAATATTCTGTAAGCTTATATAACTTTAACCTGCTTTCCCACATTATACACTTACTTGTGCCTTAAGCACCAACTGGGCTATTTCAATCACTGACTTTGTTCCTAATTTATGCGCACCATTTACCAACATTTTGAGCACGTTTGTTGATTACTCTCCCCTCAATCCAAGACGAACGTCGTTCGTATGCATAAATTGCTAACCGGCCCATAATAACCATCGTCTTTGGGGGCATCGATCAGCGGGGCAGTGGACAACGTCCACCTCCAATTGCCCATCAGAGGTCGCGCGATTCAATGGCTTAGCCGGGAGGCTTTAGCTTTCCACTCGTAGTTCGTAGTTCGTAGTTCGCAGTTCGCTTCCGTGACGCTAATTCATTATGCGCACTTCCTGTCATCCGGTTTGGGCCTTGCGCATTATAAGTATCCTTAACCCCTCAGTTCGTACTTGGGTGTTGTGTTTCATTGTTTTTAATCACTTTTCAATCAACCCCTCAAAGTTGGTTGCCCCCAAAATGGCCTTGGGGTCGCACTTTGATTGGCAAAATAATTATAATATGCATGTACTTTTAACATAATAGTTATCAACGTTTCATTGTCCCAAAGGCATCTGCGGCATTTGCATTCTGCCATTTGCATTGCTCATTAAAGAAGCCATCGATTTTAGAGGGACCATCTAGTAATTTCCAATTAACTGGCCAGAGGGCTGCCTTTATAAAAGTCTATTTTTAGTTAGCCGCTTAACCCATGGAGTGAAAAGGAGCAGCAAAGGCTATTGGCTGACTGATAGCTGCTACCTGAGGAGGGGTTGAGGTTCAGGAGAAGGGGGAGAAGCGTTGAACAGCAGCTCACCCACGTTGGGCGCCATTAAAGAAAGTTGGACTTTTCGCTGTGTGTCACCAGCTTGTTCGACGCTGAAAACATTTACAAGTTGCACTCGTTAAAAACTTTGTTATAGCTGCACACGCTTCCTCCGCCTGCTATTGTCTTGCGAGTACCAACCATGACCAACTTCTGGCAACGCCCAACAATTGAAATCCTTGAAATATCCAAAGTTGTCAGCGGCAACGCGTTGCTCTTGTTGACGGGTTAATTTCTGTACCGATGATTGATCAACCGGCAACCAGGGCCACAAATACGACTGTGTCTCTTTCTGTATCTGTATCTCTTTCTACCAAAGCAATGTTTTATTTAGCAGAACAGATTTGTCTTGTGGCTTAAAATCATATTAAATTAAAGAAAATCATAGCAATTTTTTAACCTCTTATTTTTATTTCTTTCTTTTTGTATTAGTTTTTTTCAATCTGTCATGTTCTCAGCCGTCTTATTTGAAAACCGAGCGACTCGCGTTAGTTTATTGGATATTCCTCCTTCTCGCTAGGCAAAAACTCTAATGCTAAATGCTCCAAAGTTTGTCTACGCAAAGTTGTGATAAATTTGGTATTTGTTTTGTATATTTTATGTGGCAATTGGCTGGTGTTATGCTTGTTGTTGCTGCCGTTGTTATTGTTCGTCAAGTAATTAAGCGATAAGCATGCTAAATACACAGAACATCGCCTTCGCCCCGCATCTTGTTTCTCCCATAAGAGCCACCACAAAATGCCACAATTTGCCATGGAAAGACATAACATTCGAAGTTGTTGTTGTTCCCAAAGAACATCTACGACAAGGACATTATTATGGATAAGGCTGAGGATGGGAATCGATATGGAGATGAGATGAGATGAGGCGAGACGGGGAGTCTGCACATGGACAAGGCAGCTGCTGGCTCAGGCTTTGCTCAGATGAAGATAACCACTTGAAAACTCATTAGCTGGAATTATAATTAGACAATTATTAGGTTTTTAATTTGTTGTTGTTTAGCGTTGCGAAACCCATTACGACTACTATTATTATTATTATTACGATTACGATTATGATTATTATCAACAAAGCTTAGCTTGTTAAATGCCATCTAGCCGACAGTTTTCGCAATTAGAGCTATTGAAAATGGCTCATACGTTTTGTTGCCCAAAAGTTGTGGAAAGTTGTTGAATCGAGACTGACACAATAAATGCTACTTCTCTTAAAATTGGGGTGTTATAATATTCACATGGAAAAAAAATAAATAAAGTCACTCGTTATTCAGGTGATCTTATAATTTGTTAATTAAGAAAACGATTTAAATATGCACGACCCACCAGAATTTAAGAAACATAATCATACTGGTCTTTGACCTAATTCAATCAGTTATTCATTGACTAATTACTTACAGGTAATTAGGCAACTTCTTGAAATCGTTGATCGATTTAGAAAAATGAAGACAGAATATCCCGTGAAAGTCAGAAAAGAAAAACACCTTTAAGTTGCCTGTTAATACTGAAACTTTTACTTAAAAAAATACATAACAACATACATGTACCCACAATATAAACATTTTAAGATATTCAACAGTTAGCATGGAAATAAACGTTTCTGTTAATGCAAAAAAAAAAAAAAAAAATGAAATATATCAACAATTTTTTTGAATTAGATTAGATTAGAACTAAAACTGACAATTATTAAATTTTATTTGATTTTTTCATTAATTAATTTGTAAACAAAGCACCCTGTTTAAATTCTTTCATATTATCTCTGTCACACAATGAAATTTGACGCAAAATACTATTGAATACTCTATGGATATAAGTAAAGTATTTGTTAACTTCGTGATGTTTTGTCACTAGCGTGGAATGTCACGCTTGAACTTTTAAAGCTTCTTGATCGAATTTGACGTAATGATCGCAGGAATGAAGATACTATGATGATTGCAAAGGATTGGGAACTTCAATCGATTTTTAAATGGAAATTTGAAAAACGCTTGAGAGGCGTCGCACAACAAATGCGATGCGAGATGTGGAAATGATGTTAAGTAGAAGTGCGGGTATTATTTCAATAATATGAATAAAATGTAAGTGCCTAAATGTGTGTGTGTGTGTGTAAGTGTGTATGTGTTCTTGCGTTGAAGTACTTGTGGCACGTAGCAATGCCCCCAAATAGTCGACCGCAGAGTGGAGCTCAAACAAAAACCGACTCTGACAACAAATGCGCAGACAAAAATAAATCCAAAACAGAGAGGCACGTGTGTATGAGTGTATGAGTGTATAAGTGTGAGTGTGAGTGTGAGTGTGTGTGTGTCGGGTAATAATCTTATCTTTAACTCGGCAGAAACAGAAGCCGTTGAAGTTGCTGCTACTGCTGTTCCTTCCATTGCCCGTAGCCAGCGACTGTGAAAGCGGCAACTGCGACTGCGACTGCGACTGCGACAGCGACTGCGACTGCGACTGTGACAGCGGCTGCCATGGCTGCTGTTTCCATTGTATTGTAAATGTGCGTGCCACTCACAGTCATCTGTGTGTGTGTGTGTGTGTGTGTGAACTGCCATTTCCATATGGCGTCATATTGCAGGATGTCATGACGGTGGCGGCTGCTGCTGCTGCTGTTGCTGCTGCTGCCGTTGGTTTTATACAATTGAAATTTGTAATTATTCAAATCGGATTTAAATACACACACACACATACACACACAGACAGTCAGACAGGCAAAGAGACGAGCGACCAGAGGGGAACTGAAAGGGCAGACGGACTTTAGTTTCGAGCCGGCGAAAAGCAGCAGCAGAAGCAAAAGCAAAAGCGACGCCGGCTGCTAAAAAATAAAATAATCAAAATTATAGTCTACCAACAGGCGCAACGAGCAACGAAAAGAAACACGGACAAGCGCAAGAGAGGGAGAGGAAGAGGGAGAGGAAGAGGAAGAGATAGAGAGAGGGCAGATAAGTAGCAGGCAGGTGCATACTGAATCAAGATGGAGGCCGTGTACCTCGTTTTGCAACTCCTCTTTCCTGTTCCTTTGTGTGTGTGTATAAGCATTGTGTATATGTGTGTGTGTGTGTGTGACAACGTCAAATTGGATGAAAATTAATTCATTTTGAAGCGTTAAGATTCTTTACGCGCTAATGAGTTGAAGTGTGCACACACACGCACACACACACACACGCACACACACACACACACACACACGCACACACACACACATACAGAGCCATGAGCATAAAGAAAAGCAGCTTCGTTTGCAACAGATGCTTTAATACCCCGTCTGTCTTGTGGTTGCCCAAATTGGGCGTGGCAGCGAATAAACGACCTATGTATGTATGTGTACAATCCTTAGTTTCCTCTCCCTTTCAAGAAGCCTTCTTAACAAAAAGCCAACCGAACCCAGTTGAGCCCTAGAAACCACAAAAGATGAGGAACAAAAAAATGTATGCTGCCGGGTGCTGCCACATGAGCAAAATCTTCATTGCTCAGGCAACCGAGACGGGGTGGCAACACCCTTGCAGCAGGTCAAACCTCAATTCATGGGGAATGGGTTAGATTATGGTTTCTCCTTGCATGCCAACAACTTTAAAATCAAGCAAAGAGCTAAAGCGTAGAAAAAGTAAAGAATATAAAATGAAAATGTTGTCACGTCAGTTTTCTCGAGTAAAATAATACTTCAATTCATTTATATTTTGATTATTGATTTTCTTTATTTAAAATTTGAGTGCTTTATACATTCTGTAAATTAAAATTATCTCTGCACATAAAACACTTGGAAATTGCCATTTTTGATGGCGTAAGCCATCACAAGGATGGAATTTAAACATTCGTAACTAAAAGAAACAATAGGAGTATATCAGGAAAAGTTTTAAACTTTATTTTCTTATCCGATGAATTTTAAAGTAGTGTTTAAATATCTGGGCTAGAATAAAGTTATATCTCTGGTGTCCAGGCTGTTTGAATATTCTTCTTTAAGGTTATATCTAGGATTATTGCATTGCTTAACAAATGTTCGATATTTATAAAATAACTCAGAAAATAATAATTAATTTAAGTACATAGTTATAACTATATTATTTATCTTTATTATTGAGTGAAAATGAATGTGATTATGATTGTTTAAGCTAACAAACTCATTTATGTATTGTTAGTAAATCAATAAGAATTAAAATTAATCATGGTTTTATAATTTTTATTGTGCAACTTGTACTGACTACAGCCCCTGAACAATACACACTGATTGAAAATGAGAATAAGCAAAGCAAATCCCAGTTGAAGACAATTATTGACCTGATTAACTGCTAAATGTTCGCATCTGCAATTAGCAATTACGCACTTTGGGCTGTCTTATCGGCTCCAGATTGGAGTGCAGCTCTGAAGTTGCCGCCACCCGCAACCCATGCCACCCCCCACGCTGCTACAAATCCAATGATATATGGCACTCGACTCGAGGGGCACAAGGATTCTCCGAGGCCGTGACTGGCAACGTATCCGATTCCGAGACGGAGTCCGAGTTCGAGTTCGAGTCCGAGTCCGAGTCCGGTTACAGATACGGATGCGGATGCGGATCCTAGTGCATTGTGCAATGACTGTGGCACTTATCAACACTTGGCCATCTGGACAGTATTCAAGTGGCTAAGAGGGGAGCTGCAATGGATATGGGAATGGGAATGGAAGGCCGGAAGTAGCAGGTGTAGTGGAGGAGGGGCAATGTACTGCCAAATTACTTTAACTCGATTCATTTTGCAATTGGTTTGCCGTCGTTTTTGTGTTTTTGCTCGTGGCGCTTGCCTTTTTCTACCTGCAATATATCTATATATATCTCTTAGGTATTTGTATGAGTCGGTGTGAGCCCAAAGGAAGAGTGCAGAGTCCAAAAAAGGAGCATTTCTTGAGCCTGGCAGCGACAGGTAAAGGCAATGCTAAAGATACTTGGACGAGCCTTGGCGCTGCGTTTTTCGCTTTTCGTTTTTCGCTTTTCGTTTTTCGTCGCTGGCTATGAAACAGATAAATTGCAAAAGTTTTCCCAAATATTTTCACAAGACGTCGACAACGACGACGACGGGGCACAAAAAATGGGGGGGGAGGTAGGGGGAGGGGGAGTCTTCGAATTGCTTCAGAACGTGGTTTGGTTTCGTATCGTTTTTGTGGGTTGCCAACCGAAAAATGGTTTGAGTTTGAGTTTGAGTTTCGACTCTGCTTCTTCTTCTTCTCGGTGTAGCGCAAAAATCTGCAATAAAATTTTACCAATAAACTTTAGACGCACACATGCTTGTGGATGCGAATGCGGATGCGGATGCGAATGTGGATGCGGATGTGGGCAGGTGGAACTTTTTGAACTATACTAAATTATTGTAGTTGCTGAAAAAGTTGGCCCTCTGCTCCAAAAATTACAACAACAAAAAATATAGAGAACATGTAAAAAAGAACAACAACAACAGCAGCAACGTGTCCTGCCAAATACACACATGTTTGCTACTCGACACACACCTGCACACACACACACACACGCACACACACACACTCGCACTTACACTCTAGTGTTGGCGTGTTGGGACAACGCACCTTTTGACATGCCCATAGAGCCGTGAGCAGGTGAGAGACCCGCAAACCGGTTACCGGCATAGATAACACTGCACCAATGCGAGTGAAAAGGAAAGCGAGAGCGAGAAGAGTTGGAGAGTTGGAGAGAAGGAGAAGCTATAAAATGTGGTGAACTAATGGCTGGGCAGCCCCCTTCAATATGCCCCACCCACCGCCCCCCTTGCCCAACCCTGGTCTGTGGCAGTTATTAACTTTGAGTGATATAGGGGTGAGCGGCATGTGGCAAGTGGCATGTGGCATGTGGCAAGTGGCAAGTGGAGACTGTGATTTCAGTGCCACTGGCTCATGTGTGTGAGTGTGTGTGTGTGAGTGTGTGTGTGTGTGTTGTCTGCAACATTTCATTGCACTCAAAATCTCTGCAATTCTCGATTTCTTTATTTTTTGAGCACTCGCACAAAATATGGCATCCTAAAATAAACTATGTTCTTCCTTGAATTTATCCCGCTTTGTTCTTAAATTATTTTAAGTATGAAACGATCTTAAAATTAAAATTCAGACTGACCATTACAATGACAGATAAATATATAATATAGTCCGATTAGTCCGATTTTAAATAAATGCTCAGACCATGGCAAACATAAAATCTGTGAGAAACAACAGAATATTATTATACTTAAACATTTCAATTGGAAGTTTGTTTTGAAGATTCCGAACATTCAGTCAGTTTTTCAGACTTGACTATCTCCAGTTTGAGTGAATAAGTTTGTCTGTTTTTTGCGAGTGTATTTTGATTTCAGTTGTTGTTGTGGCAGATTGTGTTGTCGATAGTGTTGCTGTTGTTGTTGTTGCTGTTGATGTTGCTTCCCATGTCTGAAGTGACAAATGTGCCAAAGTTGTGCAAAATTTCGGGATGCACAATGACAATGCCAGGCATACAGGGCACCGAGGACAGAGGACAGAGGACAAAGGACAGAGGACAGAGGACAGGGGACAGGGGACACATCTGAGCATCGGCTTCTGGGTCAAATGCTGCTTTCAAGGTCGCTTCCATCTGTGTGTCCGTCCGAATGTGCCGAACATTCAGTTGGTCTATTGAAACTTTCCACTCCCAGCGGCAGCGCACTCAAATTACACACACACACACACACTACATACACACACTTATATAGAGTGACCCTCTCCCTGACCCATGGATCAGAAATATGCTGTTTTAGTTACGTGTCCCGCGGGGAGCGGGCGACTTAATTTATTGATTTGGGACGCTCGCAACTGGCCAACTGGCCAAAAGTTGGACACTCGCTGGCCACAACTTAAATGTGATTTGTGTAATTTGTGCAAATGGTCGCAAGAACCAAGCACAACCTGGCCAAAAGCACCTTGCCAATTGCATTAGAACTTACGACCTCCGAATCAAAGTATCCTGCCAAAGGATTCTCTGCCATTGTGCTCAACTCAACAATCCTGCCGTTTCGCACACTTGAATTTACACAAATTGGAACTGGCTTAACTGCAGTCCTCTCAATTCCCAATTGTTCCATTTACCACACACACACACACACACACACACACTCACACACACACACACATCTCAACTTCATCCAGCTTCCTCAACTGATTATTATTCCTCGGCGGGAAACCCCCCGAAATCGTTTTAATTGTTACATTCAATTATCGAATTGCACAACTGTTTGATAACCAATTTCCAAACGACTTTATCGAAAATCTGTTTATTATTTCAATTTAATATAGATATAGTAATCGATTTATTACCATATACTTAATTGTTGTATAATTGTGATTTTGTATTGATATGCCTTTTATTGTTATATATTTGACGCTGATTAATACCAGCCGACGACAACATTTTGAAAATGTTCAATAAATTTTAAAAATTAGATTCAAAATTAGTTATTGAAGAATTTTTTGCATCATAATTTAGAATCTTACTTTTGAGATTTAAAAATTGTTGAAGGGTATCTCCAAATCAAACATTATTTTAAAATATTTCACATTTTCCGAAAGAATATTTAAAGCATTTACGGTAAAAAGAGTTTGTGAAAAGTTTATGCATGTACAGTCGAACTTCCCTAACTCGAATCACCATTATCCAAAGAAAAAGTTCGACTTAGGGAGATTTCGACCTAGGCAATTATTTTTTTTAAGTATTTTAAAAGAGACTAAATACTTTTTTATTGATTCATAAATACATTTCAAATTGCAAACATTTCTTGTTACTTTCAACAAAAACAGTTTCCAGTTTGTTCAAACCCGTCAATATTCTCAAAAATTGGTCTTTTCGATCTTTTGCTGTATCCAAAAGAGTTGCCAGATTCAAATGACATCATAATTAATTTTCAGCTACTTCAATTTGTTAATCTATTTTCGAACTTCTTTACTGACAATTTTGAATATTTCTTTAAGCGATAATTGTTTTTAATCACATGTTGCTGCCAAGGTAAATAATATTGAACTGATGCGCTGACAAAGAAGTAAATTACGAACATCTTTCCTATAGCAATTTCACAAATCTAAGTTAAATTTTCTATCATATTGCATCACCATATGTTAATGTACATCAGTATTACATATCCCAACGAGCCGATAGCAAAAGCATAAAACAGAAACGAAAAAAAATTCCAACTTAATTGGAGATTTTCTTGAAAAATTCGAAATTCGAAAAAATTGGCCAGTATTTTTGTTCGAGTTTTGTAGAAATTCGGGTTAAATTAAACTACATATATGATATATTGGTCTGATTTCAACAAAATTTGGTCAGGATGTATGAAACCATCTCAGATGCATACTCTGTCAGTTTGGTTGAGATATCTCAAACAACACGAATTAATATACTTTATAGGCTGTGGCACGCCTCCTTCTGCCTGTTACATATGTACATTTCATAAATCCATTGAATAAAAAGAATAAAAAAATAGATGTTGAATCTACTCTAATTTTGGTATTCGCTTATTTTATAATTTTCGGCTTTATCCGTATCCGTATTCTTGTTTGATGGACACAGGCAATGAAATCTCTTTTCAACCACTGTGCTGAGGGGTGGTGGGGGCAGTCAGTAGTCAGCAGTGTGCCGTGTGCCGTGTGCCGTCAATGGGCAATGTCTGCAGTGAGACACTTTTGGGGCAGTTTTTACTGCTTAGCCAAAGTTTGGCCACTATCAAAATCAACCAACTAATATGTCTTTCATATAATTTATGTGTGTGAGCCGCATAAAAACCAAAGTCGACACCCAAAACAAGTTCCGACGAACGCGGCCGTAAACAAGCCAAGTGACAACAACAACAACAACAACAACCACAACAGAAACACGAAGGCGCAACTTGTGAGCAGGGGAAGAAAAGGAAGGTGGAAGTGAAGCTCGTGGCAGTTGCAAGAAAACTTTCTTTCTTTAGTTGGCACACAAGGCACGTACGCCTGTGGATACAATATGTCATAGTGGCTCCCAGTTTCGCCATATGAGTGACTGTGGTGGCTGTGGTGGCTCTTGGTGGTTGTTGGTGGTGGTGGGATCCTGTGGTGCAGAGCACAACGGAGCACTTGGAGTAACATGTGTCATTCGCGTCTCCTTGGGCGTATGAGGAGCCATGAGGAGGCAAGATGCTTGGCTTCTGCCACTGCCACTGCCACTGGACTCAGGACTCAGGACTCGTGCAGCGCCTTGTTGACAGCACTCGGTACACTCGGCGAGTCTGAAGTGAGCCGCATAAATTGTTGCATGCCCCACTTGCCACCGCCACCGCCAACGCCAAACCGAAAGTCAAATTCAACCTGCTGCCCGCTGTTTTGGTCTCGTGTGCTCCGTATCTCATAGGCTGTAACTACTGTTGTCCCAGCACCTGTTTCCATTTAGTTGTTTTACAAGATGCCTATGTGTGTGTGTGTGTGTGTGTGTGTGTACATGTGTCCTGCCACAGTTGGCATGCAAAACCTGGAACAATCACTTAAAGTCTTACGTGCGCAAGAATCACATGAATTCGGCTTTGTATTTGGGCTCGAATTAAAGTTCGCTTTATATTGAATTGGGCTATTAGAGAACTTAACTCCAATGAATTCAACATGAATGTTCTCAAATATGTATACATTTTTGGACAAAAGTCTCAAGCTAATATACAAGATTAGTATAAACTCAAAATTATGAGAAGTAAATGATTTTTTGATTTCGATAATTCTTGTTAACCCAAATTGGATCTTAGAGTAATACTACATATATAAAAATGTATGTATGTATGTATGTATGTATAACTAACACATTACAAACTACTAAATTACTAAAATTGAGGATTTCGATCTTCGTTTCAATACGTTTTAGTGGTTAAAAGTGAGTTCAAATTTCTTTAGCAAATTAAAAGTTGAATCAAGTTCTTTGGGCTCTGCAACACAGTACAAAACATCCTGAAATAGGAACATGATCTATGCATACTGCAGACTTAAATCAAAATTGTGTTAGCTTCATTTGTATGTGTAAAGTGTTTTTGAAATTGGAATTTTTAGCCCTATGCTGACCAATAAAACTATAAATGAGCAATGAAAAGTGGGAAGTGAGTTTCAGGGATGGAATGATCGATGATTTGTGTGGGCTGGGGCCAAAGTTGTCAATAAATAGAAACTGCGATAAGCCACTCAACGCCTTGTGGCACCACCGCACCACCGCACCACCGCACCATTGTGCACAATCAATGCACCACTGACCAGCTGACGAGTTTTGCGCGCCGCACATTAATGCGGCTAATGGTCAAAGTTTTATGCCCGGCATCGGCTTTATAATGTGCAACATTTGAGGCAAGTGCCGCAAGCTGCCAAAGAGAAACGTTCAACGTGCCGCGGTTTAATACGCAATTCCGTTTAAAGTGCGACAAGCGTTGCCACTGTTATAAAAGTGTGCTACCAAAAAGAGAGAGAGAAGAGAGAGAGAGAGCAGAGAAGAGAGCGCGAAAGTGAGTGAGTGAGGGAGCTTAAGAGAACGGAGTCGGGACGCTTATCAGCCAAAGGACCAAGACTGTTGACAGTGCTGACCTGTCCAAGACGCAACAGCAACAGCAACAGCGCCCCAAAGTCTGTCAAGCCCATTTGGAGATGTGTGTGTGTGTGTGTGTGTATACATATGTATGTGTGTGAGTGTTGCTAATAACGGCATCTTGAAAGAGCAAGAGTGTACACGATAGAAATTCGAAAGGCTTTCGAGTCGCTCGCTCGTCACTCGGGCAATCGGGCAATCGGGCAGCCGAGCATTCGGCCAGGATTCGGCTCGGCTGCTGTCGGCTGTCGGCTCTGGAGTTGTGTGTGGCGCGGCTCCTGTCGGCCACTTGGGCGGACTGATTCGACAGTTGGTTATGAAATCTGAACGTGTTCGCACGTGCCGCACGGAGCACGCAGCAGCAGCCAACCAGCCATTGAATCAAGCAAACATCACAAACAATCCCACAGACAACAACAACAACAACAACCGAAAACAATAAACAAAATATTCAATCAAAATCAATTCTAAAAAAATTAAAAAATACTTTGACATACCGAAAATTCCAAAATATACTCAAAAGTGTTTCGAAAATTTTTTGTGAAATTTCAAAATTATCAATTTCTGCATCAAGTTTCATCGCAATCAGAAATCGACTTCGATAATCAAACCCATCAACACGCTGCGTGCAGTTTTCCAAAAAAACAAAAACCAGTTTCCTTTTCAATAAACCGTCGGCAATTAAACGTATTTTTTTTTTGTGTTTGGTTCGTTTTTTTTTTTGGTAAGTGTAAAAGTTGTGAAAATGTATTCAAAAAAAAAGTCACAAAAGTGAAAGAAAGCACAAAAATAAATTAAAATTGTCCGTGGCTTGAAAGTGTGAAATAAGAGAGAAAAAAAAACAGCTGAAAGATCAATGCAAATTTGAGTGAAATTCCAAGGCGCGCAATGTAAGTAGTACAAACATAAATAATAAACAAAATAAAATGGAATATTAAACTTACTTTTATTTATATGTATACACAGTATACAATATAATATGAAATATATATTTCTTTAATTTTTAAGAATGCATTTGAATAGTTGAATATTCTATAACTTCTCCTTTATTATTTCTTGTTGTGAAAATGCAATTGTTGTGAGTGTTAACTGAAATACGAGATTTAAATCGAATAAATTAAGTATTTGAAGAAAATTCTATACTTAGTTGAATATTTAGTTAGCAGAAATTTGTACTATAATACAAATGAGACTTTTAAATTTTGCACTTAGCCAGAGGAGTCGCTGAAAGTTTTCGAGGCACTTGCTAATGTGTTAAAGTCGACTCTCGTAGTATTTGCTGAAAGTTAAGTAATGTATGCTAATGCTGCTATGCAAACTACGAGTGTGGCACAAAGGCGAAGACAAACACAACAGCGTACAAGAAATGTTGGCTAAAACTAGAAGAAGCAGCAGCAGAAAGATGTCAAATAAGTTTCGGCTGAGGTTGGACGGGGGACAAGAATAGACAGAAACAAATAGTCAATACCGATAAGTAAGCTGACATTAAGGAGGCGGGCGAAGAGCGAAAAAGGGAGGGAAATATCCAAACGGGAATATTCTTAATATGGCTTTTAGTTGCTTTTCTTGTTGTCGCTGTTGTTGTTGTTGTTGCTGCTGCTGGTGGTGGTGGTGGTGGTGGTGCTGCTGCGGGGACTAACATCTGTGCCATGTGCTTAAGTTAATTATTATCAATTAATAGCTAATCACGATAAATGTGCATGAAAACGGGGCCAATGACTGTGGCTGGCATTGAGACGGGAAATGGCAATTCTAATGGAGTTGGCTGGAGGAATAACAGATGAAGGATGGTTGGCGGTGGGTGACAGATGAGAGAGGAGAGATGAGGGGGCGTAGTGCGGTTGTGGGGTGCTTGGCACGCAACAAATGGCCGTGACAGCAATAAGACATGGTGACCCGCCAGCATACAAAAATATGTATACTCGTATATCCTGTTGATTTGTCACACGCGGCGTATGAACAATGCCTTTGCGCTGGCAATTAAAAACACGCATACGCACAGTACGCCACACGCATAGGACAGAAGACCAACTAGAAAAACCAAAAATACTCACCACAAAAAACAATGCGAATCAGCAGCTTTGGCGTGTAACAAGTGATTGGACGTGTTTCACATCAACAATGGCCCACAGCGTGTGTCTGTGTGTGTGTGTGTGTGTGTGTCTGTGAGTGTGTGTGTGTGTCTGACTGGCAGCGCAATTGTCACCAGCCACAATACAAAACTCCGCTGGCTTTGTCCCAATTTCCTCCTCCTGCTCCTCCCCTCAATTGCCTTTGTTCTGGCAGACGCCTCCTCCAAATCCACTTCCATTGCAGCACTTGGTGATTGGGGCGGTCTCTCCATCTCAACTGCTCTGTTACCTTGAACAACAACAGTTTTAACAGCTCTGAATTGCACGTGATAAGTCAAAGCTAGTACTGTGAATACTCACAAAAGGGAAAAACAACGCTAAACACAATATGTTAACTAAATTAAAATAAACAAAACTCTTTCGCGCTTTACGCAAACTCGATGTTCTCTTAGTTTTGTCCTGCCGCAAAAAGTATTTCATATTACGTGTTTCACTCGAATCAATTTGATGGGGAATTCGCAGAATGAAAACCTTTGGGACTGGAAGGACTTATAAAGAATGAAAACAATATACGGGAATGGGTCATTAAGTCACGGCAAATACTGAGAAATTGTAAATTGAATAAAGCGTTTTAGTTGTTTGCTGTTTCTGAAAAAATAACTTATTCAATTTGATTTTCTCATATGATTTTATAGACCGATGTTTATTAAATGTCAGATAGATATATCGATACATATGAAAAGTGAATAGCCCTTTGCTTCGACTAGGAGCGACACTAAAGTAAATAAATTATGATATATACTGTAGTCAAGGAATGAAACCAAAATATAATATAAAATAATAAAACACTACTTATGCTACTAGTTATAATAATAATGTTATGTAGATGTGGGCTATCTGACAGTTTTCAACATATAAATATAAATAATATTTTATGAATAAGACCAAGTACATTATTATACTTAATTTACTGTAGCAATGTTATGAACTCTTTTCAAATTGAAATAATTAATTTTCATCAGCTTTAAATTGTGACTATTGTGGCTAGAAAATAGCTATATAGGCAGCTGATGATTTTTTGGCATAAGTACAAACTCTTAGAACACTGCCTTATGTCAATATGTTGACAAATTTGATCAAAGTAAACGGACTGTTATCTGTTAGCAATTAGCCTCAGTGATTTTTGAGATCTGCGTCAGTTCAATAGGCAATTGAGAATAGAGAACAGTCTCTTTATATAGTTTTGTGTGTTGCTTGCTTTTATTACCCAAACAGTCAATTTAAATAGAACATTTGAAATAGAAACTCAGCTTTCCCTACGCGTTGGCCACAACGTGTGCTCTCAACTTGCTCAACAGCAACAATGTCATAAATAGAAGCAATATAAAAACATGGAAAAAAACCGAGAAGTAAACTCACAACAGAATCTGCAACGAGGAGACTTAAGTTAAATAAAATACAATGGCAAGTATGTCGGCAACGCGGATCAAGCGAGAGCTGAAGGAAATCATGCGAAGGGATGACACCATTCAGGGCCTGATCAAAATCGAGGTGATCGAGGACAACTGGACGGAGCTGAGGGGTGAAATATCTGGACCCAAGGGCACGCCCTACGAGGGCGGCACATTTGCGCTGGAGATCAACGTGCCCGAAGGATATCCGTTCTGTGCGCCGAAGGTTCGCTTTGTGACCCGCATTTGGCATCCGAACATCTCCTTCCGGACTGGCTCCATCTGCAATGACATACTGAAGGACAACTGGGCAGCGGTGATGACACTGCCCTCTGTGCTGCTCTCCCTCCAGGCGTTACTGTCCGACGCAGAGCCAGACGAGCCCCAGGACAGCGTTGTTAACCTGCAGTACAAGCAGAAACATGAAATATTCCTTACTACGGCCAAGCATTGGACTAATGCATATGCAGGTGGACCGCACAAAATTCCCGAATGCGACTCGAAGATACAGCATCTCAGGGATTTGGGTGTCGATGAGAACGAGGCGCGCATTATGCTCTCCCAGGAGCATTGGGATCTAGAGAATGCCGCAGAACGCCTCTTTCACTAGCTTCGAGAATAACTGTTAGCCTTTGAATACCTCAGAATAGCTATCAAATAGAAACCAATCAAACTTTTGCAAATCTTACTCGTGAACCAATAAATGCATTTAATTACATTTCAATTGGGGTCGTCAAATCTAGTAACTAGATAAATATGGAAGCTTTAGCTTGGCCTTAACTTAATAAAATACTCTAACCAATCAGTTGATCAGTACCTGTACCGAAAGTATAATAAGTTTGTGGAAAGATTCGTTAGTCGAACAGGTTTCAGAAAATAAAAAACATAGAAGAACCGAATTTTGTAAGTACAAATATTTTACAAGTGTTGAAAATAGAAAACTCAATTGTATCCCCTTATGAACGGATACTATTTAACTTAACAAATACTAAACAACTAGAAATGGGAGAAATTCCTGTATGTAAAGATCGATCCAGAAATAAACAAGCTGCACGGACAAGAAAAGACATGTGGACTGTGAAATAGGAAATGGATAGGAAATAGGTAAATGCAAATTTAAACATAGTAAACTTTCACACTCATTTCGCTCTCTATGTATATACATATATATACTGTGAGTACAAAGCGCGATCTGAATAGTATAAATTGCCCATAATTATAAGCATACAATTCTATTAAGAAAATTGTATTCTATAGAGAGTAGTGCGGGGTATCATACTGTCGTGTGCACTCGACTTAAACTTTTCTGACTTGTTAATTTATTGCGTTTGTAATGCAATTGTATAACAAAGCATTGAAAAGCTTAAAGGTCAAATTTTGCTCTCAATAATTCTACCAGCTATGTTGTGTGAAGAAGCTTTAGCCGTGTGCACAGTGATCTCAGTCAGTCAGTTAGTCAGTAGGCAATATATGATTTAATTAATTAATGTATTAAGTTTAAATATATTCAGAAGCTTCATCAGTCACAAAGCTTTCTCGAAGGTAAATATTTATGCTAGTCTTTCTTCACAAAAATGTAGATATTGGATTATATATCAGTCTCACACTCACCTGCTGTGTATTATGCCTGAAATGCAGTTCTTCAATTAAAATCCAATTGGGACTCTCTTCCTAGCCAAAAACACTCGATTATTGTTATTAAGCTGCATTGCACTCGCTTCACTTTATGGTATAAGAGAGCCGAGTAGTTTGGCACAAATGCCAGCAATATAACAAATTGAATGCTGCTTTGAGCTTCTCCTTTGTGCTTCGGTGTGGTTCATGTGCATAGTACGAGTATTTAATTAACTTGATTATATACGAGTTGTTTGGGGTACTGAACGATGCAGTGGCTCTGAGCATCAGAGACTGAGCTGAGCTGAGCCGAGATGAATCGCTTGTAGATACGAGTCGCAGTTCGAGGCAGAGTCCGAATCCGTGTCCGAGTCCGAGTGCGAGTGCTCGTCAAAGTCACCAGCAGCTGCATAGGCGGCATGCTTGGGAAATCAACCAAGCAACTGGGGTAAAAATGGTAATGGGGGAAGTGGAGAGTTTAGCGTTGAGTAAAAGCCTGAAAACAACCTCGCCAAAAACTGTCTTTGCGTCAATAAAGTTTCTCGACTGTTTGCTACATTCGTCTGCGTTTGTCGTTTTGCTCCCAATGTTCCCAATGCCCAGTTCCGTTTGTAAGTCCCTTTGCCATTCGTTCTCTCTCTCTCTCTCTCTCTCTTTCTCTCTCTATGTGTGTGTCTTTCCCGCCTCCAGCTGCAGTTGCCACAGTTTTTTATCGTTTCACTTACAAAGCGTCGCGCACTTTACGCTGATTGCGCGCTCTCGCAAACATTTTGCTTTTGGCTGCTGCTGCTGCTGCTGCTGCTGCTGGGACTCCCCGCCAGGTCGCCCGGATGGCATTGTACATCTGTGTCCGGGTCCTGAGCCTCTGACTCAGCCAGAGCCTTTGTTTTCCAGCGCATGCAGACAATGTGACTGGTTGCTGGTTGGTCTTCTGACTACGAGTACGAGTGCGAGAACGAGTTCGAGTATAACTGGATACGATTCGATAACATTGAGTTTATTGTTACTTCCTTTTGCAATTATCCTTGTTAGTCAGCGCAGTCAAATGCCCCAGACTCCTCCACCCAAAACTATCATCATCATCATCATCTCCTTCTCCTCCTTCTTTTTTCTAGGCAACGTTATCGTTGATTGTGTTTTGTTTTAGCATCAATCGGTTTCGCCTTTTTGTCAGCTTCTTCCTTCCTTCCCTTCAATTCACTTTGTCTCTTCGATTCCTTGTGTCGTCGCCATTTTCCACTGCTCAGTTCAAATCTCTTGCACTCGCCGCGCCATTCGACCAATGAATCAATAGGTGCTCCATTAATCAGCATGGGTCCAATGCCAACTCCTCCTCTGACTCTGAAATCCTCGCGACCCATTGCGACTCCTGCGGTTTACGATCTCCCCTCAATTGCTCAGCCACTATATAAAATGTTAATGGCGCTTTCGACGCGTTTCCATTCCATTATTCGCATTATTTAAATGCCTTTCAATTGTTATTGTTGCTGAGCTTTTAATATTTCTATTTCGATTTGCTAATTTTGTTCATAACTCATCAAAGAGTATATAAAAGAAATAGATACCCTGTAATTAAATATCATAATATAACAAAAGTCTATTTAAGCCTACATCTTCGATATTTTTGCTTGAAATTATATTAAGAGCCAAACTTTGTTTCATTATTTTGATTCAGATGATTAAATTGCAGGCACTGTGCGAATCTTGTTAATCTTGAGCTCGACTAAGAGATTTGATAGGTATTATAGAAATATTTTCTTTTCTCTTGCTTCTTTTGGATAGATTTTAACATGTGATGTTACATTGTACTGCTGAAATTTGTGGTACCATTGGAATTAGATACTCAATACAGCTGTTAACGCCCTTGTCTTGTTATTGGTCAACAAAAACAGACGGCAAAAAGGGAAAGGATAAAAAGCAGAAGAAGAACAACAAAGACAAATGCGAGTTAAGATGGCAATTACCAATAAGGAGAACAACAACAACAACAACGCGTAATACAAATAAATAAACGCGGTGTTGGCAACGACGCGTATGCGTAACTTTTAAGCACACATACAATGCATGGAGCACCAACACACACTAACGCACGCACACATACACCTAGAGTGTGAGAGGATGAGAGAGAGGTAGGGAGAGAGAGAGAGAGAGAATAAAAGTGTAGCATACGCTGCGGCGGGCGACGTTTAATTAAAAGCGTGCGAAAAATGCAACACTCAAGCTGCAAACTGTGTGCCCGGAGCTGTGGAACCGTGGAACCGTGGATCCGTAGAGCCGTGGAGTGCTGTATGCCGGAGGCGAATGAAGTGACCATGGACCATGACGCATTTTGCCAATCCCCAATCCCCAATCCCCGTTTGTGCCATTTCCATTCGCTGTTTGCGCTGGCAAAGCCAAACGAAACCAAATTAAATTAATTAAATTGCAAGAAAATCTGCGCTGAAGCACGTGGAAAACTCGTCGGCATCGTCAACGTTTTCCAAATGAAATCAGCAGAGTAAAGTCAAATTGAGTAAAACTTAGGTTAGCTTAGGCAGCGGCAAAAGGAAGAAGAAGATGAAGAAGGAGAAGCAGCAGAAGTAGAAGAAGAGAAAGAAGCAGGGCGAAAAGTGAAAACGTTGCATACTTCTGTGCGCTCGTTCACTTTACGTTTTGGTTGTCGCTTTCATTTTTGCTGTATTCTTTTTTTCACTTACTATATACCCTAGCAGAGAGTAAAACGAGTTTGTCGTGAAATCTGAAACACAGTAACAGCTGCCATATGATTTAATGAACAAAAGTTTTTATATTCCTGATCAATGTGCTAAACTGAGTCGATCTTTTCGGGCCCTCAGTTTTTCACTTCCTTTCCTTTGGCTGTCATGACAAAAATTGTCAAATATGTAGTTAAAAAACATTCGTCAATTAATTTAAATATCAGTACTGGGTAACCTAAATATGTAGAGAACAGTTAAAATCCGATGTTAGGGCATCCAATCACCTCATCATCCGTATACCAAACAATTTAGTTATTTATTTTATTACAGTGTAACGCCTTTGCTTTCTGTGGTCAACAAAGCGTCGCTCTTGACTTGAAGCGTTAGTTTCGCTTCCCCGCTGTTCCGCTGTTTGATTCCCCTCGCCATTCGGCTGTCCCTTCGTTTTGGCCTTCTTTGCTTAGCCTCTTGCATTTTTTGCAATTAGCGGAATTGTTTCACATTTGCTTCACACCAGCTCGTATCCTGGCTTTGGCGTGTAGTCCTGGCAAACTGAAGTTGCTGGCCTGCAGTTTATCTGCGGTTGTCATTGCACTGCATCCCTCCCCCTATCTCTCCTCCCTTTTCTCTCTGCCGTTCTTCACGGACTATCTTTCCTTTTAGTTTGCTTTGTCGCTCGGTTGAGCTCATCTCTCTCTCTCTCTCTCTCTCTCGCTCGCTCCCAATTTCTATGTTTCTCCCTCGGAATCTATTTCGTTCTCTGTGTCTCTCTGTGTCCAGCATTTTGGCGCCCAAGGGAAGTGTGCTAAATCTTTTAAAATACATCTAAAAACCGCGTCACACACACTTACAGTCGCACACACACACACAGCACACAGAGAGAATCGCAAATAAACAAACACACATATAAAAGACAAACAGCTTTATGCACTTTACTTGTATATGTAAGCATACATACATATATGTCTAGTCCTGCCATGCATTTCCTTCATCGTCTCCCATGAACAACATTTCACCCTTTCTATCTCTATCTCTATCTCTATCCCACTGTTCCCCTTGTCCCACATCTTCTGTTCCGCTGGTGCACTCATGTGCATTTTAGTGGTAACCCAGTTTTCGTTTTAGGTGCTTAAAAGGTTTCCCCATTTGAATGTTGTTTGCCTTTATGTGTGTGTGTGTGTGTGTGTGTGTGTGTAAGTGTGTGTGTATGTGTGTTGCAGTGGACGGCGACAGATAATAGATCTGACAGTGAGCAGTCTTAAATCGCAGCTGCCTCCTCCACAATTTACTTATGTAAGCTCATTTTCAGCAATTCAGTTAGAAGACATAAAACTAAGCCGCCCCAGCGAGCCTGGCCAAAAGAACACACACACACGCACAGCTGAATTTGGCCTGCTAACGAGGCAGGCAGACAACAACAGTTTCCTGGCTAGAAATGGCATCCTCATCTCCATTCGCCATTTCCATTCCCATCCTCATTCCCATCCTCATTCCCATCCTCATTCACACTCTCATCCTGCTCTCAGCTCAAACGAGTTATGCGCATTTGCCCGCGAGCCGAGAGATTTGCGTTGCTCAGTTTTTTGTTGTCTGGCTTCCTTCGGATTTCTTTTTCATTTTTTTCCTTCGTTTTTGTATTTTTTTGGTTCTTATTTTTCTCTTTTTGGCTTCATTTTGTTTCCGTTGCCACGCAGCAGAAGAAATTTACAGTCGAAATTCGAGGCACAGGTAGGAGTCTCCCAAATATAGTACAACCTCAAGAACCTCAGGGCGTACGTCATTTTGTTTACATAAAATCAGCCAAGTGGAGACAAGTGCTGAAAGATGCCGATGCCTGGAGAAAACCAGCTGCAAGCAGGGAAATTGAGGGGTCGAGACGAGATGAGATGAGATGAGATGATGAGATGAGATGTAAATGGAAATGGAGACTCAGGCGATGGCTAAAAGAATCTTGCCAGCATTACGGAATAGCATTTGCATAATTATTATTGTCTGTATGTATGTATGTTTGTATGTGTGTATGCATATGTGTGTGTTCGTTGTTCTGTATGGTATTTTTAAGCAACATTTTGCATTTAATTTGCATTTAAACTCAAACAACCAGCTGATAAGTGCCCACACTTTGGACTCAAATGACGCTCCAGGAAACCGAAGCCCATTCGAAGCCCACGGCTAAAAGCAACCTGATAAATTTGTCCAAAGGAGACCTGAAAACACAGCTTTCACTTAATTACGTTTAAGAAATATTTGAGACATTACTTGAAATATGATGAAAATCAAGATTGATATTTATTGATATTAAAACAACTTCATCACAAAGCGTTAAATTTGTTCATAGAAGTATTGAAATCATTTGAATATATATAAACATATAAAAAATAATTTCATTTAAGTATACTTTCTAGATTACAGTTTTATTTTTATAGTCAGAAATCTAAAAGTAAATCTTTAGTTAGTTAGAACTTTAACTATGCTCATTAGTTAAATAATAAAGAATAATAATTATAATTAAGAAAGGGAATTTATTGAGTTTTTAAAAACTATTGGTTAAATATGTATAAATAATTCAAAATGTACTTAATAAAAATTATTGTTTATGCAAATACATTGGATGCTTGATATAGTACATTGAATAATATGAAAAATTTCCTCACTTGTATCTTTTATCATTCAAATATTTTATCAATTGAGGTTAAAAATTTTCTGCAAAATGTTCTTGATGTCTGTCGAAAAAAGGCAATAAACAAGTTAAGAGCTAATTTAATGTATATATAGACTTCAATTAATAGAATAGAAAATTATTAAAATCTGTAAAAATCATTATACTATAAGTGCGTGTCCTATAGAAGTCTTTTACGTAATGACCGAGAGGCATTCAGGAATATTTGAGAGTCAGCAGAATGTCATAAACTGATTCAAAAACTATTTATTTATTGCTGACCTTTCGGAATATGACTGGAGAGGAGAACTCTTTGGATTTGATTTATTTGCAATTGGCAACAATGAATGCTCGCTGTCGGCCTGGGCAACATCTCAATCTTAAATGCTGAGTGGACGGTCGAAAAATTTCCATAAAAAAGTTGCCAGCGTGCAGCATCAAATGAGCGCCAGCTGTGCCCCAGCAGGTCCTAGAAGGTCCACACACACACACACACACTAACAGACAAAAGAAAAAATTTGAGTATCTAGGCAGTGTGGGCTTAAACCAATGCCAATACCATAGCCAAAACCAGAACCAGAACCGAAAACGGCAGAGCAAACATAAATGACAATGCATGCCACATTTTTGGAAGCAGCACAAAAATTCCAATTATGTAGCAGCTGTTGGTAACTCGCTTTGAAAATTGAACAGCGACGCATGGCAGGAAGACAAGAAAACCAAACGATAACCAAACCAAACCAAAAAGCAAACCGAAAAGAATGGAAAAAAATGAAAAAAATAAGAACAACTAGAAGGAGATGAAAAGTAAAGCCGAAATGTGAGTTCTCTGACTTTGTCTTCTTCATCTGGCTGTGAAATGAAAATCAATGTCACGCTAACAAGTCAACCGCCTGCTCCTTCCCATCTCCCACCTCCTCCCCCTCTCCAGCTTCCTCTCCGTTGGCTCCCAGCTGGGCAGCTGTTGGCCTTCCAGCTTCCAAATTCCAGCTGCTGACCATGTGCAAGGGTCAAGATTTCGACCACAACTGAGAGCAAGAAACGTGGCTAGCAGGGCAGGCATAAAAGTCGAAAACATTTGTTGGCCAGTTAGTATTGCCCCTCCCCCCTCCCCAATTCCCACAGACAACTATCTCCTCCCTCTTCTTCGTTGCCTTGACAATTGGCCAGGCTATGAGAACCAAAAAATTATATATGTAAGACAAACATGTTTCACATACCTTGACTGTAGGTGTGTCTGAGTGCCATATGCTTAACTCTGTGTGTATGTGTTGGGGTGTGTGTGGGTGTGTGTGTGTGTGTGTTAAGTGCGCTCAACTTGAAATCCGTAAATGGTTCCAAGTGCTGAGATACTTTAAGGGAAGCTTCAAATCATATACACCTAAGAAAAGATTAAACTTAAGGCATGTCTATAAAGTTTGTACTTAGTTATTCGCTTAGCGACAAAGACGGAGACAGAAAGAACAGAAAGAGAGAGAGAGAGAGAGCACGAAAGAGAGCGAGCTAATCGTTGCTTTGTAAAAGTTTTTATTGTGGCATTTTCTTACCATTATCATTTGTGGCAAATTGTTTTGCTGACAATCAGAACTCATAAAGTCACAGATCGAGTTGAAGTTAAATTTGAAGGCATTTTGCAATTTGACAGCTTGCGATGTTAATATGAGCATGATGCGAATGTATCCTTAAAGCCCACATCAATTTTCAATCAGTTTTTTAATATCATGCCACACTCACACACACACGTGCACACACGTACACACACACATAGCCAAGTTAAGCATACTGACGATTTTATAATTGGCCAAATGCGTGGCTTGAATTACTTTGCCAGACAACAGACTTACTATATGCTGTATTCTATTCTTAATACAACTTGTGAACTGATATGCTTGCCCTGCTTCACTTGTGCAGGGTATACAAATGTTGTTGCATGTTTTGCTGAACAACAGCTATAAAGAGAGAGCCCGATGACATAAAACAGTTATGCCAATGTGTGTGAGTGTGTGTGTGTGTGTGTGTGTGTGTGTGTATTTGTGAATGTGTGTGTGTGTGTGTGAGCCTAACAATCAAATCCCAAATGCCAGCCAAGCTCGAGAAAGCTCAAATACTGAGTTTATGCGCACTACTTCATGTATTCGCCAAATCAAAATGGAGCCATGCTTACGATATCAATATCAGACTAACTGGCAAAAAGTTATAATACTGATTACTTTCAACTATTTGAGCATAATTTTTTGCAACAAACCAAATTATTTCTCAACTTATGTTATTACAGTCATTATGCATATATTTTTATTGCTAGTTTGCAGCTCGATGTTTCAAGATATGCACAGCTGATTTGTAATTTATTTATTGTAATTTGCCACTTCATTTCTGAACAAGTTTCCTGCAATAAGATTGACAACTTTTCTGCATTGCTCAAATACGTTAGAAACCATTTCATGAAATGATTTCGCGAAATGGGCATCGTATAAACCGAGCTACCGACTTTGACGTCTGTACAAACCACAACCGTGGCGCGAGGCGCCCTTCATTTCATACGCATGTACACACACACACACACACACACGCACACACACACACTTGTTGAGATGTAATAAAAATTTAATGTGCTTAAAATTGTTCATAAGGCAAGCCCCAAACAATGGGCAAACAACAACACATACACAATACATATACACACAGCGTAAACGTTAAATAAAAGAAATGTTGGATACTTGCAAACAAGTAAAAAAAATATAAATAAAAATAATACTCAAAAATGTAAAATGAAAAAATAAATGTATTTAAATACACTTTGTGGCTTTTGTTACTCCCGCTGTTGTTGTTCTTGTTGTTGTTTCCAGGAATCTCTGTGAGTCTGTTTTCTAAAGTGCAATCAAAATGATTCGCAGAGTGTTAGACCAACAAATATTTCAAAAATACTCGTTAAAATTCAAATAAAAAAAACATAAATGAAGAGAAATTATGTATGAATAACATAGCGAATAAAAACAGAACAAAGCTTGAAATAAATCCACAGCATTTGCGAATATATGTATGTATATACATATGTATATGAATTGTCCTTGTTGAAAATCTAAGGTATTTATTTGCGGCATATTTGCATTTCCTTTGTGGCCGCTTTTACCATTTGGTTGGTATTTTTTGAGCTCACAGCAAAATTCCGAAACAGAAAGTGTAAATACTGTTAGATATAAGCGTATGATAAACACCTCAATTTAGGGTAAACCTAAATTTTGAACTTATAAATATATATTAGAAATTGCTTTCGAAACCTATAAAAAAAAATAATTCTGAAATCAATTGATCACCTTCAAATTTGAAACTATTGTTGTCGTGCTGTTGGTCTGCACAAGTCCATCTCTAATTTGTGAAATGTCCTTTGTACAATTGACATGTGCATTTAATTATTAAATGGAATTTCAAACATATTTGAAAATAAATAATTAAGAGATATTTGAATTGCTTGTATGCAAACGTAATAAATTGTCACTTTGTTGACTCAATCAACTGCGTTTGAAATTGTTTCTACAAAATGTACACTGAAAAAGGATTATTCTCAGATTTAAGCTACAAATTCTTGATTTAATTTTGTATGTTTTTTTTAAGTAGCAGTCGGGTTATAATGGGAATATAAGACTGAAATATATGATTCAAGCACAAAATACTTTATGATTTTTGTGACACTGTACATCACTTCACATTTAATTCCGATATTGAATGATATTTATTTAAGATGACTGCTTCAACCTACGATTCTCCTACTAAGACAGCCTCACTTTATTCCTTAGGCCAGAGTATCTATCAGTCAGTCAATTTCTCTCAGTTATAATTATTATTGTCTTTATTTTTCATTTTATCGGCATTCCGCTGTCTGGTATTTACGACAACGACTTGAAAAGGACGCGCGACTAATCAAGACAAGGTGTTTTTTTATTGAGCCACCTGTCGTTATTACCCCTATTCCTGTGCCCCTGCCACAGTTTCAGCCACTGGGAATGACAGTGGAAATGGCCAAAAATATTCGCGTGTGGCAACATTTGGCAAACATTTGCGCTAATTTGTCGCCGTCAAGCACGAGATGGGCTAATGGAGTGGCAGTGGCGGGGCAATGACTGTCGATTAAAGGAGGGAGGTTGCGGGCGGGGAGGGGACTTTGTAGTTTTGAGTTATGAGTAGAGAGTACCGTGAGTTGCATGCATAAATCTCAAGAGCTGGAACTGGGGCCTTGAAAAGTGCGTGCCGTCGATTGTCACGATAAGCAAACTGCCCTCGGATGGATGGAGTACAGCGAGTACAGTACTCTCTACTGTGAGTTGGGTCGCTTTAGGGGGTGCGACCGCTAATTGTTTGCTGTGTTTTTGCTGACAATTCGTTTTTGACCAAATGTAATTCGTGCAGAACACAAAAGTGTCACGCAAATGTTGGCCAGAACGTCAACAGATCTGCCAGCGTCGATTGCGACTGCGATAGCGATAACGATAACGATTGTGGGAGAGCTGCCAATTAATTAATTAGCCCACTTGGCTCGCTCCCTTGCCTTGGGGCGTGGCTGGGGCGTGATTTATAGCCGAGTTCTTCTAGTTTTCAACTTGTTGTTTTGCATTTTGGCAATTGCCAAAAATTTCAGCTCAACTCTCAGCACGCAAAAGTGACATTTTTAGTGTCGCATTTTGCATGACATTAGATGGGAATTTGTGCGGATGGGTTCTCAACCAAGTTGGGGGATCATCACCCTCAAGCTGAAGCTTAAATCCGACCCCAGCCCAATCGAACCGAACCCACACCAATCCACAATTATTTCTGTCGTGTGCGTCAAACGTTAAATGCTCTTGCAAATGTCGCTAATTAGCTGGAAATCGATCTAATGCCTGACTAATGCACAGGATGTGTGCCAGGACGAGCCTATCACACACGAATCCTACGATATCCGACATATAATTTTGTCTCTAAACTGGCTTGAAGAAGATATGAGTCAAGTTTCTGAAACGATATTTCCTGTGCGGAAAAAGTCATTCTTAAATTCAAGTTGTAAATTCTTAATTTGAGCATGTACTTTTCAAGTATTGTTTGGCAACCACGCAGCATTTGATTCCGTTGAAACGTCATTTAGAATAATATAAGATTAACCAGGGATTAAAACCCTATAAAATAAATTTGTTAAATTAAATATTCAAATTGATGAAATGTAACTAAATTACATCAAACTAAAAAATATGTGATAGTAATTATTATTTTTATGTTATTAATATAGCTAATAATTTTTCGAAAAACCATTTTATTTTGTGAACCGAAACCATATAGGTATTTCAAAACCGAAACATACAAAAACCGGTTCACCGTTACGAAACCTTCATTCAAAGATTTTGCTTAACCGAAAATCGAAATCTAAATGCGATCATTACCGAAACCGTAACTGAAACCGATATTCGTTTCGGCTTTAGTCCCTGAGATTAACATTCTGAAATTTGGTTGGATATTGCGAAAGTCGGGCAATATCTAAATGTAAAAAATTGTGTGAAATAAGTTAAGATCAAAGCTAAATGACCATAGGGCATATGTTATATGTCAGCTTAAATAACTAGAGCTCCGTTGAATTGAGCTGAGCTAATAAGTATTTTTGCAAATCTCTATTTAATTTGTGTCTCTGCATTATATTTGGCATCATTATCAGAGTGCTTGTGCCATCAGTGCGACCGTCTTTAAAGTATTTTCAGCAAGGTTGCTAAAAATATTCAGCGAATGCTTCGCCAAAAGCAAACACACAATGGAAACCAACGCGCTCTTTGTGCCCGTGTAAGGAATGGTGAGGGGGACAGGGGGGTGAGGCGGTAAAGGGGGTGAGGGGGATAAGAGGGAGGTTCGCCGTAAAAGCAACAATACAACAAAATAAACAAAAGCTCTGCACGGCCATTGTTTGCTTGAGACACACTGAGAACATTTTTGGTTTTTATTTTAGCATTGCGTATACGTAATTCATTTTCAGAAGACACCCAGCGAAATAAGTATGTAAAATATAAGAATCTCTGCATACTTTTGGGCGCACAAGCGTGCAAAAGAGACGACAGCCAAACAGCCGCATAAACAAAGCGAAAATGAAAATGTAAAAAAATATGATAAATATATGTAAGTATATATGTTTGTATGTATGTATGTATGTATGTATGTATGTATGTACAATTTATAGAAATGAAAAGTATGAATAATAATAATAAGCAAATTGGTTTGAGCTTATTTTGGCACAAGTGAAACGAAATGAAATTAGCTTGAAGTTCTGATGACTTTCGGTGACGGTGACGATGACGGTGACGATGAAAATGAAGACTCTAGCTAATTCTGATTCTGATTCTGACTCTGTGGGCCGACAATTTGTCAATTGACACGCAGCCAGGCGCTGAAGCTGCTTCCGCCCGGCTGGCTGTGAATGGACGAGCTGTGAATTTCATAGAATTTCATAGAATTCAGCCGCAGTTGCTCCGCACGGCGACTTCTCTAGTCGTAGGTCCCCTCTTCGCCATGTTGTGGCCGGGTCTTTATCGCTTTTTGAAATCATCTGGCTGGAATAAATACATTTCAGCATCAAGTTGCCTCCAGCTGCCCCGCCATCAAATTGCTCGACCATTACGAGTAATGCACTTGGTCGTTGTAGTTTCCAGTCCCAGTCCCAGTTTCCAGTCTGAAGTGTGTGTCAGTAATAAATGACTTCTTCCTTGCTTTGCTCTCGGACTTCCTTCGAGTCCTTCGAGCTATGCAAATAACCCACAACCGACTGCAGGCGCATTGATATATTGACTCAGGCAATAACATCAAAGTCCGTGCCGCAGAAACAAAGCGTTGGGCTAAATCTTTGTATTAACAGCATAAATTATGTTGACTTAAGTTTGGATAGCCAGCAATGGAGAAGGTGATTGCCAACTCTTTTGAATTTGAAACTGAAACCTAATGACGCGTTTGATTGCCTCGGCCGGGAACAGCACTAAAAATAGCCTTACAACAGCTCCATGCGATTAGTCTTGATTAGATGCTCCGCTGATTCCCTTAACTCAACTCAAATAACTCGATTACTCGAATACGAGTTCTCGACGCATGCAAATCGATAGCAAGTCCGACATATTTACTCGTCGTCGTCCTCCAGATTGGTGAAAGCAGCCAAAAGTTATAAGCTAAAATAAAATGTTTAAGGAAAGGTCATTCAGACTTATGTTCCAACTAAAAGTAAAATAAACCAACATCATATTGATTTCTAAATGATAATCTAATAATAAGCTAAAGTAAAAAGCTTTCAAATTTTGATGTTTAAAAGAAAATAAACTTTAAGTTACTTCAACTGAGAAAGCTTTTTGAATTCCAATTCTTTTTGGATGTAAATATTTTAAGGATTGCCTTAAACGAATTAATTTAAGCAGTAGCTTAACAATCAAAAACTTTATGATCGATGATTAAAAATTTTTTCTATTTCTGTCTTTCGCTATGAAGTTGGATTTGTAATCAATATTAATAAATACTACTTAAAGTAAATAGCTTTAAGGCTCAACTAATCAGAATCGACATAATAATCTAGATTTCGCCTTCAATGCTGACAAAGCAAAAAGTTTAAAAACCTATACAATTGCAAGTAATATTGTTTTCTTAATTAATTCATGTTTTTCAAACAATAAAAACCTTTAAAGGCTTTACGAGCTGAATTTAACCCATATCAAAATTAAAGTCTGATTTCCCAACTATTTAATTGTGAATGGATCCAATATCCTTCTTGTTTTGAGAAGTTCCGTTTGTGATCAATGTAATTTAAGCTTAAAGGCCTGTCTCCAGCACCGCGAAATTTTTATGTTAGGAATTTGCTAATTATTTCGTGGGTATGGAACATAAATACAACAGTGTGCCCATATACGTAAAACGTGTGACGATTTACCGAAAACATGCATGGTCACTCTGTCGAATCAGCTGTGTTTTGTAACAGCGCCAATTTTGAAAGTTCAACTAATTTAAAAAAAATTAATAAAATGAACTCTGACGATGAAGTAATTGTGTTGGTGGCGGCATATATTGTTGCAAAAACAGTTTCATTATTTCAATCGACACTAGCGAAATAATTGTCGGCAATATATTCCTGAGCTGTGCATCAGCTGTTCTCTCGTTCCACAAACGCTGTCGATAGGCCATTAATCGATATTTATTTGTGGATTTCGTTCAAGTTGCTGGATACTCAAGCAACGAAATCGAAAACGAAAAGTTTCTGCCTCAGTTTTTTTTATATGAAGTTTGGCAGAAATTTTTATTTTCCGCGGTGGTGGATACCCGGCTTAAAGCTTAAAGTTTCGAAACTGAAAAACTATGATAAACTTGAATCAGTAACAACTTAAAATATGGTACATAAAAATGTTTCCATGCCGCGCATCGGATTTCCAATTAACAGGTCTGTGTAAAAAATTAACAATTTGCAAGCGTTTACAGTCAGAAAAGTCATTAGTTATCATATAACACCCTTTGTCCACACCACGCCCCCTACCATTTATGCTGATAAATTATGCAGCCCTGGTCTGCTCATTGACCCACGTCTCCAGTTCCCGAGCTCAGCTCCCAAGTCCCTCGCTCCCTCATCGGGGGGAGGGGGACTTTGTATGGTATTTTCCATTTTGGTTTTCGGTTTCACTGGAATCGGAATATGTAAAACGTTTGATCCCTTCCGGCTTAGCCAGGTCTAAAAGTAGCGCACGATGAAATAAACTCAAATAAAATTATGTGCAGTGGGCCGAGGGACAGGGACAGGTTGACAGTCAAACAGAAAGGGACGGCCAAAGAGAAAGAGAAAGAGAAAGAGGAAAGGGAGTAAGCGTGAGAGAGAAGGAGAAAGATTATGTGATGGGAGACGACCTTAAGTTTATGTATAACAAGCCCAATAAACCCAAGCAGAATCCAAATTATTTATTTGCCTCAGCACTGGCTATCAAAAAAGCAAATTCGTGTTGACGGTTTAGTCCATGACATTTCCATTCCCCCCCTCCCCATCTACATTTCCTATCCTCTCTGAAAACAGCCGCGAAGCTTTCCCCATGTCAACGCAAAATAGTCAACGCAGCAAAAACAAAAGTTTATTTATTTAATACGAACTGAAAATAAACAAATATAAATGTTTAGAGTTCTGTTGGCTTCACTATGCTACGAGTATACCCTGTACGCCAAACTAGAGAGTGTCAAGGTATATCATTTAAGCATGATTTAAATAAAATAATATTCAAGTATTTCAAAGTATTTTACTCTCAATTTTAATAGCACATTTAATATTTAACAATTATTATAAAATATTTTCATGCTATTTTTCTGTGGATTGTTGATCACATTCATATACTCTGTACAAATGTGTTCAATATTTCTTTGAACTTCCTTAAAAGGGGTCAGCTGGATCTCTGGGCTTTTGATTAAAAATTCGGTTGATATTATATGTCGCTCCCTCTCCCTCTCTCTCTTTCTCTGTCTAACTCATTTGGGTACGTCCTGCCCACACTTAGCCTAGATTGCCTGGACTTTAGGTTAAAAGTCGGGCCCAGTTCATTGAAAGTTGCGACGCAGCAGGCACGTAGAATATGCCACGCCCATGGCGCACATCCGAGTGGAGTGTCTAGTCCAGTGTAAGGCAACTTTTACACTATTTGCCCCAATGTAAAGTAAAAGTCTGCCTGCGCTTTGCATTTTTGACCAAAAGCAAACAGTAATAACAACGACAGCAACAACAACAACAACAGCAACATCAAGAGGGAGAAACCAACTGAAAATGAAACTCAAACCATGTCGCAAGAGTCATAAAAAATGGGGCAACTTTTATTTTTATATTTTATTTATTTATGTAAAATTCATGACATGTATTTAAATTAGTTGCCAAACAGTTTGTGCCTTTTTTTTTTGTCTCTATCTCTCTCACTATATGTATGAGTGTGTTGATTGTGTGTGTGTGTGTGTGTGTGTTTGCCATTAAACGCAGCCGTTGTGAATTTGTGTCCCTAAAAAGTAGGCAGCACAAAGGCTGCATTGCATTAGCAAATATTCAATTATGAGTGGTTTTTTTTTCTTTCCTTTTCTTTTTTTATCTCTTTCTCTACTTCGATGTACGTATGTGTATCCATCTCTGTCTGCTGTCATTAGCATTTCAAATGCAAAGACAGCATCAGTAGCATCAGTAGAAAGCAGTTCAACCTTCAGTTCATCATGGGCTCCAGTTCCAGTTTCAGTTTCAGTTCCAGACGCAGAACACAAAACTTTTGCCATTTGCCTGCAAGCGGCAAAACGACAAACGACAAAGGGCAAAGCAAACACAAAAGTTGCCCAGCATAAGTGTGTATATCTTGTCAGTTAGTGATATGTGTATACTAAATAGCTGCATACATTATCTATCTCTATCCCTCTATATATTTGCATATATCTCTGTCTCCCTCTTGCCCCAAGAATAGCTTAAAAAATGCGTGACTGGTCAAGTGTTTGAGCTTTGCTCTGCTGCTTCCACTTTTGTTTCTTGTGCTTTGCCATTCGCCAGATCATGGACACATACACATACACACACACACACACAAGGACACACACACACACACACACACACACACTCACACTCACACCAACATGCACTTGAATATAGAATTGCGTGGCGGATGCCTAACCGGAAATTGATATTTAATTAAAGTTTCAGGCGCAGCTTTTGTCGGTTTCCCCAGCAAACTTTTCCCCCGAACGAGTTTAGTTGCCACTACTGGCAGTGGAAATTGCATACATTTTTTATATGAGGAGTTAGGAGTAAACAAATAGGCATATGTAAAAGTCCTCCCATCACGAATAAATAAATTTGCTACTTTATCGCTTGAGCTGAAAATGTCATCTATGGGTCTGAAAAGTTTTTGAGTGTTGTTTTTTTTTTTTAAAACTCAGCATAGAGAGACAAATGTGATAATACTCAATGTTTGTACGGAAACCGGAAACGAAACTTTAAGCTTGTTTGCCAAGTGGAATTAAAGCTGCAAATTGTGTCAGTTCAACATTAATCTCGAATTAGGCACCAAAAATTCCAGCTAAAAATTACACACAAAGACAGAATGGAATTATTATTTTTAAATTCTAAATACTCGAGGTGAGTGAAAAAGTGTGAGCTTCTGTTAACATTAATATTCTCTAGATTATTCTAGATAATCGTAAGAATTATCACATCTGAACGGATGTTAAGTTTTAAATCTAAATGATATTTGGAATGCACATGAAAACTACATTATTCCAGGGAGCGTAATCATTATGAGTTTTATTATAAAAATTACATAGTAATGATTATTAAAAGATTTTTAAAGATTTTCTTCAATGATATTGATTATTCTTGAGCGAAAAAATAAAACTCACAAGTCATCATTATATGTGATTTTTATTTTTTCGCTCAAAATAAAACTCACTTTTAAAAAAGTTTACGTAATCATTTTAAAAAATTGTTGTTGTGTTTTATGGGTCCTCTGGGTTTCTTTTAAAGGGATATGCAAAAATAGTGTTGAAAATCTTCACAAAAGCCATGAATTTAAAGTGAGTTTTATTTTGAGCGAAAAAAAAGAAAAATCATAAATAATGATTATTTGTGAGTTTTATTTTTTCGCTCAAATCTAATAATTATCATTATTTTTCTGTATAAGTATTCTTGTCATTGATTTTTGATTTGAAAAAATTTCAATAATCATTATTTACGGTCCCTGCATTATTCCCATTTGTAAAGATCGACTAGTTTATTCCCTTTCGAAATGTACCCCTGTTAATTGAAGCAAATTACTCTACAAATACGATTTGGATTTACCAAAAGTTTAATTTTCACTTGCATGTGAGACAGAGTGAAAATTATTTAACCCTTATGTGAGCACACCATTTTAATCGCTAAATTCGTAAAAAACAAACTTCAGACTGACTTGAAATTTTCTTGAATATAATTAGTGATATTCAAAAATATTAAATATATGTAGCATAAAATAGAATTATTGATATACTTAATTTAAATAGAAGATAAATTATGTTGCTTTACCGGCAAATTCAAAATGTTACAAGTGAGTTTAAATACAATAGCTAGAAATTTTTAGAAGACTGTAGTAAGTAGTTATGATTAAGTAATTACACAAATAAGGCATGAATGGGATTAAAAGATGTCGGAATCTGTATTTAAATTACAACTAAGTAGAGATTTGAGAAGAATCTAATTTATCCGTTCGCTCACATAAGGGCTTCGCCTATTTCGGGAGTTGTGCAATCGCAACTAATCGATTTGTCAGTGCAAATATTGCCATTGCCATCGGCTCTGGATAAAACGTGCGTACCGTTTTCTGGCCCATTAAGAGTCCCGGCAGTGTGACATTGCCGCCATTTTGTTGCTCATTAAATGCACTCAGGCAAATTTATGCCCATTTATTTTAAAGGCTTCGCATCTCTGCCTGAAGGAGAAAGCTTTAATGTCGCTGACTGAAAATGTTTTCTTTTTTTAAGTGTTTAAATACGAGCGGAAAGCAACAGCCGCGTCTCAGCTGCTTGTTGATAGCACGTTGAGGGGCAGAGATGGAAAGGTGTGCGAGGAGAAGCAGAGGAGAAGAAAATGCAGAGTAGGAGGAACAAACTTTATGGGTTTTATCTACGCGCAACTTTCGAACTGGCGCCGAGCATCGCGAGTGTCCTCCGTCTCCATCTCCGTCTCCGTCTCCTTCTCTATGTTTTGACTCCCACTCTCGACGCCCATCAGCTGAGTTTTTAAACATGCCTTACAGGCAAATGCATAAATATTTTCAGTGTCTCCGCCGCGTGAAAAGCTGGCAAAAGAGAAACATGACATTTTTCATATAAATTTATTTGGCTTTGGACGCCTTGTTGGGGGCGGCGATATTGGGTCGGGGGCGTTTCGCATTTGCATATTTGCAGCAAAACAGCACCAAAGTACCATAAAAGCCGGTACAGTTGAATGAAATGAAGTCAAATAGCAGAGCACAAAGTACAAGGAGGAGAGACGCAGAAAAATACACAGCACAGGATGCGACTGGACAGGAGACAGGAGACAAGGGGAGAAGGAAAAGATATAGGCAATAAAAAGTTTATACAATAGCAGATGCCATGCCAATGGTTGATGGCCTTGTCTTGCCGGCCAACGGAATACAGGCAACGGTCAGCCAACAGTCTCAAAGGACCTTGTCTCCTGGCAAACAAAATGCCGTTGCTCAAAGGTGTAAGGCTGTGTAAACTGAAAAGGCAACAGGGAAGGACGGAGGGAGAAGGGAACGGGAACGGAAAGTGGTCGATCAGTCACAGAATGTACTCTCAATCTCTCCATCATTTGCAGTCCTCAGCATTGTCCTGTCACATTCACATCGGACAGCCTGAAACTGTCCTTAGGCCAAAATCCAAATAACACTGACTAATTTCCACATTAGAACAATCTCGCAAAACAGATTGAGGCAGTCAAAATTTGTACACATTTATTAATGTAAAACCATCAGTTATTATAATATGTATAATAGATTACAGTTCTTGATTTGTTACACAAATTTAAAACACAGCTCAGAATCGTAAGAGCATATAGTTGTGGTTTCCCTTAAAGTCCCCATAATGTAACTGATAATGAACAAAATTTAAGTTTAGAATTATTCACAGTTTCACTTTTAGCCAAATTCACAAGATAATAAATGCAATGCAAAAATTGTCTTATTCGAAAATTTCAAACACTGTATTTGAATCAGAACTGAGAAGGGGATACTCATTTTAACTCAGGAGAAACACAAGAACTGTCATCAGATTTGAAAAGCTTTCCAAAGAATAGCTTTGAGATTGAAGAAAAGCAATTTGATTCTTAAAACAGCAACTGAAATTATGCTTATACTCATTTGAATACTTTTATTAAATATTTAAGAGTTAGTTTTAAATCAAATAGTTGCTAGATATAAATAAATAATTACCCTAGGGGGATTTAGTGATGCGATCGTTGACATGGTAATAACTAAAGTGCCCATCATAAAGTGAGTTGTATTTTCAACATCATCGAGTTAAAAATCATATCTAACAGAATCCGTAAATTTCAATTTTTTGCGTTGTCAGAAAAGCAGAGAAAAATATACACAATTGTGCAGGGTATCAACTCGTCAATCATTTAAGTCTGTCGCCTACTTACTTATATTTTTTTAGAGCTTCGCAGCAGATTGTGTCAGATATTAAATTTATTTGCGCGAATTTCTCTCTTCGGGCTGTGCAAAAACAACGACAGCAACTGTGACAAAATTGACAACATCGGACAACTGAGGACGTTGCTCCAAAAAAATGTAAAGCAAATTATCGAAAATATTTATTATAAAAAAATAAGAAAAATCTCTCTTATCGAGAGGCCACGACTGTGAGATACCCTGCGCGTGGCCCTTTAGACACACATATTTGTTTTATTTCAGTTTTTTTTATTAATTTTATATTTTCTCATAGTCAACTTATTTACTTGAATAAATTACTAAATACTGATTATGGCTGACCGATTTTAAATGGGCTCAGCCCATTCAGCGCATTCAGAGGTAGATACTCGTACATCGAATTTTACGAAAGTGCTGTGAGTGGAGTATTTCGGTGTTTGGCCCCCTGAATTTTATTATTTACTTTATTTTTTCATCTGTTTTTTAGTTCTTTCCCGATGCGGATTAACAACTCAAAAATGGGCTCGACTCTGCTGGAATTGACTGCGCTCACAGCTTTGTGGATTATGTTTCAATTAGGCCATGGAACAAAAGGACTAGGGAACGTTGATTGGATTGGATTGGTCCATTCGGCTGCCTAGTCGAAGCGTTTGATACTTGAATTCAGAACACGACCCCGCTTTCCACCGCCCCTCTTACCACAATCTTATGCCACTTGCAACGCCTTTCGCGAGCTATTCCAATTACAAACCCAATTAAAATTATACATAAAGCGAATAAATATGAGTAGAGTGCATTTGGAGTGCGCTTCATGGCCTCAGATTCGTGGTCTAAAAAAAATATAATCATTTTCTTTTCCTTTTTTATTTAGGTTGTAAATTTCTCGCTCAAAAACAATGTTGAAAATATCCGTGAATAAGTGAGTTTTTCATTGGCTTTGCTTTTATGTGTGGCACGTCGGAATAAACCGCAGAAAAGCGCAGCAGCCAGTCTACAATTATTATTTAAATATTTTATCATGACCATTTTTTATGGACCAAAGGCGCCAACAGACCAGACACAACATGTGCTAAACAATCACAAAAAAAATCCCCCGAGCGTGAGCGTGAAGAACAATACAAAATTTATATGTTCAGAGAGTTTCAATATCCATTGAACTTACGGGTAATTGAAATAAATACGAATACGAATGCAAAATATTGATAAAATTATTGTATAACAAATGTTTGTATAATTTAAAACGATATTTTGTACTTATTTAATGATATTAAGCCAAATTTTTGAAAAATTCGAATAGATGTTGTGATTCAAGCTGAATGAATTGGAATCATATATAAAAAAAATATTAAAAGATTGATTTGAATTCAGGGAAAAGAGTCTTTGACGGGATATGATTTCATTGAAATATTAATGATATTCAATAAAATTTGTATTTCAAATTATCAGAATGAAAGGGACGAATGCTTAATTGGAGCGGATATGTTGATTAGTGTAAAACGAATTGCATAATTGAATTACGGCATTTGCCTCAATGTTGTAGCATGACAGATTTATATTCTAAAGCATATTTAATTTAAATTTAATAAATTTTGTTATTTAAAAGTAAATGAGGCAGATTCATACAGGAGACGAAATATCAATAATATTATTCAAAAACTCTGCAACAAAAAAAAATAAACTAAAAGCAAGCTATTAAAAAAATCCAACAAATAAAAGTTGAGAATCGACAGAGAGTTACAATTTCTCATTAGAACAAGGTTAATATATTTTTAGCATAATTTCGAAATTCGAATTTCGTTTAAGTAACAAAAGGAAAAGCAATTTATCTAGTCGGAAGATGAAGTCTCCAGAGCTGTCAGCTTATACAATACATATGTCTAGTGTCTAAGTTTCTATCCATCTTCATATGAATATACTTATGCTTATGAGTGGCAGATATGAGTACTCGTTTACTCGTACTCTTAGTTTACTCAGTATATCTGATGCTCTGCAGTGCCGCATTTCTGTTATGCAAATTGCTGACAGCTTCGTTGATAGTGTTGTTATTTTTCTTATTTTTCTTTTATTATGACGATTTTGTTTGGCTGTTTTTTAGCTCCATCTTCTTCTCCATCTCATTCCCTTTAAAATGGCTGCAGTAGCTGTTGTTTCTGTTTCTGTTGCTGTTGATGTTGATGTTGCCGGTGTTATTTATAAGCCGGGCCATAAAAACATAGCACGTTGATTTTGCAGCTTGTTTGGGCTCAGCCATAAAACGGTGCTTGGCAATTTGGCCAAGAACAAAACTGTTGCTGAAGATTTCTTTAGAGTATCTTAAGATTTATATGCATTATATATAATATATATATTTCTTTTGTATTGCAGACTAAATACTTTGGAATTTACTCAATTTGAATCGATCATCACATAGAGGGGGAAGAACAGAGAAGCAAAGAAATTGGTAAGTAAAAGTCGCTCCAGCCCTTAAATCGATTGTTTATGCTAAAGCATTTTTGCCGTTGCTGCCTGCAGTGCATTAAGTTCTTAACTTGGCCTAGACAACACTTCCAATCAGTTTCAGCAAAGAAACAAAGAACAACTTTTATATGCGGTCCTCGACCGATGTTCGGGGTTAATTAAAATACGAAATACACTTTGACAAAATGCCATTTAATCTACTCAGCTTCGAACTTGGAAAGACCACGTCAAAAAAAAGGGGAAAAACCAGGCGGCAAATTAATTATGCGCATATTTGTGGGCTTCACAATAACACCCAAAAATAATATAATACTGTGATGGGAAAGTAGAAAGGTGGGAGAGAAAAAAAGGTTCAATTTGATTTGCATTTTTTGGCGCTTTCGAGTACGCCATTTATGACATTAACCGCACATTGCGTTGGCAACTCTGGCCACCCTCTATTAATTACAACAAACATCCACAACGAGTACTAATCAGAAGCGTAGGCTCAAAGGCATTCCGGGTCCAGTGTTAAATGAGCCGCTGAGCCGCATAATTTCCCAAGTGCTAAGACCGACGACTCTTCTCAAGGATTAATTGCAAATCGAATTGAACGTTTTGTATTCCTTCAGTCTTCTAATCTCTAGAAGGTGGAGTTCTTTTGAAAAACAAAAAAAAACATCCTTGATTATATTAACATAATTAAATTATTTTAAATATTTCTTATTCATTGTCTTTTGATACAAATATTAGTATTTAGTACTGCACATTAATGAACGTATGTTACATACATAGTCTGAAACATATTGTTAATTATTTTTTTGCATTGAGTGTTCTAATAATTGCAATACTAAATATGTATTTTATCAAGCAAATATTTTTAAATATATTTAATAATATTTTTTAATATTTAAGTTAACTACAAAATTCTTTGAATATCACTATTGCCAAATTTTAAAAGATATGATTAAACGTTTAACTAAGAACGTCATCGTTTTGGTTTTACTTTTTTATATTCAAATTAATTCATATTAGCTTCAAGGTATTTAATAGTTTAAAATAATTATTTGTTTTTAGAATGCAATTTTTTTTGTCTGGATGTATCTTATTTAATGAAAATTAAATGTTTTGGCAATGTATGTGTATGTGCACAAATACATGCATACATTTGCACGTATTTACATACATATGTGTGTGTGTGTGTGTGTGTGTTACCACAGTTATGCATTTCTTTGTTGCGATGTTGTCCCTGAGGCACTGCAGCAAATTCAATTTGGAATTTGCATTGCACAGTTCATTTGGCAATGAACATATGGGCATTTCCACGGGACGTGCACGGGACATTCGTACACATTCAAAGTAAAAAAACGGTAAAAAGGAAACGGTTTTTTTTTCTGATGAAGGGCTTAACATATAGCATTTGATTAGCTCTTTCATTGGTGCAAAGATTGATTTTGGGTAATTTTTCATTTTGAAGAAAAATAGAAAAATTCAAGTGATTGGCACGGGACACAAAACGGAAGTGACTTGTGAGGTCAACCAATTCAAACGCCAATTTCAGCGAATCCAGAGGCAATATTTTAATGCAACTTATTTTTAACTCTTGTGCATTGATGCCTCTTAAAAATGGTTATGATTTTTTTCAAAGATGACTTGCACTTTTTTTTTTAATTCAATTTGACGTAATTTCGCACGGGACATTGCGCACGGGACATTTTTTACCATCACTATTTTTATGTTCTTTCTGTCTCTCTATTTTTAAATTATATATCAAAACAGTCCGAAAAACTTATTTAAATTAAACTTTCAATATATTTCTTTGTATTAAAATGGTTCATGGTTCAATTTTACTGTCCTACTTAGTGTAATCGTTAAAATACAAATGGTCCATTTTGGAAGTCCATTTTTAAGAAAATTGACATAAATATGGAAAAAGTTAATTTATTCCAATGTAGTATCTATATGTTCATCCTATTGAATTTCTTCTAGCGGATATTGCTTAAACAAATAACTTAAGTACATTTCTGGAAGAAAATTTCAAAAGATGTGAATTTTTGATCAATTTTACGTTTTTGGCCGCGGTGGACCTTTCTGTGGAAATGCCCATATAATGAATTTGGTTTGTTCGTCCAGCTCTGACTCCGACTCTGACTCCGACTCCCCTTTCCTTGCCACCCCTCTGCCTGAGAAAGTCATATTTCACATGCTGATGCCCACTATCGGAGGAGGCGTGGCTGAAAGGGGGAAAGGAGGGGATGCAATGGCGCTAAGTGCCATAAAACTGTCTTTAGTTTGGCCAAGTGAACGTCACTTGCGTCGGACAGTGGCCAGGCTTATAGCACTCGAATACACCCACATGTGTAGTATATGTAAATATATGTATGAATGTATATAATACATATATACATACGTACATATGTATGCTCCAATACATCCGTACAATAAATTGCTGAGCCGCCTTGCTCATTAAATACATATAACTATGTACATATATGTACGTACATATGTATGTATGTGTATGCATGTATGTATGTGTGTGTGTGTGTGCGTCCTTACGTTTAATTCAATAACGCAATAAGGCAGCAACTCGTTTGCCACGCCCGAAACGCCCCTCAAAAGGTACAGCGACAGCGGAACGTGCAATAGTTGCCTGAAACGAGACAACACACACACACACACACACACACACACACACACACACACACACACGCACACACACACACGCACAACCAACTCTCTCTTTCTCACTCATGTGACATGGGCATGATTTTCCGCTTGGTTTTTGCTGTTGCCTGTCGTCTGTCTGTTAGTCTGTCTGTCTGTCTGTCAGTCTGTCTGTCTGTCTGTCGTTTCATTTTCATGTTCCATTGCCAGACTTGACGCGTTCGAGCATGTCGAGGCATTCAATTTCTTATTTCCTCGCCTGTTGTCACATTTTCATGTGGTGTCATGTGCGATGCATGTCCCACTCTCACCCCCCCCCACTCTCTCTCTCTCTCTCTCTCTCGCTCTCTCACTCAGAGTCAATAATTTCATTTTGCTGTGTTTTCACTGTGCCACGCCTTTAAGAGGCGTAAGTAACCAGGCAACTGGCAACTGGCAACTGCCAACACTTTTCTCTCTCATTAAAAATATCAAGAAATCCTGTGAAAATTGCCGTTGTTGTTTCTGCCGTACGAGTATCTGCAATATTCATTGGCTTGCCTCAAGTACGCACACAATAACTTCATTTGCAGGCAATATTATAATACAACACACATACACACACATGGGCATGCACAGTCAACACTGTCAGTTGATGGACAGTTGATGTCAGAGGCTGGCAAACTCTATTTAATGCAATTATTGTCAATATCAAATTGACAAAGTCCCCTCTTCCCCTACAACGTTCTGATTGAAACTGGAACTGCAGTTGGTCATGGAACTGGAACTGGAACTGGAACCGGAACATGAACTGGAACTAGAACTGGGACTATAGCATGCTCACAGCCTTGCACCTGGCACACACTTCAAAGCGTTTGCTGGCTGAAAATTAATTACCAGTTGGGCAACCACAAGATACTTTGCCTGGGCCACGCCCCCTTTGGCCAGCCTCCTTATCGGCAGGCAACCGTGCGAAATTTCATAAATTTCACTCGCCTGACCAAAAAGAAAATATGGCCCAAAGAGAAAGTTTAATCGTTAAAAAAAAAACGAAAAGAATTTTGTATTTTTTTTCCCAACGCAAAACTTTTACGAAAAGCATTAAAATTTCAAAACAAACTAAGAGAAGAAGAGAATCGCGCACACACACATGCGAAAAACACATACATACATACATAAAGCGACCGCTGGTCATGGTAAAAATGGCAAAATATTGGAAAATATTTCCAGCAGCTCAGCGTACCATCCGTGCTCAGCACAGCACAGCACAGCGTACCATCCTCATCCTCATCCTCATCCTCGCCAGCCTGTTAATAATTCGTTTTGTTTCTACCTTGCGGTTGAGTTACTTATTTTTGTTTTTGGTTTTTGGTTTTTTTCTATTTTTGATTTTTGACCAAAATGTTAATAATTGGCATTGCTGTGCCATGGCAGGGTGCTCAAGGGGGGTGAGTGGAGTGGAGTGGAGGGGGGTCGGCGGAGGTCGGAGCGGTCTTTTCATAAATTGTTTCGGAAATTACTGCTGTACCGACTTTGGGACTTTAAAATTGATTACAGTTCATTTCATTTCTGGCCATTGCTTACCTTCCTCCTCCCCCTCCCCCCCCTAAGATCCGCTTGGCCTACGTCCTTGTCATATTTGCTGACCATTGACGTGGATCGCTTCGATTCGCTTCGCATTGTTTCACTTTGTTTCGCTTCAGCTTCAGTTTCGGTTTCAGTTTCGGTTTCAATTTCAGTTCGATTCTCCACAGTTTCATTTACATTTCGAGCGCTTGTTTATCTTCGCTATTATTATTTCTACGTACATACATATATTATGATTATTATGATTATTTTCGAGCTACTGTGGCCGTCGAGCTCACGTATTCAATTAATAATATCATTGAATTTCACACATTTCAGTTGCTCAGATATTTTACCTGATTTACTCTTATTTGCATTTTAACATTCACCTGCCAATTGGTTAAATCAATTTGCGCATTTCGATTTATTTGAGAACTGCAATTTTTCCCGTTTGAGCGTAAGTTGTTGGTAGTTGATCGACGATTAACTACCCTATATCTATCAAACATTCATTTTATAATAATCGATATAAGACTATATTTTTATGATGGTAAACTTAAAGAAAAGATATTCGAATAATTGCCTTCCTCTTTTTTCAAAATGATGAACTTGTTTTTATTTCACATTTAAAAGTATGCTATATCCTAATGAATATCACCGATCAAAATAAATTTCATATTATACATATATTTAGGGGAATTCATGTATGTATCTGCCATACATTTTAAATTATTATTATAGCGTGCATTATTTTTTTTAAAAATTCAACAACCAACACAAATTAAATACCATAATATGATACTCCAAATTGTTTCATAATATTTAAACATTTGCGGAGTTGCATTTCAATTGTTTGGCTGCAAAATAGATCATAGGACAGGCAGCACAAGTATAATTAGTGACTTTTTGAGTGAGCTTCATATCATGGAGCATGGAGATTAACGTGCGGTTCCCCAATTATCTCTTTCTCTCTCTTTCTGTGTGTGTATGTGTGTGTTGACCCTTCATAAACATTGGAGATACAAGTGTATGCGATATATGTATGTTGAACTGTATGTCTCACCCAGACCATTCTCGGCCTCCCTTCCTTCGTTCCTTCCTTCTCGCTCCCTCGACCTCAACTCGCCCCGGAGCTAAATTGTGTAATGGGTTTTGTGTATTATGCTCATTTAATTGGAGTTTTTGTTGCTGGATTCGTTTTTGCTGTCGCTTTTGTGTTTGTGCTGTAGACAAAAGCGCGTTAAATTGAATAAGCTGCAATAATTGCATAAGTTTGATTAGTTGGATAAGTGGTTTTATTAGCCTCCGCATTATCAGGTCAATTAATATGCCAAACACAAATTAATAAGAACCGCAGATGGAACGTGGGTCGAGGTATGTATTTACATATTTGCCGAAAAGGATCCGATGCAACCAGTTGATATCAGATAAATACTAAATTAACACACGCATAGTATATCATAGAAATTACTCTATTAAAATAGCATTGATTACCAAAATATTTTCGATACATTTTTCCCTTTATAATCATTTGGGATGTGCGTGTTTTTATTAAAATTCTCTATGGAAAACATTACCAATTCCATAAATGTAAACTGTTTAAAAGTGCATTTAAAATATATCCAAATATATCAATCTACATATATAAATTACAATAGTTCTTTGGAGATTTCTTTGTTTTGAAGACACATTTTGAAGGCTATTTAAAATATTGTCATATTTTTCTAGACGTACATATTTTCGGTCAGCAAATATCAGATGTAATACATTTGTGTGTTCTGAAGTCAACTGTCAAATTAATTCCACTAATGAAAGCCACACTCTTTCAACGAAGTAAAGAAACAAAAATGTTTTAAGTTTACTTTACTATAGTTATTAATAAAGAATTTATGCGAATTCCAAGGCATTTATCTCCTTTGCTGTAAAGCTTATTAAATTCAATATCTTTAAAGATATTTATCAAAGGGTAAAAGGGCTTATATGCTGACCTTTAACAAGGGGCTGTTTGGGTGCCTTTCATCTGAAATAATTTTCAATACGCTGGAGAAGAGTGTCTGGATCGTCTGGTTGTTTTGCAGTTCTCAAGAACTGAGCATGCATTTAAAGTTTAAACGGATTTCATGAGCGTTTTTCATGACAAAGGACAATCTATTTTTTTCTGTATGGTATTTAAAATTTAAAAGGCGTAATGGCAGTCAAGTTTAAGCAAAATGTGCTTTGGGAGCTCTTAGTTCTGCAACCTGTGTTCTCATTTGAATGGCTGCAACCAGCACCTTGACTAGTTTGCCTCTCGATGACGATGACGATGACAATCCCGATAGAGTCTAGGGCTGTTGATTATTTAAATGAATTAGGCAGGCTAGTCGGCGTTATGGTGGTCCATTTAATTGTAGGCAGAGTACCAAAAGCTACAGAGAGAGAGACGGGAAGAGAAAGAGAGGGGAGGAGGCTGTGTACTTTTAGTGGCATCTAATGAAGTTGGCCGCTCGCTGCTGTTGCTGCTGCTGTTGGCGCCATTAGAAGGCCGAGAAAGGCGAGTGCGGAATGTGGAATATGGATTGATGGTAGAGAGCTGTTGAAAAGGGTAAGGGGGCAGAGGGCAGAGGGCAGGGGTCAGGGGATGAAGGGTGTCGGCGCTGGTTTAGGAGCAACGGCAGTTGGACTAGTCTAGGACCCTCATTTATTTTCACTTTAATCAAAGTGAATGGCAAGAACAGCACAACGTCGATGGTGCAGGATGGCAGGACACGCAGGATGGCAAGAGAGGCAGGAGGGAGGAAGGCAGGTCGGCTGTCTGCCCCAACGTTTGCTTAACAAATTTTGCTGCCATGCCCAAAAGAATTGTAAAGCGTTAAATAACAAAGACAAGGAAGAGAAAAAGTAAAATAAGAAGCAGGAGCAGGAGGAGAAGAGGATAGGAGATAGGAGATAGGAGGCAATGGCAGCAAAAGAGCAAAAAGTGTATTAGTAGTTGTATTTTACACGTTATCCTTTCTGCGTGGGTTCTTCGTTGGGTGGTCGGGTGGTGGGTTGAAGGAAGGAACGTTGCTATACAAAAGCACAACGGCCGCTCAGCCGACGACCGACGACCGACGACCGACAACCGACAGCCGACAGGCGAAGAGATTGCCCAGGCAGCCCTGGCAGATGAAAAAGTAAGCTAATTAGTTAATGAAAGATATTTTCCATTGTCTACTCGAGGCCAGGACTGCGTCAGGTTGCTGTGCGGGTGTGGCGCGAGGCATGTGGCACGTTCGTCTTGTTCGCAGCCACACTGAGCGCAACAAGGAGCATTTCAAACATTGATCGCGTCAACTGCGATCTGCGAGTCAATGGTGTGAAACTTGGCTAAGCTTTCGTTGAGTTGATCGTATGAAACAAAAAAGTGTTGCCTACTTTTAGGTATCGCGTGTAAATTAGATTGGCAGTGCAGAGAATGCTTCAACATATTTAATATATGCATGTACATTGTACATACATACGTATGTATGTCTGTATGTATGTCTGTGCAAAGTTCATCCATTGTGCGGCAATTGTGGCCTTTTGCAGTCCCACCAACACCCCCCCCCTCCACTCACCGACCCCACTCTCAGCTCATTGATGTGCTGCTGCTGCTGCTGCTGCCACGTCAATCGTGGACTGCTTTGTTGGCCAATTTCGCCGTCCACTGCTCATTTATTTCTGCTACTTTCTTTGCACAGCCACAGCCAGAGCTGAACAATTCCCCACCCCCTGCCCACGGCACACCTTGTTTTCCGCTGTGGATTGGCTTTGTTGTTGCTCGCTGCTCATTTGCGTGGTCAGCGGCGGTTGGCTGCACCCTTTTGTAATGCTGGAAAAAATGCTTTGCTTGAATAAATTATGAACTTTAAGCGAACGAACTTTGCCTCCAAAACTGACAGGCTTTAAGTTGAGCCTCAGCTTTCAATGCAAATATATATTCATTTGCTTTATTGCCATATTTCTTTTCATTTTTAGCATTTTTCATTGTTATTAACTGATGGCGTTGTCGAAACCGTTGTCGTTATCATTTCACTCTGCTCGGGATCGTAACGTTTATGTTAGCCTTCCATGTGCCGCACGTGTAGAGTGGATTGCACTTGCCCCTGCAACAATTCGAGTCTTTTATGCACCCCTTGCCATTCCTATTGCAATATGCGGCAGCTGTCACAACACAGATCATAACACACGTCAACCACAACAAGCACTTCATCTTTGCACCTGAAACGCTGAAATCTTTAAGTTGAAGCAAACTTTGGTCCAGTTTCATTTGAAGAACAGCTCGACAAATTTCCAAATCGAATGCATCTGTTACGCAGCTAGATAGAAGAATCTTAGTGGAGGCTGATATGAAAGCACAACTAGTAGATACCCTGTAAATAAAATTAAAATTTATTGATACAAACATATGGGCGTATATCGGACTAAAAACTAATTAAAACATTTTGAGTTTAAATTTAAATTTTAACTTAAAAGTAAACGAAAACTAAAACTATTGTTTGAAAGTATATTCCACAAAATACATATAAATGCTACTAATTTTTACAATTTTCGTATTAATTAAACTTGTGATGATTGACTCGAAAGCACTTTTTAACAAATGCATTTACATGTTATCATTAAAATTTTCATGTGTAAGATAGATTAGGATTCAATATCACTTCAATTTTAAGCAAATTTGTATCATAATTTCTAAACAAACGAAGGTAAGAAAAACGCATTCATTTTTGCATCTCAACAAAACCACTTACAATAGAAAGTTGTAATTTATTTATGTTACACTTAAGTGATTTTTGAGATTATCTTAATGGATAAAGCTATCACAGCAGTCTTAGCCCTCTCATGAGGAAGTCTTAAAAAACATACGTTGATTTTGTGACTTTAACGATCTTTAAGCTATAATTAATTAGTCAGCATTTACAAGCATTTTAAACGAATGCAATTGTTAAAATCAACGATTCTCTCTCACTCTCTCTATCTCTATCTATATCTCTCCCTCTCTCTCTCTCCCACACAGTATTTATTCTTTAGTCCAATTTATGATTTAAGACATAATTATTATTATGTTTTTTTGATCAACATTTCAACTCAACTTCTATTTCTGTCTCACGATCGTCATCTATGCACATGGATTAGAGAGAGATATCAAGTCGAATAGGGAAAAAGAAAGAGAGCGAGAAAGCAGCCTTATCTGGCCAAAATATTTAGCGCCGCCTTATGTTTGCCAAAATTACTAGCCAGTTTCTCGCAGTTTTGTTTGCGTGGCTTTCCAGACTTGTATTTTTTCTTATTTTAGTTTATTTTTGTACATTCGTGCTGAAATTGTGGGCGCACTTTGGTTTTATTATTATGATTATAACGTTTACGCTTTAAAATTGCTACGAAATGACAGGGAAGCCGTCGTCGTTGCTGTGCAGAAAATTGAGCGTGCAATTTGGCTTTTCTTTTCAATAATTTTCCATTAGACAAGAAACGAGCAACAAAAGAGCCCGCGACAATGGCTCACAAAATTTAACAGCAACAACAGACGGAGAAAATAAAAAAGGGGCAAATCAGTAAGGGGAATCAAAGGCGGGAGAGCGGATGAATGGCGCGTAGCAGACACACATACATAGGGTATATAAGTACATATGTGTGTGTGTAAATATATATACATATATATAGACACATATGTATATATGTATATATAGCACCGATGCGGACACAACGCGAACGCTGCCGACGACGACACTTCTGGTTCATTGAAGCATAAGAAATTCTCGAATGAATCGCTCCGTTGACGCTTGAGTAGACTTGAAGCGATAAGCGGTTTTTGCCCCATATACAAAAATATATATTTTGCTCTAGTCGCGCATCCCCCCGCCCCCTCCGTCCCACCGTTCATCATCTCGCTTACTGCATGGAAAAAGAAAAAAAAAATTAAAATGTTAGCCGTTGGGCTCGTCCGGGAGTTGAACCCGGGACCTCTCGCACCCGAAGCGAGAATCATACCCCTAGACCAACGAGCCGACTTGCCGACCCGCAGCTGATTGAGGCACATGAACTAAAAGAGAGCGAGAGAGTGAAAGAGAGAGCGAGAAAGGATTAGATGTGATCTATATTTATGTGTCTGTGCCCGTGTGTAAGCCTCATAACTCATACGCCGCGTTTGCCGAAACTTGACGCATAAATTTCAATTGTTCGCACGCTTGACGCCTGAGACTCGTGGCTAATAGAAATGGAAATAACCAAATGTCATGCTGAGTCACAAAGCCAAATGCACGTATGTATGTATGTATGTATGTTTGTATGTTTGTATGTATGTGCAGTGCGAACAAACCACAATCATAAAACGTAGCCCATGTCACACGGACAGCCAGGCAGACAGACAGACAGACAGTTGCTGTAAATTCGCTTTAGGTCCCAGTCGTGTTCCTTTTCGAGGTGTCAGTCCCCTGGCGTTACCCCTTTCTCCCACTCCCCACTCCCCACTCTCCTCTTATCTTTATCCCTCCTCCTCTAGCTGGTTTATTGACAGTTGTCAGGTGTTTTTTGTTTTTGAGCTGGGCGCTTTAACTTTGCCAATTGCCTGATAGTATTTGCTCCCAGCTCTGCATAGTTAACAAGCATATGTCATAGGAACGCCCACGGGTCGCGGTTTTTAGAGGCCAGCGGGGGGATCAGTATCCAATGCTGTCGAGCTGACACAGAGCCATAAAATTTATCTTGCGACAGCTGCTCAGGCCGCAGGCAACACACACTCGCACACACACTCGCACACACACTCGCACATGCAAGCGCACACACATGTGTGTCTACTGTTGGCCAACACATTGGGTCAAAACAGCACTTGGTTTGCCTTTGGGCCACATGTTACAGAGGCGCCTGCCACGCGCTAACTAAATCGGAAACCAATTTGCTTATCGTCGTCCTCTATCAATGTACGTGTGCTTGTGTGTCTGTGTGTGTACTTATTATACATCTGTGTGTGTGTGTGTGTGTGTTGGCAGCTCAATTTGAGTTAAGCGTTGGACTCAAAAACTGTAAACGTGCCACGAAATTCCAAGCAGACGTTAAACGTCATAATAAATACATTGAAATGCGACGCAATGCAGCAAAAATATTACAAATTAATTGCTAACAACTGCCAAAGGAGGAAATCGAGAGAGAAAGACTGCGGGAAAGAGTGTAGAGTGGAGAGTGGGGAAAAGAGGATGCCCAGGGGGGTGGTAGTGGGGTCGTGCAGGGTCATGGCGGCGTAACCTTGGCCCAAACACAAGCGAGAGTCAAACAACAATTTTTGCTGCTGACAAACTTTATACCAATTGTTTGCCATGCTCATGTGTGTGTGTGTGTGTGTGTGTGTGAGTGTGTGTGTATATATGCTTGTATAGTTGTTGTTTTGTATTACTCTGCTAACTCTCATGCGATGAGAGCGCCGCAACGTGGCGTCGAAAATAATTACACTTGCTGATTTATTGAGTGTCGTGGTTGTCGTGGCTGGCAAAAAGGAAACGGAAGTGCCCCCACCCCCCCTCTTCAACCGGATGTTGTAAATGAGCCACGACATTGCGACTGCAACGACGTCATATGTACGAACGCTTGGCTTACTGGATACGCGATATCCACACTAATCAGTTTTGGGACTACTTCAAGCATTCGCAATAACAAAGCTCCATTTGAAGAGGGGATATGAAAAGATCTAAAATTAAGTATCGCATAGTTTGAAGTATCTGAAGCAAAGGAATATGCCTGCAGGCTAGTTTAATTCACATACGTGTAGATCAGACTTGGGTTCCAATGTCAGTATCTCATCTTATAGAAGCGATTTATTACACGCGATGATCGAATTTTCTACAGGAATCTTTAAAAAAGTTATTGCATATAATTGCATGTAACTGTTCAAAGTTCTTAAGTTTTTCAAGTTCATTTCAAATTTATTCAGTTGTTCAATTCGAATTTCGAAATTTCTTTAAGGGCCAGACTTACAAAGCTCTTAAAAAGAATCACTGATTAAAAGTAGTATTTATATAATAACCATAAATGTCCAATTAATATCATAGTATAGAAATTAATGTCAGAGTCAAAAAATAACTGTAGGATTTGAGTATATTTACGTATGTATGTATATTATGATTTCTTTTGATTTTAAGTCTGATAGTTATCAATGATTACAATCATTAATCTATTCTGAAATATTTGTCTACATTTTTGGATGTGAAGAGTATAAATTATGATTACTTTAATCGTGACTCACGATGGTGCTCGTGAACATGGGTAGAGGTTGGAAATGGAGATGGGAATGGGGATGGAATGAATATGTCAGAGATTTGGACGAGTTGACTGTGGCAAGTGTGGAGTGAAGGCAGTTCCATCATAATGCCATTAGTATGGCAACAAGGCTGATTAGTATGGCAGAGACAAAGCAATCCCAGCAACAACAAACAAGTCCAAATTATGTGGTCGCATGCCTTTGGCTTTGTTGTCGGCCGGGTCGATCTGGGTAGGGGTCGGGGAATAAATTTGGGTCTATGTTGGATGTGGAGGGAATGTGGATAGAGTGCCAGCAACAGGAAGTGACACTCTCTCTCACTCTCTCTCGCTCTCGCTCTCTCCCTGAGGTTTAGCCAGAGCTGAGGCTGCTTGGCAATAAGTAGTCGCACTTCTCTCCCTTTCTCTTTCCCTCCCCCCTCTTGTTCTTGTCACCAGTCGCTATCAACTTGCGATTTAGGCCCACGATTCGCAGTGTTGTTGTTGTTGTTGTTGTTGTCTTTGGTGTTGTTATTATTGTTGCTGTGTTGCGTGCGGTCGTCGCATATTCAAAAGCATCGCTCAAGCGAAAGTGAAATTAATTACACAACTTGAGTTCAGTTCAGTTTCAACTTGAATTGTGTTGAGTCGATTCCTGTTCCTCTTGTTGCCACTTACCACTTGCCACTTGCCACTTGCCGCTGCCAAGTAATTAATGAAAAAGGCAACCAAGACGCACACATCTCTCTCTCCCTCCCTCTCTCTCTATCGTTCTACTCCTCCCTTTCTCTATGCTCTTGGTTTAACTATCCATTTCTACTTTCGTTCACTTTGCTTTGCTTTGCTTTGCTTTCTTTTCTTTTATTTGATTTTATATTGCTGCTTGTTTGCGTACTGCGCCAAAATTTCATTAGAGCCAACAACTTCCTCACTTCTTTCTGCACTTGGGGGAATCCCAGGAGCTGCAGGAGAAGGAAGTAATAAACAGGATAGAGAACAGATAGTCTGCCAGCTGGCACGGACTTTCATGTGGCACGTCTCTGCGGTAACCGTATCCATCTGTTGGCATCTGAATGCGAAACACAATAACACAGCAATTCTACAAGCACTACAAACACACATATCATGTACTTGTGTGTGTGTGTGTGTGTGTGTGTGTGTTGTCAGCACGCACACCACGACACACACACACTTTTGATCGCATTACGCGCACATTTCATGAATCACTTTGACACTCAGCCCAAAGAGCATCTTTGGACTTGAAAAGCACTTCCGATCGGGGTATGAAACCGAATCGAATATCAAATTCAGTTGGCATTTTAGCTTTCGGCTATCAATATTAATTGATTAATCAATTATTATTATTATTAATTAATATAACGAAATATTCAAGCGGAGAAAAGGTATAAAATCATATAGAGTTTGCTGCTGACAACAACATGCCCTGCTCAAATTATCACTCTGATATACAATGATATATGAAAAGTTTTTTGTCAACGTTCTTTCTTTGTTTATTTTGAATGCCGTTGGCTGAAAACTGTCACAACCATTTATTTTCTTTCTCGCGTTGTTGTTTTTAATTTGAATCGATTGTATTGCTAAATGGTTATCACTGCGATTTAACATTTGACAATACAGATTCATATGCTATTATTCTAATTGGTAAAGTACAAATAATGTGGATTTAAATTAGGCAACATGTTTGCTGAACAATTAAATAACAGATCATATTCCATTGACAGCGAATTACACTTAAAATAATGACTAAAATTTGGAGGGTTTGCAGCAGGTAATAAATATCAATCTGTCCTTTGCTTGTGACGTATCAGTAATCAGTAGCTGTGGATAATTTTTTCATTAAATTAATTACGTCTTTAAAATAATCGCAAAGAATCTGTAGTCATTATTTGTTAAATGCAATCAGAATCATTTGATGTTTTTTATGGCTGAAAATATGCTGTTGAATAAATGAATCATAGTTATGTTTCTTGTTTTTTCCCGTTCCTGTGCAGTCCACAGTCATCTGTCAAATGCAACTGAAAGAGTTGCCAATTTAAATTAAATTTAAAAAACGTCAAAATGGCAGCTAATGTTTTTACTGCAACTTTAAATTGTTCTTCAAGTTCAGGAAGTCGTTCAGTTAAACTTACTCTGTTTTTCTGATATTTTTATGAGTCCTTAAATCGTTGAAACTGTTTCCTGATATTAATTTAAATTTCAAATTATGTGCTCAATTTCGCTATTTACGGATTAAATGCATTTAATCAACAGTTCTCTGCGTTTTTGTAATTGTATACTCAGTGTCAGAGGCTCAAAGGTATAGGTAGAAAATCATACATACATATATGTTTGTTTAAATATATGTAGAAAACATTTACATAAATCTATGGGATATGTGTACATATCAATTTTATAAAAATACATTGGAACAGATTTTTGTTTTTAACTGCATTAAATTTGTTGTACAATAAATTTGTAACTAATTGGAATTCATGTGATTAATCGATTGCTGTGAAACAATTTATTTAACAAATATTAACAAGATTTGCAGGAAATGCAAGTGACACAGCTGGAGGCGAGTTTCCCTTGTACCGAAGTGTAATTGAAATTGCATTTAAATGACATGACATACATATGTATGTATGTATGTATGTATGTACAATACATACACATTGATATGTGCATACGTGTACTTGCTCTAATTGACGTTTCCTTTTGCGCCAATGCAATTATCTATCCAGCTGTGTACTTTGGCCGGCCCCCGCACGTTTAATTAAGTCTTTAATCAATTTATTGCCAATTATTGTACAAAAAGCGCCAGTGAAAATTGTATAATTTAATTAAGTTAGCAAAAGGTTTTTGTGTGTCACTTTCCCAGCTTTCAACTGGCATGCTCGGAAGAGCCCCCAACCTATTTACTCCTCCCCTCCCATCTGCCCTTTCCCATCATGAGTCGTCCTTCGCCTTCATGTCTTCGTCTTCTACTTCTTCTTCTTCGTCGTCCTGCTGCTACATTTTGCAATTTTCACTTTTGTATTTACCAATTGGCGCTGATTAAAGCCGCCTTAGTCATTGGCCCATAATTAAAAGATGCTTCGCTCTGTCCTAATGAGAGCTGCCATTGTCTAAGCACCTAATAGAATACCGACTTCTATTGGTCAGGTCCTTGCTCTCAGCTCTCAATCTGTTGCCTCTTCCATTTCTGGGACTCAGCACTCAGATATACTAGTTAAAAGTCAAGCGAAGCCATTAGTTTCTGAGTTTTGCCATTCAAGCTTAACACCTTCAACAAATGGAGCAAACCTAATAGCCCTCTTTCAATTACTTGGCCCCTTCCATTTCTACACAGACTTGGCAACCCTGCATTTTATAGTCCTAGACTCCTCGAGTCCCTTTGGTGAGAGTGAATTGAATATCGATTATATTTTGAATTCGATACGTTAAACTATCAAAGATTTTTCAAGACTTGTCAACATTTTTGATTTGATAGAGAGTTTTTAATAAACGATTTTCATTCTATTGACATTAAATTGATATGAGCTAAGCGTGCAGATATAGAAGGAATGTATCGCATAGAAAAACAAGTACACAGAGGAAAGATATCTGGGTTCTCTTTCTGTCGTCTTGTTGAGATTAAACTTCGTATTCTTAAAATATTGTATCTATTGCTTGCATCCATATTTTATTTCATGGTTATAATTTTGCTTTAACTTTTCTGATGCCGAGCCAAAGCTACTTTTATATATATATAAGTAACTTTCAGAACATATGTAGGTACTTGCTGCAATTCACATTAATTTATCCTTACGATAGCGATGCTCTTATCGTTTCCTACCCAGAAAAAAAAGCCATTCTAAAGTCAAGCCTAAAATAATTAATTTAAGCCTGCATTTTTTAAGTATGTTTCTAGGATTAAGCTGAACAATCAAGTCTATATCGGGATTAAAATGGGAAAATAAGCCCAAATTACTTGATTCTCTCTCGGCCTCTCTCATTTCAACTGTTTCGGTGGCTCAGTGGTTAGAGTCGCCAACCTGTTTGAAAAAAACCTGCGCTCGATTCCCCCAGTCAATTTGCAGTCAAACATTCCCTTCGTTAAAAACAAAATGTTAAAAAAAAAAGCAATAAATAAAAAATATTTTTAAAAAAAATTTTAATAAAAAATGTAAAAAAAAAATTAAAAACAAAAAAAAAAAGAATTAAAAAAAAATTTAAAAAAAAGAATAAAAAAAAATTTAAAAATAAAAAAACAAAAAGTTAAAAAACAACTTTTTGTTTTTTTTTTTGTTTTAAGAATTTTTAGGATTGAATTCGGGATTGAAAAAATCAAGTATTTCACACTTGGTTTAAGAAAATCCGAGATTGCCCCACTTCTGACATCGTTTCGGATTGAATTCGGGCTAAATATCCCGGATTTTTTTCTCTGTGTATTTTATTTATTATCAAGTTATACTAAGTCCGTCCGACTTAATATCGAGAATTGCTATCGAAAGCAGGAATTGAATTCGTAGCTCAGACCAAAATCTTTTACTAAATAGTTAGATTGTCTTTTTTTAATAAAAATTTTTGTTTATATGTTAAGATATAAAATTGTATATAAAAAATATTAATTTGATTTTTGTCAAAAAGGGACTTTCCGTTAACTGTTTAAGATTTGCTTAATCGAAATCAAAATCCAATCTTAATTTGTTTCCAACCCCCAGCATTTCTGATATCCAATTTTGTGACGAACGATACTTATTTGAACATATAAATTATTTTAAAAAAATGTTTAAAACATTGTGCAAAAAGGTCTCGTTTCCTCCAACCTAATAAAAAAAAACCACAAATAAGTATCGTTCGTCACAAAATTGGATATCAGAAATTTGGGGAATGGAAATGTTTTCGTCACTAGATTTTTGACTCGTAAATAGTTTTTAGAAGATATGTCCTTATACTCTGGTATATTTTTATAAAGTAATAATTAATTCTATCTCTATCTCCCTCACTCTACAGTGTGAATAGCGGCGATATGCAGTGGGAGCTTTGCCTCGATGCGCAACTTGCGGCGTGCGTAACGCCCCTGGCACAGCCGCATTAGTGGGCGTGGTCGGCAAAGGGCGTAGGCAGTCGGTGAAGGTTGTTGGCCAGCAAAGGCAACATGGCTGCGGTGGCAGCCCCCACCGCAGTGGCAGTGCCAACAGCAGCAGCAGCAGCAACAGCAGCAACAACAGCAGCAGCAACAACAACAATCGGAGCAACAATTGTGAAAGCCGCAACAACAACAACAACAACGTTGGTCGGCAAGTTGATCGGCCGTTTGCAGAACCGCACAACCGTGTTGAATGTGGAGGAGGAGGCGGAGGATGTGGATGGGGGACAGGGACGGGGACGGGGGAGTAGTGACAGTGACAGTGACAGGGACAGGGACAGTGGCGTCGTTGGCTCCTCGACGCCCGCCAGTTATTTGTCACTGTACGACGAGGTCGCCAGCGCGCTGGACGAGACGCAGGCGGAGGCGGAGGAGGCGGGATATGCGTTGATCGACGACATCAGCGAATGGCTGCTGAGCGGCGTCGGCGGCAGCAGCAATCTGACCCTGGGCAGCGGCACGACTCCCACATCTGTGAGCAGCAGCAGCAGCAGCAGCAGCTCCAATGAGACGCTCACCTGGTTAACGTTGGACACGGACACGAACACGGACACGGACGAGATGCAGCTGCAGAACACCACGATGTCCATGGGTCCATTGTCCAATGGTAACAGCAGCGATGCCGATGCCGATGCCGATGGCGGTGGCCTCTATGCGCTGCGCAACTTCGTGGAGCAGCAACTGAGCGGGGGGGAGGCGTCGCAGGATGCGGAGGACATTGCGCTGATTGACAGTGCGGAGGAGAGCGCGCTCGAAACTGTCGGCGACGGCGAGACTGACTACGGCGGCATCCTGGGCGGCTTCAGCGGCAACTCGCTGGACGCCGACGTGGGGGTGGTGGCCAATGAGATGCTGCAGCACACTGCAACGGGAATAACGAATCGCACCACAGTCACATCCAGCTACGATCCCGATGCCGATGCCCTCTGGCTGAGTGGAGCGGCAGCGCACGCCCCAAATGCTGCAGGTGGTGGTGTCGGTGGTGCCGGAACTGGAACCGGAACCGGTGCTGGAACGGGTGCTGGAACAGGTGGCAGCTCATTTATGCTGCTTCTGGAGAACTTTAACGATTACTTTCCCAATTACAACGGCAGCACGATTTCGGGCTCAACAGTCGGCACAACAACGGCCAGCAACATTCTCCTCGATCAGAACCGGACGATTCTGTACATTGAGAACTATCGAACCAATTGCACGAACGGAACGCTAAATTTCACAGCGGAATCCTGTCCTGATCTCCGAATGGGTGAGTTGCTTCAGATACTCGTCTTGATCTCATCTCACAACTTGCGATACAAAATTGCTTATTAATTTTGGGCAAATTTTAGCTAACATTCAATATTAACAGTTTAACTATTGAACAAATGTATTGTTTACTTTATACCAGGGACCGCAAATAAGAGTTATGAGAAACTGGATAGACTTTTATTTTCAATTTTTATTTAAAAATTATAGAATAAAAGTTATATTTCAATTTTTTTTATAAAAATTAAAAATAAAAGTTATCTTGCAATTTGTATATTAAAAATGTAAAATAAAAATTATTTTTCAATTTTTATTTTAGCAATTGAAAATAAAAGTTATTTTTTAATTTTTATTATAAAAATTGAAAATAAAAATTATTTTTCAATTTTTATTATAAAAGTTGAAAATAAGAATTAATTTTTAATTTTTATTATAAAAGTTGAAAAATAAAAATTGAATGCAAATGTCTTTTGAACCGGATGGTGTATTTCATTCACAAGGGGGTGGTGAGGGGAGGGAGGGTAACGTCGCTCCGATTCTCCTTGGCTATGACTTTGTATATACTCGTACATGTCACTGTTGGAAATACGCCTTCCAATTCAAAAAACATTTAGTCAATTTTTATTTTTCAACTTTTATAATAAAAATTTAAGAATAATTCTTATTTTCAACTTTTATAATAAAAATTGAAAAATAATTTTTATTTTAAATTTTTATAATAAAAGTTGAAAAATAACTTTTATTTTCAATTGCTAAAATAAAAATTGAAAATAAGAGTTAAATTATAATTTTTAGATAAAAATTGATATTAAATTATTATTTTATAATTTTTTTATTTAGATCGAAAAATAAGAGTTATCATTTAATTCTTTGAATAAAAATTAACAAATAACTTTTATTTAATAATTTATATTTTAAAAATTATAATCGTTACGGTCCCTGCTTTATACAAATTATATAAACTAGTAAATGCCAATTGTAATTATATATTAATGTGAATTAATATTTCATGTTGAAGATTTTTCTTAAAAGACTAGTAAACAATATTTATTTGGCATCTACAATAATTTTCTATTGCACATTTCAAGATGATCCTATTGCAAAAATAATGAACGCTTTTGAATTTTAGTTAATTGCATTTCAAAGTACTATAAAACGTATTATACAGACTCGTGTTTGTATAGAAATTAAACCAGAATACGAACGAAAAGAGTTGTTGTTGTCAAAAATTAAAATAGTGATATGGATATACTAATATTAACAATTTTCATATCGAGCATACCTGTTAAATAATGATTAGTAATCATAATCATTAGTAATTCGATTATTTTTGTTTAAAAGTCGAACCAATTATTAAATTACGATTATTTTATTATTTTGGGTTTTGCCCAATTATTTAATGATAACGATTAGAAAAAATCTAAAACTATTACGGTTATTCAAAATAATCAGAAAAAATAAAAATTAATCTGAAATACTCAGAACGATTATTTTTGATTTTTTCTAATTATTTTGAATAATCGTACTAATTTTAGATTTTATTTTTATTTTTTTTTAATCGTAATCAATTAATAATCACAAATTTTTCAACAGTAAATTATATAATAGCTTCGATTATTTCTAATAAATAATCGAATAGATTAGTAATTCTAATCGAAATTTAGCAGGTATGATATCGAGTAGCCTAGATAAAGGATAGCTCTTAATATTTAAATGTAATTATATAAAATAAATTTAAGTCTTCATTTTATTTTGAATAAAATTAATTAAAACTTAATCAAATAAAATTATTTTTTAAGTCATAGTACATTTTTAAAATTTATTAACAACTTTAAATTATAATAAAGGCTTTATTATTACTTAGTTACATATGTTTTTTCTATTTTAATAATACATTTTTTTATTTAATTACCTGTACTTAGAAGAATAAACGAGTATTTGAAACAATTTTTGTTTTTTTTTCCTTATAGCGGACCACAACTACTGGGCGCTGATACTGATCCTGTTTCCCATCCTGACGCTATTCGGCAACATCCTCGTCATCCTCTCCGTCTGTCGGGAGCGGTCGCTGCAAACAGTTACGAATTATTTTATAGTGTCATTAGCGATAGCCGATCTGCTGGTCGCCGTGGTCGTAATGCCATTCGCCGTATACTTTCTGGTAAGTAGTCTATTGGTCTGTTAGCTGCTCTCGGCCTTAAAATATATGGCTGGCCATTTGCAGGGGCGGAGCGAAGCTCAGAGTCTTTAGAGGGGGGGGGGTGGGGCGGTGTCAAAATCAAAATGCCAAATGCAAAATTGCCGGCCATTTGCGTTTAATTATCAAGTGTCTGGGGGCCATCTATAAATAAACAAGCTCATAAATAACAACAGAGCGGGCGATTTGAGAGAGTGGATACTCGCATTGTTTGTGTAGCCCTGGCTGGAAATGGGGGCGTGGCAAATGAAGCTCTTTACTAAATTGCGGCCATTCAAGCAATAACATTCAATTTTTGGCGGCCCAAGCATATAAATCAATGTGCATGTGTGTGCAAAAAACAAGTTGGTGAAAAAAGAGAGAAACAGAGAGAGAGTGAGAGAGAGAGACAGAGAGAGAAGGAGAAAAGTTAGCAAGAGAATAAGTAAGGCTATGACTTATGTCACTTTCACTTATGTCGACGTAGCTGTGACTGCGTACTGACTGACTGCTTCGAATGTCTGTCATGCCCTGCCAGACAACTCAGCTGAGAATTGTCTACTGTTTCTGTTTCTGTTTCTGACTGACGCTCTCACATATTACTAGAGAGTGGTCGGACTCTTCACAATGTTGAATCGGCTGATCGATTCGTCTGAGGTGCTTCGAATTGAAAAATTGTGACTAAGGTCCGTCAAAGGGCAATAGGGCTAAATTACTTTGCAACCTAAAGCATAAATAAATAGGACCTAGCATTTTTAGACTGGTACAGATGAGGTACAAGAAGGTAACAAGTTTGTGGCACTGTACAACTAAAGCACATATGTACATACATATGTACATATGTACATAATTGCTTCATCGAATTGCAAGACAAATTTTAAAGCTTTAAGGAAAATATGGTAATGTTTCTTTCAAATTAAAAAACATTTTTGCACGGTGATAAGTTTGATCAAAATGTTCAATGCGACAGTCTTATCATGAATATTTATAGTTAAAGTAATTTGAGTGCAATTACACTTAGTTAAGCTTGTTTAAATATGAATTGCTCTAAGTCTCAAGGATATAATCAGATCATGGGCAATGGTTTTTTTCTCTATCAAACTTTGATTTAATTATTACTTACCTTTTCAATGACTATGCATAATAAAATGCATGTGAAATTAACATTAAATATGAATGGCAATATTTATAAAGAAAAACAAACTTAAAAGCAAAATGCTGAAAGGGGAAATATAAAAATGAAAAGCTCGTTGAAATGTTGGATTTCGGTACGAATTGGTGAACGGTATTTTGTGTTCGGTGTTCGGTGCTCGGTGTCGGTGTTGTGAGCTGTCAACAGTTCGAAATATCATATACGAGTAATATTTATGCACATTTAAATCAGCATATTCTGGAATTGCATATTATTGTGACATTGACAGCAGCTCAGCGTTTGTCATGTTGCCCACAATTAATTGTGTGTTTATTTAACGAGTGTCTCCGCTCGAGTGTAGCTATGAAAATGGGAAATGGATAAATTGCAAATTGCAAATTGCGAATTTACGCAAATTGCAATTTGAAACCCCGACAGTTCATAAAAGCTAACTGTCGTCCGGCGTAATTAAAATGCTCGAAAGTCAAATGAAATTAACAAAAGCCGCATGCCAACTGACAGATGGACAGACGGACGGACGGACGGACAGACGGACTCTGACTGGCAAATGGATATACACATAGAAATCGCCTCCATAAAAAAGCAGCTCTAGTTTCCGACAATTGGCTGCCTGTTGACAATAATTAATGTGCAAACTTGTTACATGCGACCAAAAAATATTTGCAAGAGCTGCGTATATTTTTCAAACGTTTGCCAAATTGCATTTGCTTTTACTTTGTGCTGGTCGAGGATTAGTTTCCAAATAAAGCGAGATGGAAAAACTTAAACTTTGGAATTGAACTTAAGGATTCGAGTAAGAATCGTTGAGTGTGATGAGATATTTGTTGCAATAATCGAGTAGAAATGTGAAGCGTTTGTCATCGTTCCATAGATGAAACATTTGAAAGAGAGAGAAAGAGAGAAAAAGGGAGAATGATTCACTGAGGGTTCTTCTATATTCAATTACAATATTTAGCAAGCTAAATTAACTCTAAGATTATATTCTCAATAACATTTCTCAATTGAAGTGCCTATGCTAAACACACAGAAATAATTGAAAAAGAGAGGTAGAGAGAGAAGTTAAAAAGGAGAGAAAAAGCATGTATTGTGTTAATTTAAGTTGCTATATCATTTCTGCATTTAAGCATTGCTGTATCTGTTTTCTATTTTAATTGAATGCCTAGAATATTGCAAGCTGCGTATACGTAATGTGACATTTGAATAGCATGTTTTGCCTTTGTGCTGACTGATATTGGGAAACGGACAAGCCAAGTATGGAGCATACGCCTGTGCGGCCTTACACACAGCCACACACACACACACACACACACACACACACACACATGTATACATACATACAGACGGCACTGTGTTTCAGTGAACGGCAGTGACAGCTCATTTAATTTCATTTTGATCATTAAATTGACACTCACGCGCGCCTGCTGCTTGTTGATTTTCTAATACCAAAAGGGCCTACACACACATAGGCACACATAGACACACATACACGGACAAATAGAAAATCGCACACACACACACACTAACAGTGGCAAATTAACTTGTCATTAAATGCGCTTCGCCTTCCAATCGAACGAAGCGACGGCTTTGCATTTGTTTCTGTGTGCATGTGTCAGGTGCTAAGCTCTGCACACACACACACACAGCAGCAACATACAGACAGACTGACAGACAGACATATATGTATGAACATATATTTATGTGGAGTCATGTTGGCGTGTCAGTGCAGAGCACTGTATCAATTATAACATTTAACAGCAACAAGAACAAGAACAACAAGTGGCGGAAACATCGAGAGAACATTCAGAGAGAGAGAGAGACATTGCTGGCAGGCATTGCTGACGAAGTGTTGCAGCATCTGCGACGTGCTGAACATGTCAACTTACACTTACACACACACATACTAACACGCACACACACACACACGTTCAAGTGTTGTTGCTGTTGTTATATGCAGTTGTTTCAAATAGCCAAGGGCACACTACAAATAAACAGTACATGGATATAAAGCTATGATATCGATCAAATAAATGCATAATTTCAATTAAATGTAAATCAATTTGTCAGATTAAATGCAGATTATAAAGCAAATTGAAGATGAAGAAATATGAAATTAGCAAGACTTAAGGATATCACAAAGATCCTTCACTGGAATTAAATTAATTGCTGAAAACAGTCCTCAAGTTTATTTATTATATTGGTTATTTTGCGAAATATATTTCAAAAAATATTGCACTTCTAAATGCAACTAGATGGCCAACATTTTGGGGTTGGAACTTAATTTTCTCAAGTTCTTTTAACCAAAATGCTCACGAATTTTAAAAACAAAATGGCACTTTAATTTCAAATGTCTTTTCGGCGAACAATATTTGAATATTATAATCAATTTTCTGTGAAAAATTGTATGCAATAAATTGTCAAAAATAAAACAAATTAAATCATTATTTCTTAGTTGTTAATTTAAATATATTTATGCCGCAAACAATTAGAAAAATTCCGGAATATTTTTTGATTTCTATTCGTTTAGTATTCATTTACTTCCAATACTTCATAATACGAGTAAACTAATTGACTTGCCTGTGCAACAGCTTCTGGCTATGTTTTATGATTGAATTATTAGATATAACTAAACTTATATCTATCAATTGTAATCTATTTTTTCTTTTTAAAACTCAATTGCAGCCGAACAGTTATATTTTATAATTTAATTTCTGCCAAATTATAAAGAGTTCATGGGATCGGCATGAAGAAATCTGCACTTGTGTTTTAGTTACTGTTCCTTTTTAGCTGTAAGTCTAAATTCTGGCTTTGAGCATTGTGAAATTTATTTATTCGAGTCATAACTAAAACTCAGTACAAACAATTCCCTGTCACGCAGCTTTTGCCGAGAGTTTCGCTGGAAGAGTGACGTGAAAAAGAAATGAAAATAGAAAGGAAAAGAGAGAAAAGAAAAAAATGATAGCATACTTTTCAGCGCGCCAGCAAGCGACATGAAAAATCCGAAATACAAGCGCAATTATTTAGCCTGGGCCAAGTCCATGGGCATTTGTGTATGTAAAGATACTCCCAGCAACATTCATCTGCCACACACACACACACACACGCACACACGCACATACGCAGGCACACACACGTAAACACAAATGAAAATTGATTTAGTTAAGAGGATTTGCGTCAACAACAGCACAATAAGTGGCATTGGGCGACTCTCGATTGGAGGCGGAGAGAACCAACTAAATGAAGCAGGGCAACGTTTGGGTACACTCTCTTTCTCTCTCTTTCTCTGTGGGTGTGTGTGTGTGTGTGTGTGTGTGTGTGTGGATAGCACTTAGCTCATAAAAATGAGTGAGTGTTTGTGTGTTGCGTTGCGTTGTGTTGTACTGCAACTGCCGCAGGCGGAGGCTGAGGCGGAGGCTGAGACTCAGAAAGCAACAAGAGACGAACCGAATCCAACAAAGAGAATTATTGCTTATGACACACAGATAGTCAAACAGACAGACAAGCAAACAAACAAACCAACCAACAAATAGACAAACTGACAAACTGACAAACAGACACTGAGCTGAGGTCTCTTCTTGTCTACTCCCACGAGTTACTCATACGCAATGTGGTGCCAACTGACTGGCTTGGCTCGTTTTAACTCGCGGCTAAAACAAATACACACCCAGACACACACACACCCAGACACACACGCACACACACACACACACGCACACACACGCACAGATACATACACTATGTTGGGACAGTGCTTTTCTATTTTAAGTGGTTGTATATGTCAGTTGAAAGCTTTTGTTGACATTCAAGTGCCCCACTGACAGTGTAAAGGCGTGCAGCATGCGGGGCAAAGTCGAGGCAAGCTACATAAGACCATGCCATCAGATACCCACCACTCTGCCTCTCACAAATGAGGCATTGCAACTGGGGCACGAGGCACGAGGCACGAGGCGACGCCATGGGCGCTCCAAAAGTCAAAAAAGTATTCCTCGCCTAAAGTTCAGTTCGTTTTCGTTGCTATAATCATATCATGAGTGCAGCTCTCTCTTTCTCTCTCTCCCTCTCCCTCTGTCTCTCTCTGTCACTCTGTCTCTGTATGCTTTACACGTGTTGGACGCTCTTAATTGCTTTTGTATACGCCAGTTGAGTTCGCCTTGTGTTGTTGAGCTTGTTGCTGCGGTTGCATGCAACTTGCATAGCATTTAAGCTGCAACTTTGTGTCTTTGCAGACGCCACAGTGCGACAGCTGAAAGCTTGATTTGTATACCAGATTAGTGCAGCACACTTGCCAAAGGAGAGTCCAAGCAAATTAGCATAGCAACCGCCAGAGTTGTTCTATGATTCCAAATGATACACAAAAAACAAATCCATTCTAAAATTCAAGTTTAAAATTCTTGACTTTAGCATGTAATTTTTAAGTAACCATTCAGGTTATTATCCTTAAATTAGCATGGAAACCATTTCATTTAATTTCACTAAAAAAATCTTAAAGATATTTTAAAAAACGTGCAGAGAAAGTAATGGAAAAAACTTGATCTTGATCTTGAGTTGAGTATTTGGTACTTGGCTTAAGAAATTGTGGAATTAGAAAGCTTCCAACGCGGTGAATTGATGATATCCTGAAATCCCGAATATACCTTTGTGTGTATGCTTTTGAGAGTACATATAGTACTCTATCTTCGGCATCATCAGCTCATGCAATCGTCGTCGAGTGTGCCAAACATGAAGTTCATGACTTAAATAAATAAACTGATTAATGTACGCAAAGAGCAACACACACTTACACTCACACACATTCAAACCCACACACACTCATACTCACACACATACGCAGTGGCTAAAAAATGAAAGGATGCGTCACAGTCCCGACCCTGGCTCTAATCCTGTACTGGGCTGAGGGGGCGTGGCTGTTTACGTCCTGTGGCGTTCACAGCCAACCGCCACAAGTGTCCGAAACGAAACAATCAACACATATTTTCTATTCTTCTTCTTGGTTTTTATTTTCATATTTTTGCCAGTTGGCGCATTACATTTATTTATTTGCGCTCCAATGAAAGTAAAAAGGGTGCACAGACAGCGACGCGAGCAGCGAGCAGCGACTGCGACTGCGACTGCGATAGCGATAACGGCACTTAGTCAGCATTTGGTGCAGAAGAAAAAAACCGAAAAATTAAACAAAAATGTGGACAAAAATAGTCGCGTAGGCGCCTGGAAGTGACAGGCAAGTGTCGCATCCCCAACTCCAGTTCCAGTTCCAGTTCAAGTTTCGGCTCCTATTCCGCTCCCTATTTTATTTCCAATTCCAATTTCAGAGATATATTTTTCAGCATCCATCTCCCCCTCTCTGCCGCCCTTTGACCCTCTTCAAACCCTCTGTTGTTGTCCGTGGCATTTTTATTATGCATGAGCCGAAATTATTGGATTGGATTTGCTTGATACAAGCAGGCAGCGCCAAGCTAAGCGGGTTCATTGGGGTCCAAGGGGCTGAGTGGCCAATAGGACAACGGGACAACGGGACAACTCGACAATAAGCTAGACTGGCCAACGGCTGCTGAAGGGTCAATGCCAACTCAATTTTATATAATTAGTTTGTATAACTGACAGAAAAAATATAAATAATAATAGACATATATATTCTCAATCAGCATCAACAGTCTAGTCGTTATAGCCAATTCCTTCTGAACAAGCAGATCCCAGAAATATTAAGAGCTAGAACCATGTAAAATTATGTGTATGCAGGCAGATCAAGTTTTTTTCGTTTAGGTCGCCCAAAATCAAATATAATCGTTTCTATGCGGCAACTGATCTCGACTAATTGTAATATAATATATCTCATGAATATCTGGTTGCTCAAAAGATTTGATAGCTGCTCAGAAGAAGTGGAGGTTCGATTAAATTTGTTTCGAAATTTGGTTGCATAATATGCAAAGTTGGGTTGAATTCTAAAGAAAATATATTGATAAAAAAAAATCAATGTAACCGCTTTCGACCCAATCAATACACCTGTGGCTTAGTTACTGTACCACTTATTAAAATAATTACCCTCGTATACATGTGCTATATTCAAGTCTTTTGATCGGAGAGTTGTCAGTTGTTTTTATTTAAAATAAGGAGAGGGGATCATTTTGAGTTTTAAGTCATTATAAAATAAATTAAAATTAAATATTTATTACATTTTTAAATGTATTACACTTTTTGAACAGCTTCAAGTAGACAACGTTTTTTGACTTTTTGTGTGATAAAGTTGCTGATAATTGCTGATCTGTACGCCAGATCACTTGAGTTTTCTAGTACTTTTACTTGAAGGGACTCATTGACTCAACATCTGGCAGAAAATGAAGTTTTTATCTGACATTACCAACAAATAGTTACTCCTGATAAGACGTCGATCTATCTTTAAAAAAAAAGGTAATCAATTATTCAGACATTTTACGTACCCAAACTTGGCAGAATCCATTTACGCATTAGATTGAAAAGGAGAAAACTTTCGAGCTAGGCAGGTGGGCGCCTCTTTTGTGGGCATGACGAAACATCCGAGTCGAGTCGAGTCGAGTCGAGTTGAGTTTAGTCGAGTTGAGTTCAGTTCAGTTGAGTTGAGTCGAGTGGAGCTGCCAAACTGCAAAAACTGTTTCATGTGCCAGGCAATAAAAATAAGATAGTTTTCCAGCTGAAACTTGTTTAGTTTACAGCTTCAACTCTGGCGCTGACAGTCGCTCCAGCTCCGACTCCAGCTCCAACTCGAGCTTTAGCTGCAACTCGGTTGTGGCAACAGCTTCGGTTTCTAGTCGAGGCACAGAATACGACAGAGAGACAGAGAGGGATAGGTAGAGTAAGAGAGAGAGAGAGAGAGAGAGAGCGGCTAAGTGCTAACTGCAAGTAGAGCTTGTTGAGCTCGAAAGTTTTTTAATTTAAATGGCCATTTAGAGGGTCTTGCCAGCAAATGCCTGACAGCTCAACTTGAAGTGCTCCAGCAAACCAAACGAGTTGCGAGGATAACGCCCAATTCAAGCAACCCGACTGAGCTGTAAGCCAAGTAAAGCTGTGGTCATTGCCTTAAAGAGACTTCAGTATTTTAAATTTAACCCATTATCAACTAGAGCAACATTCAAATGAAAATGAAAATATTGGGTTTTATATCATTTTATTCCTGTGACAGTTATTTGATATGGTAGTTTACTTAGTAGAAAACCTAACAAAACTTGGCATCGATTGGTGTCTATCGATTTCACTTTTTCAGTTTAGTTTATTGAATATCTCTTGTGTTTTATGTTCTGTGATCGCGGATAAACATTGAGTATATTATGTACTTATATTCATAACTAATTATTACATTACAAGAAGTCGTTTTATCCTGATTGGCATCCCAGTTAGCTGCACTCGTTGCTTGTGGCATGCGGCATGTGGCAAGCATGGTGTCTGGGGTCAAGGGTCCAGGGTTCGAGGCCAATCCCAGTGGCGGCCGCAATTGGCTAAGCAAACAACAAGCTCAGATGCCAAAAAGAATCGGAGTCGAAGTTGTTCATGTTGCGGATGTTTATTTATGCAATGGTTGGCGCAACTGCATCGCAAAGAGCTCGCTGTTTGTCTCTGTCTGCAACTGCAGCTACAGCATCGAAAACAACAGCAACAACAACGAGAACAAGGACGTGCAAGTGGATGAGGATGGGGAGAATTTGTTGGCCAAGCAGAGCGTTAAACTGCGGCAAACTGGGCACAAAGGAGGCGTCGGCCCGTGAAGATGTGGCCCGAACACAGCTCAAGTGCCACAAAGTTCAATTGGCAGCCACTTTAGCTGAGCGACCAGAGAATTTATATAAATCCGTGGCAGGCAGGCAGATTGAGAGCTCGAGCCTCAGTTCCAGTTCCAGTCTCAATCCCAGTCACAGGCCGCACATCAATTCAAATAAATAATCCAAGAGCATCAAATTGGCCACCGACAAAAGTTTTCAACACTCATACGCTCAGCAGCCGCTTCCCCTTCCCCTTCCCCTTCCGGCAGCGTTTTGAGGTTTTGCAACAACAAAACAAAACAAAACAACAACAAAAATACAAAATAAAAGAAAAGAGAAATGAAAATTCTCGCAGTGAAAAGGATGTTCGTGTGTGGGGAAACTCTGTTAAATGGCTGCCATCAAAATTATCGCCAGTTGCTGTCGGTCGGCGGGTCGAGGACTCTCTGACCCCCAACCCCATTACCGGTACCGTTGCACACACACACACACACACACTCACACACACACACACACAGATGGGAGAGTTAAGTTAAAGCGCGCACTTTCTGCCGAACCGCAGCCTCCTCTGGTCGCATTTTCCACATGCCACCGAATTGTGTGGCGCCACTCGAGTGTTGCTGTATGTGTGTGTACGTGTGAGCGTGTGTTTGTATCTGTGCGTGTGCGTGTGGACTTCAGTAAGCGTAAGTCCTGTTCAAGGGTTTCGCCAGCCCATGACGGGCTATTTAGCTAATTTAATACCACTATGAAGCCTCCACTCTTCTCTTCTCTTCTCTTCTCTTCTCGCTTCTCGGGCATCTGCAACTTAAATAATTAACAATGCTCTAAACTTGCACCCATCCACCGACCCATCGACCTACTGCGAGGCGTGGCATTTAATCAAACCGAGGGTCTTCTGGACCTAATTGAGAGGGGGACAGCTTAAAAAGCGTTGTGAAAAACTTTTGGTTTTGCAGCCTTTTATTTTGCTGAAAACTGTAGCTGGTTTTTGGCTACCGATAGATTGGGGAAGCTTATGGGATTTATGCATTCAGAGTACCGAAACCATTGGAATATTCCTAAGCTATTTAAAACTACGACTACTGAGCATATGGGTTTTATTCATTTGATAAAAATTGAGCTTGCACGTATAAATAAAATAAGCTCACAAAAAATTAAAAAGAAATTTTAAAACCTCTCCTGGATTCAAAATTGGGTTCCCCGCAAATAAATAATATTAATAGATATATCTCAATTATCTGTTAGGTAAATTTGTTGTTCTCTGAGATTTTGGTGTTAACAACGGCAGACAGAGAGGTTTAAGCGACAGTGGCTGAAAATACCTTAGATTTTGTAATGATTGCCTCTTAAAAAGAGGAACGCAAACTTAGTGTCCTATTCCCAGTTTGATTGATTCTTCAGTCTGAGTGTCAGCATTAACAAAGTCTTATTTGTTGACTTAAGTCGACAGCAGGCAAACGCAATCGTGCTCATATTAAGCTTTCATTACATCCAAAACAAATACGGAGAGATACTCACACATACAAGAAAAAACAGTCACATATAACGCGAGTCGAGTAAAAGCCATTTTGAGGTAAAATATGGCGCAAGGGCGCAGAAAAAGTCATCATAAAATAAAATTTCCCTCGACGCTAATGACAACTAATTTGTGCTAAAATCTCAATACACACGGTAGCACACAAACACACACTCGCACACATACATAAACATAAACATACATACATAATATATATGTATGTATAAGCAGACATTGCCCTCGTCATCGCCTTTGGGGGCGTCCGAGGCTATTAAAAATGGCGCAGAGAACACTAAAGTTGTTACAACGAAAGATGGTACTTTTAGCAACACCAACACACGTTCACATGTACACACACACACACACACACACACACACACACACACACACACACACACACACAGAGAGATACTCGAGCAAGACGCACACAATAAACTTAATAAATAAGTCAATTAATTGCCCTGCGCGCCTGATATGATATCACAGCAACAGCGTCAAGTGATGTCTCCCTCTCTCTCTCTCTCTACCCGTCTCCCTCACTCTCTCACTCTCTCGTTTCACTCACTTGCTCGCTCTTTCAGTTAGTGTGCGTTACTCTATTAGGGCAGCAAGTTCAATTAACTTTGTCTTTGGCATAACAAGATGTATGCGAAAGTCGTTGAATAGTTGTTGGCCTTTTACTTGTGGGCGCGTATCGCTTTCTTCCTCATGCGGCCACTCGAGTAAAAGCAATGGGGAAAGAGGTAAGGAAGGGTCGGGTCCTAACTAACTGATTACCCGCCTGCTACTGTTTGCCGTCTATCTTTCAAAGCGAGTGCAGAAGGGCCCGTAAAAGTAGGCAACACTTTTTGCTCGGCTGCTTTAAATCGGCTGGCAACTGCAACATGTGCTGCGTCCTTATGTGTCCTTGCAGTTAGCTTACACGTTGCACACATATCGCGTCCGAGCCCGAATTTAATGTATATTAAATGAAAAATGGCTAGAGCCTTGGCTCGAAGCTGTAACTTGGCTGTTGCTTGGCTGCTTCTCTGGTAGCATTTGGCAACATAAACAAATTATTTGATGGCTTTTACGCGCGCTGGCTTGGCTTTCAGCTTTCAGCTCTCAGCTCTCAGCTCTCAGCTCTTGTGGTTGCTTTTCGCCTTGAGAGCGCCTCGTCTTCGCCTGGTTTTTTTTTTTTTTTGGTTTTGGTTTTGGCCATTGCATGCTCGGCCACTAAGTAAACTTTTATGGCGCTCATAAAATAGGCAAAAGTCGCGCCCAGCTATGGCTACAGAGCCCGACACAGAAATACACACAAAATACATATATATAGAGCTCTTCCCATTATACACATACTCAGATATAAATATGTAATATGCGTCCCGCATAAAACCGAGTAACAAGGCAACAGCCAATGCCAATGCCAATGCCAATGCCAACAAAATCCCTGGCAGCATTTTTATGCAGCTGTTGTGACATTTTTATGCTAAGCAGCAGCTTCCCCCCTAGATACATTTACCCCCCTCGTCCCTCGTATTTTTATCCCCGCATCTCCCGCATTATAGCGAATGCGCCAAATTATGAAAATTCATAAAAAGCCAAATGTTATGGCATACTTTGAGCCCGGTGCTGTTGGTGCTTCCATGTTGCCATGTTGCCAGTGTTCTGTGCTGAGTGTTGCCAATTTCAGCTCTTTTTCTTTCCTCTTTCTTGGTTTATCACTTGCCAACTAAACTCGTTTACGCTGACTCGTTTATCATGTCGTTTCGCTGCGACAAACATCAACAAAACTGGCAACATCAACACCAACACACCAACACACACACACACACACACACATACACACGACAACAGATGCTGAACTAAAGGCTGACAAGATTAGGTGAAGCGGCTAAAAGGCGATTGGCGAAAAGGGGCGTGTCTGGCCTGTCTAGGGGCAGGGCAGCCCCAAAGGCAGATGATGGCCGCTCAAGTGGTTGACGTTGTCGTTTAATGCACCAGCTTATATTATAGCCGCTTCTCTCTCGCTCTCTCTCTCTCTCTCTCTCTCACAATAAGTATGAACGTCAGTTAAGCTGAGTCTGAGTCTGAGTCTTAGTTTGGGATGGAAAGAGCGAGCGAAAAGCGGAGCGCATAAAATCACTAAGACCACTAAAAGGCCGGCGTCTCACATCCGATAAGCAAGTTCTGAACTCTCAAACTAAAAACTTTTTTATGCATAAAAACTATCAAGACATTTTTATGGTTTAAACTTAATCATGCGAATAATTATTTTATAAATAAACAATATAAAAAAAATAGCATAAGTTGAGTTTAATTTTATTAAAATTAAAGGAGTGAAAAAATGTATCTTCGGAAAGTTTTTTTACCGAAAGCTTTATAACTTTAAAGAGTCCCATAGCTTCTTAAATTAATGTATAATTACACAAAGCAAAGTCGAGTGAGAAAAATAATGGGTGTTAATAAAGATTCATTTGTTTATTTTTAAATATTTTAATTTTAAAATTCAATCATTCATTTATATACATGTATAAGTATATTTAATCATTTGATTACGTACATCCGTCTTAATTATGTTGCAAAAAGAATTTACTCCTCTCACCTTTGTTTATCATAAGAAGCAACATAACATTAACCGATACAAAATTTGGGCTAAAAAACAAAAAAAATTTATTTTAATTTTGGGTGTTTTGGAAATGACATAAAAAACTAGATCTTTGATGCGCAGTCTCGGGACGACTTTCAAAAAGTAAGATTCTTTGCACGAATAATTATTTTATGTAGACGAATATAAATTTATAATTCTGGAATGTCTAAAAAAGTAATTTGTAATTTGATCGAAAGTTCAATCTTAATAACTATTTCAACTCAGCATTTCATCCCTATAAAAGATAAATTTACTTTATTTGATCTGCATTCTTTAATGTTTATTAATTTTGAATGATCGAACGATAGTTATTTCAATATTTAATCCCCTTTTTTAACATGACGGGGACAACGTTTAAGAAACTGATGGCTTTATCGGGATATTTTCAAGCATTGGACCATGTGAAGGAGCTGTTCACATTGGCAAGTCAATTAGCAGTCTCCGGGATCAATCTGCTTTCCTGCACGAGGCAGGACAGCGGTGGATAAAGTGGGATGCGGATAGCGGGACAGGGAATAGGGGATATGGGATAGGGGGGTTAATGGTCGGGGTGGACTGACAGTTTTGGCCAAGCGGACTAACCCACAAACCGTTCCTGTTCTTGTTGTCGTTGTCGTTGTCGTCATCTTAGGGAAACGCGTGCCAGCCATTAAAAGCTTTTTAAAATTAATTATAAAACCAAAAGTAGGCAAACATTTTCCGAGAAAAGCGCAACCAAAGAACGAACACGAATATAACGAACATAACGAACTGACAACCCTTTTGGGCTCATCATCAGCCGCAGTCCTCAGTTGCCGTTTTAGCCACATCTCCCATCTGCCATCTCCCATCTGCAATCTCCGATCCCATCCTCAGCCGTTGCTTCTCATATTTTGTAAAACGCTTTCAACTTCAAACAGATTTTGGATGCTCCAGTGGGCGACCGCAGGCATCGAGGGGGGAAGGGGAACATACGTAGCAAATTATGCTCATTATGCGCCGCATAAGATAGTTGGACTCATGGACTTGGCCAAAGTCAGAGCCAGAGCCAGAGCCAGAGCCAGACTGGACTCTGGTCCTGGTCCGAACTGAAACTGAAGTCCGCGTTATTGTCCGATGCTGACATGCAAAGCGTAAAGTTTTTTGATTAGGGTTGCCATTGCAAAGGCATATCACATCAGCATCAGCATCAACAACATCATTATCATCATCATCATCAGCATCAGCAGCAGCAACAACATCATTATGATGCTCGTATTTGGCATCTTTGTTAAGCTTTGCACTTTTATTTGGGTTTTAATGCCGAAACTTTCGCAAATGCGGCGGTCTTTGTTTAATTTGATTTTATTCGCACACTCGCCGCAATCCTTCAATTTGCATTCACATGTCGGCATTTCAAAGCTCTCGTCTCCTCTGTCTAAGTGTGTGTTTGTGTGGTCAGATTGTTTGTGGCACGTGGCATTGAATTCGGCGAGTCTCGGCCAAGTTTTCTTACCAAACGACGTGGTTACACGCCATCGCCACGCCCACGCCCAGATCTGACGCCCACTGACCCCCACTTTTTGGCAGTTAATTAGACTTATGGCTGAGCTATTTTTAAACGTTTTCGTTGGAGCTACAACTTTGAATGCAAAATCAGTCTAATGAACTAACCCGAAACTGGCAAACTTTTAATTCTGGCCGCCCTTTAAACTTTATCTTTAGACTCTTGCCAACAGATAACTTCACATCCCAGCTCGACATTTAAATTTAACATAGCAAATATATTTTTGTTTAATTTATATTCAATACAATTACTAGATTCGATGTAACTTAAAGTATTAAATTGTTTTGGAAACTAAATTAAAAATAAAAACAATTTGCACTTTAAATACTATTCGTTATGTACCGTAAATTAAATTTGCATATCAAATGATGTAGTTTATGAAAAATATAATTGGTTTTCAAATAGATTTCAATGTTTTAATCTTACTGAATATTTGTATATAAATAAAGATACTATTCACATTCAATAATAATAATCAACTCTTATAATGCCTTATCTTTCTCTCATGTTGTGAACAACTCTAAAGACTAGTATATCCTTTAAGAAAATATTCCAAAAATTCAAATTTAAAAAAGATTTGTTGACTTGCTGCTAGAGTTTTACCTTTCTCAACGCTCTTTTAAGAGCACTAACAATTAGAGAGGACGCCCGAGGCTGTCAAACTTTGAATACCCCGAAAAACCCAGAGCAGCAACAACGACACTAACTGAAAAGCAACAGCAATGGAAGATATTGAAGATGAAGATGAGCAACAAGAACAGAAAACAACAACAATAAACGTTTGACACGTGCGTTGTGTTCCTAGCACCTGAGGCTACATTTCTGCATAAAAACTGAAAACACGCACATGCTCTGGAATGATTCAAAAGTGTGGCACTCCCACACACACATACATACATATAGTACATAGACGACGAGGGGAAGTGAAGCAAGGTCAAGGCGACATCGACTGCTCGAGAATAATTCGTTTCCGCTTCCGCTTCATTACGTTATCCGCTTTCAATTGACGCCAACGCGGCTGCTATTGTTGTTGCTTTTGTTGTTGACGTGGTCAACAGAAAAGCACTCAGCACTGTATTTATTTGTATATATACAAATATCAAGAAGAAACTGTTTAGTTTGAAACTCCTCAAATTGAATACCCTTCCAGATAATATAATAACATAATAATATTTGTTTTATTTTAACTTCACTTACCACTTTTGTGATTCCTACTATATTTTTGATAAACAATTGAAGCATCAAAAAAACTCAAAAGTTGCGATGTATATTTAAGTTCCAATCATATTATTTAATTTGTATATACTTAAGAATAAGTTGATTTGTATCGAAACCAAATCGAACTGTGTCGACTTTAAATAAGTGCCTCGACTTTGCTTCATTGCTTTTATGTCTGACCTAAAAATGATACTCACAAATATATACAGGTATTTTATAAGCTCAAAATTAAATTAATAATCATGAGTTAAAAATCCGACAGCTGAATAATCAAGTGATTAGGGCTGTTCAAATTAATTTAATTATCCGATCAGTTTTATAACAAACTAGTTAAATAAATTATCTGAAAATGTTGCACTTTTGTGCTGCTCTATTTGCATTGTTTACTGAAGAATGAATGAACTAATTAATCTGTCATACCAATCAGAATACTCTCGGTAGAATATGAGTCGATTCATTTCTCGCATAGATCTTTTAGAGTGCATTTCAAGCCTGTGAAATATAAACTTTCACCTAACCTTGAATCGAAAATTTTAACATCTAGACTAAGGAGTCTTTTTCAGAGACTTTCACGATGGAGAAGACTTAAAATGTCTTAACATTAAACGCAAAAGATACAAAATATATTCTATAATGGTCTAATAGGTTTAGCAGCATCGACTTATGTTTCAAGTCTCTGGTTGAGTACAAGTATGCAATTTATTACAAATGCCAAAAGAAATCCCAGATGAAATAGACAGATACATTTAAATTATACACATATATGTATGTATATTTGAAATCTGTAAGCAGAGAACTTAAAGAGCAACATGATCATCATCGTTTGCGAGTTGTTTATAGGCAAATACAGCCACAAATGCACAGATACACGCGTATCAATAGAGAGAAAGACAGAGAGAGACAAAGAGAGAGAGAGAGACAGAGAGAGAGAGAGAGAGTGACAAGTGTGGAGTCTGTAATTGCGGCTAATTAATGTGAAATCTGATTAGGAACAATGACCAAACATTTTCTGTCATCGCCGTCACAATGCAGATGCAAATTATAAATGTGCCAGGCACAGTGACTGGTAACTAAATGCGTCCAGTTGAGTATGATGCGAGTGCTAGCCAATAACCAATATGGCTAACCAATTCACGGCACAGTTGCAGCAGTTCAGCAACAATGGGAGCCACGGACTACAAAGCCAATGGCAACAGTCGACAACATCGAAACATCGACAACATCGACAACATCGGCAGCATCGGCAACAGCGGCAACAGCGGCAACACAATGCAACACACTCAGCACGGGAGTGAGAGACAAATATGTTGAAGCTGCAAAGCAAATTGGCATAAAACTGCCGCGTCGCATTTTTTTTCTTTTTTTCATATCCCCCCCCGTCAATACCACCAACCAGCACCACCGACAGCACCAACACCACCAACACCACCCACCCAGCAGCGATTGTTCTTTGTCCTTTCTGCTTGCCAGGAGCAACAATAAACATCACTGGCTCCGATAGTAGAATTTAATTAAAAGCAGTTTCATCTGCCCAGCTTGCCCACTGAACATTGCAAATACCCACGGCAATAACAACAACTACAACTACAGCAACAACAACACAATCGAAAGTAACATCGACAGCAACAACAAATTCACGTTAAAACAACAAGTGAATTGTGAATTTTCAAAAGGGCCCATAAAACTCCAGAACGTCATAGCTGCGGGGATATTGACATAATAGTGAAAGTCGAACTGGAATGCTAATAGTAACTGTAACTGTAACTGTAAGTGACACGGTAGCTGTAACTGTAACTATAGCGGCAACGGTAACGGTAACAGTAACAGTAACGTATACAGCATACAGCTCATTTCATTGATTTACCAATTAAATAATTAAAATAGACCAATAAATAGTGTTAAAAGTCATACAAAAATACAAAGATCAACCCATCATAATATTGAGATAATTGTTAAGAAACAGATGGTTTTGTTATCAATATGAAACACACGATGTTCTCTCAAGGGCTTGCCGAATGTGTCCTGAAATAAATGGAATTAAATACCTTTAAATGCGGGAAAAGAGTTGAGCGAGAAGAGAAAACAGAACTCTTCACTTACAAATGACAAATGTTTTCAATGCAATTTCAATACATAAATTCATTCAACATTATCCATATCTTATTTAAAATTTCATGTAACAAAACATTCCAATTATATTTAAGTGAGATCTTTAAGACCATGTTGAATCAATGCAATCAAGACAATATTCACATTTGGCTCATAGCAAATCTCCACACCATCTCCTTACCGCAATTGCAATAATAATGTGTAGTTTATTTATAAATTTCTGTTAAGATTAACATAAATCCTATTAGACAATTGGTATTCAACCATCGATTGAATTGGATTGAAACCCTCTTCAAAAATAGCGGTTGTTTATATATGGATTGCTGTCCGTGTATTAATAAGTTCTATAATCGATTTTATTTCCTTTCCCTAAAATTAATTTCACATGTTTATTTTTGGGCATTAGATGTTTACACATCTACGAGTAAGTAGGAAGTTTTACTGAATTTATACAAGTAGTTACTTACATCGAGTGCCATGCTCTCAAGGACTTCAGCTTCTTACCACAAGGGGATACACACACACACACACACACACACACCGAGTCACAAACACGTCTAAACTCTATCTGCGTGCAAGCCATAAAAACAGAAGCTCAATTATCAAAATGCTACGTGTGTTTGTATGTGTGTGTGTGTGTGTGTGTGTGAGTGTGTGCCACATCTATGGATAGCATTCTTATAGCCATTTGCATTCCCATTCCCATTTCCATTCTCATTGTCGCTGTCGCCGTCTCTTTTGGGGGCTTTGTCCCTTAAGGTTTTTTGTGTTTGGTCGCCTTTGACTGTGCAAATAGATAAATTTATTTATTTTATGGTCTGTTGCTGCAAAAGCCACACACTCACACAGACAGACAGAAATAGAGAAGGAAAACGAGTTGGACAGAGAGAGCGAGAGAGAGAGAGCGAGAGAGAGAGAGAGAATGCAGTGAACTAGTCGCTTTAAGCGTATGACTAACTTTAAATGCCTTCATTTATGTGGAAAATCTACATAAATTGAATGCCATTGAACATTTTTGAACAGCCCACACACACACACACACATGTTTCTATATACTATATATAGACAGAATGAATAAGCCGTTACGTCTGCCTGGACATTTGTATAGAAAATTCTATATGAAGATACTTTAAATCGTCGGATATCGGGTCAAAAGAAGCCAAGCACTGACATTGAAATGCTTCAGATGAGACGAATATTCGCACATTTACTTTTAAATTTGCATTAAAGTGTTTAGGCAAGCAAATTTTTTTTACTCACCAGGGAGGAGGACCAGAGACGATCAATAATCGATTCAATTGAGTACAGCTTGTTGGCGCCACGAATGCTGTGAGTAGAGGGCGGTCGGCTGTCTGTACAGATTTCAGTGGGAAAATAGTTTTTCTATGCCCATCGAGAAAATGCCAATACATTATAAATTATAGCTACAGCTTTGGCGAAAATCTTGAGTTGCTAACGCGGCGTATACGTAATCCCAGCCATACAATGGACGCAAGGAAAAAGGCCAACGACAGGGAGAATAACAGTGGCGACAATAGAGAACAGGAAGCAAATAAACGCTGTAAAAATTCCTGAGCAGCTTACGTGTTACGTTATGTATTGCTGTGTGTATGTGTGTGTGTGTATGACTGTGTGTGTGTGTGTGCGTGACTGTGTGTGTGTATGGAAGCATTCGTGCGTATGTCTTTATATCGAAAAGTTTTTGCCACTTTCTTTGCGCTGCTCAACTTTTGTTATGCTCGCTTTAGTCCGGCTTCATTTCTATCCCCTCAATCTCCTCCTTCTCCTCCTTCTGCAGCTGTTCTTAAGTATATTCCCATCAAGCTATTTTCTTATATATGTATGTGTTTCTGACTTTCATTTTCACTTTCACGTCTGAAGTTTGTCGTGTTTCTCTCTCAAATATTTTGCACTTTTTGTGGGGTGGCAACTGAGTTTGTTTGCCTACTTTAAACATAAACCGATCGGCTTTCTATTTATTTGCCTCACCATTGTCCGGAATGCTGGAAATATGGCTGCAAGAATGTATCTGTGAGTGTGTCTGTGTGCGAGTGTGCCTGTCAGTTTCACACACAGATATTGAGAACTAAACCCTGGCCCTGATCAGCCTCTAGTATGCCTCCTTTCATTCTTAGCTTTTTCTTTCCTTTCGCTTTTTTTATGTGCTTTGTGCGCTACAAATTGTTTGGCTTTCGAAATTCCGTGCGTTATTGTTGAGGTTTTTATGGACTAACGGGTGGGGTGGGATGCAAGTAAAGTGAAACTCATAGATACATAGATGCGCGCCGTAAGATAGACTCAAAAACTAATTTGTAGCTAGGGCACGGAAGAATATTGTTATTGATAGATGACAATGGTCGGACTGTTGGACAGTCGAACAGTCGGACAGTCGTCCAGGATTTATGTATGTTTTGCCTTTCTCAGTTTATATCGTAGCATGGAGCAACATCGAGATTTCTGAACACTACGAATCACAGGCACTTGGCACTGGCAATTGGAAATTAAATTGCTTTTCCATATGACACTTAGGCTCAAATTGACATCGTTAAATGTATTTGTGTTGGCAACGATGGCAATTCCCGACTGCCAAATGGAAACCATTCATCTTCGCTTCTGTCCAAAATGACATTGCCAAGGACCAAGCTATAGAAATTTATGTCTTTGAAGAGAGAGAATATTGTTGCTTACACAAATGATGCAAAAATAATAATAATAAAGAAATCACCTCGAAGGCGAATGTGGGCAAATAGCTGAAAAATTGATTTAAAGTATTTCAATGGAGCCTCATTTCATTCGCATTGCCAGTCCAGCCAGTGGAATATGATATTTGACTCTTATTTTTATGCACGTTGAACGACAAAATAAAAACACATTTTTTTTGTGCGACAAATATTTGAAATCCATCCATTTCCTGCAATATTTGCGAAATGTTCAATCTGTATTGGAATTCAGTTGTATTGATTCAGATAATAAATTTTGAAATATGAGCTCTAAAATATATTAAAAGAATTTTTTGAAAACTGAGAACAAATAACTTTAAGACTTCTCAAGGGGAATGACCGAAAACTCTACTTAAAGCTTTAGCAGGGAGCAGTGTTGCCAATTTAGCTATTTCCCCGCTAGATCTAGTGGACTTAAAGCTATTTTCCAAGACAAAATTGGACTTATTATTATTATCTTATTAAAAACATCTGGTAACTTTATGTATTTTTATGCTATGCGATGCATACTTAAATATCAATGAAAATATCGTTTCACAACTCTAGCGTTTTTTTAGCTACCAACAAAATTTTCGGGCTATTTCTAGCTTTTTTCAAAGGCTAGTTTAGTTTTTTTATGAGTTGGCAACACTGTCAGTGAGTTCTAGGTTAAGTTGTTCCGTCAGCTGAATTTAAAGCTGTCATATTTTGATGACCACCTTTCTAGGAATCCAACCGCATCTAATGTTCCCAAATAACGTATAATTTTTGCTTTATTTTTCAGGTGAATGGTGCATGGGCTTTGCCGAATGTTGTTTGTGATTTCTATATAGCCATGGATGTGATATGCTCTACTTCATCGATATTTAATTTAGTCGCCATTTCAATAGACAGGTGAGAGTGCGTTCCCCTTTCCGCATTCATCAATGTCAATCTCTTTGCGTATTCGACAGATACATCGCTGTGACGCAGCCAATAAAATATGCCAAGCACAAAAATAGTCGCCGTGTCTGCCTTACGATACTATTGGTGTGGGCGATATCGGCAGCCATTGGGTCACCGATAGTTCTGGGACTGAACAACACGCCCAATCGGGAGCCGGATGTGTGCGCCTTCTACAACGCCGACTTCATTCTGTATTCATCGCTTAGCAGCTTCTATATACCATGTATAATCATGGTATTTCTCTACTGGAACATATTTAAGGTGAGCAAACAACAACAACACACAACACACAACATACAAAACACAATGCACAACACACAACACACAACACACAACACACAACACACAACAGACACACACAAGAGCTAATCAAAAACGGATTTGGATTGCGATTTTCATTTTGATTGGATACGATGACGATGACGATGCGAATGCGATGCAGTCTGCTGATTTATGCACAATTTCCCATTAAATTACAAAGTCAGATTTGTTTACACACATTAGCTGGCCGTGACGGAGGGCGAAGAAGGGATACGCTGGCATCAAAATGCAAGCGCAGCATTCAATAGCGTTACTAAACGACTCTTTCCCTCTCTTTCCCTCTCTTCTCTTCTCTTCTCTCAGGCGCTACGCAGCCGTGCTCGGAAACAGCGGGCAGCCCGCAAGCCCCATCTGTCGGAGCTAACGGGAGGCAGCGTCATCGAGAACATTGCACAAACACGCCGCCTGGCGGAGACGGCCCTCGACAGCAGCCGCCATGCCAGTCGCATTCTGCCAGACGAGCCGGCGACCAACACGGCCAGCGGCTCCAACGAGGAGGAGGACGAGAACGCCATATCGCCCGATATCGACGATTGTCATGTCATTGTGAACGATAAGTCGACCGAGTTTATGCTCGCCACAGTGGTCGAGGAGACCGGCAAGTAAGTAGCAAAGTGCCCACGACAAGTACTCGAACTCGAACTCAAACCAAGCCAACCAACCAAAATACTCGAGCTCGTTGGAAGGGCATTCGATGGAAATTGTGAAATTGTGATGCCAGCAGTTTTCACATCACTGCGCCAGCCATAAAATAGAAAGTCTGATAGGTAGCTGAGAACGTGAACGGGAACGTTAACGTGAACGGTAAAGCTCTAACGGGATGCTGGAAATTATTGAAAATGCGATGGGACTTGGTCAAAAGGAAGGCCAAGAAATGTTTGTATATTCGATTCCCATCCTGTGTTAAAAAGGAATAAAAATATGAGAATTCGAAATCGCGAGTATAATTAAATATTTGTGCTAAATTTCTTTTAATATGTAATTTTGTTATTTTTACGTATTTTTGTAGATTTATAGTAAATAACATAGAAAGTCGGGTAGGTAACTGAGAACGTGAACGATTTAGAAAGCGGAAACGGGATGGGAATGTGCTAGAAGTTAAAGAAAAATGGATAGAAAACCAAAGAAAATTTATACACTCTATTTCCGTTCTACGATTGAATGGAATAATATCATGTCAAAGTCAATTTATATGTACAAACGTGTATAGTTAAGAAATTCTATTAAATTTATTTTTTAGCATTTAAATTTCTTATTTATATTTTCATGGCTAGTATCAATTTACGTTGGCAACCTCTTTAGTACTCGCTGTTACGTGTAAGGAGAAAGGAGTAAGGAGTAAGGTGTGGGGACCACCTGGTGACCAGTTGCAGTTAAGTTGCAAGTGCCACGTGCCTCGTGCCTCATGCCTCGTGCGGCACGTAATAGATAAGCAGGCAGGTCGCAGAGCTTGAGTAGCTCGTTGGACAGCTGCTGACACAACAAATTCGTTGGCAATGTTGGCAATGCATTAAGTGGCAGCCAAAAGGAAATTGTCAATGTACGAATACGAGTACGGGTACTCGTAATTGCATCTTTTGGCACTCTTGGCACTCGGCACTCCGCACACTCTCTGCCCGACTGTCGGCGAGAAATCCAACTCACTGGCTCATTTAAATTCACACGCGCTGCAATCAAATGAAAGTCCAAAATGAGCACTCAGAATTCTGCCCAACTCCCACATCCACGCCCCAGCTGAATAGATTTACTCTGGATAAATTCTCAACTGTAGCTGAGTTGGGACTGCAACTTGCACTTGGATTAAAACTGGCTCCCTTGGCCTCCACTGCAATTATCGCGTTACGAGATTCGGCAATATATTGAGTCTATTTTCAACCGAACAGTTCCTCTTAAAGTTGGCAAGACCTTTGGGCTATCAGCTGTAACTTGAGTCACTGGGGTAGCTGTTCTTTTAATGCAAATATATCGAGGTATACAATAAATTTTATTTATACAATTTATAAACTATTAACTAATGAACTGGTTAATTGCCAAACGGAATGCTCTATGCTGCCAAGTTCTTTCCTTCCACAGAGCTGCTAACTAAACTGCATTATTGAGAGATCGAGTAATTGCCTCGCAGAGTTGGGTTGTGATCGAAACTCGAAACTGGCGTCGAAAACGTCTTTTGACTCTGATGCACTCCGCGAGGTGTTGCTTGGACTAATCTGATCTCGATATGAGCGTGTTATCTTTCCAAATAGAAACTGATTTCAAATTGAAATTTCAAACACTCACTTATGTACTTGCTTGACATTGAATGTAAAACCGCGGTACTCTTTTCCATTTCATTCCTCAAGTCCTCGATTTGTTTTGTAGCAATCTGTAGCTCGAGTTTCTGAATTCGAAGCAATTGCTTAAAGTATTACAAACATCAGTTGGTTTTACGCGTTTCAAATATATTATATGTCATTTGCCACTTACATTGGCGAAAGTGGAGAACGTGTAGTGCTCCTCGCTTAGCTGCATTAATTCGTGGTTCTGGTGGCAAAGCTCATTGGCCTTTGCCACGTAGGAGACTAAGGAGCTGTCGCACTGCACCAGCTGCTCTTCCAGAGACTGTATTTTGCCGTAAGCCTCTGCCAGATCATCATTCTGTTTCATTATCTGCAAGTTTCGAGATGAGTTAAGATTGAAATTGAGATGATTTGGATTACAGACCATGAGATGCAAATTTTTAATGCTGGATGTTGCCGTAGACTTGCTGGCTGCTTCCTCCTCAACCTTGGCCTGTTTGGCAATGGAATATTCTAATTAATGAAACTAGTTTTAGTATTGATTGACAGCTCGAACCTCTAAGCGACTTATGCACTGCTCTTGTTCCGCCATTTCCGATTCAGTTTTTAGTACATGGACCTTATAAATCTCCTCGTGCCGTTCTATGGCCAAATTCGCTTCCAGAAGCAAATTTTTCTTCTCCTCAACTTCTTTCCCGAGCACTTCAATCGTCTTTCTTGCGTATTCCAATTCCCTGACAATGTTGTCCTTGCGAGCATCTCTGCCTGTAGTAATTCTTGAATCACTTTCATTCTTGACATAAAGGCGAAGCTTCAAGTTGAAGTTTTCCCTGCGCAGCTTAGATATTTCATCGAGAAGATCACGTATAGTACGTCCATGTTTCGGTATTGAAACAGCGGTGTCATCCGCATAAATATTTCTTCCAGAAATTGGTGGCGTACTACAATTTGGTAAAGATGAAACACTCAGGCTACAAGACAGAGCCATTCTTGGACTAATGCGATTTAAAACTGTGTGTAATGAAAACCTAACTAAATGGTACTTGATATTTAAATACTTTTGAAAAGAATAAAAAAAATGTACATTATAAAAACTTATAAATATAAAATGTGGAAAATGTAAGCAAATGTTGCCTTATACACTATTACTGAAGCTTGTAAAAAAGTATGTAAGCTAGTTAAATTTTATTTCAACGCATACTTGTGAAAATAATCAAATTTGCTGAATATTATTTAAAGAAAATGTAGCAGTAAAATGCTGGGAAAATTCTGTGTGGTCCGGTGGCTCAGTGGTTAGAGTCGCCGACGTGTCACATGATTAGAACATTCTTAAAAAAAAAAAAAAAAAATTCTATTTGGCCTGAAATTTCTAAATTCTCGATTAGTGATGTAAATTCAAACAGTCAATATGTCAATATGTCAAGTTTTACAATTCAATTTAATTCATTAAATTTATTTTGCATTCAAATCTAATTCATTTTGTTCAAATAATTGTTTCCTCAAGATATCGATTTTTAAATAACTTTTCCCTCCATTAACATATTCGACATCTTACAATTTTAAATCTCAAGTTTCCACATATCAATAACTCCTGTCATAATTAAGTCAACATAATCCTGCAAAAGAACCAAGGTGAAGAAACTTCAGAAAGCTGTCGATTTCTCATGAAAATTTATTTAACTAGCGCGAATGATAGTCAAAAAACATTTTCGAGTTGCAGTACTTGAAAATAGTTTCCGCGGAAGTCGAATTATTGATTTTTCGATGTATTATGTGAAATATTCAGCTTTCAGAGTTTTATGGTTTTGGTACGGCATTGAGAGAGATTAGGGGGCAGTGTAAGCCTTTGAATTGATCCACTTGATCAGTTTCAATGGCCACTGCACTGGTAAGAGTTAGGCTCTCTGGGTGAGCACTTGGAAGAACTGAAGGACTTGCTGTGAAGGGCACAGATGTCGACGGATGCTGACCGGAAAACAGGAGGAATGTTAAGCGCAGTCAATTAGCGAGCTGATGGGCTACTTAATCCAATAAGGACATGAAATAAAACCATTATTGATAGGCCGTTGGACGAGAAACGAGTAATGAGTAGGGCCCGAGACGAACTGAGAAGCTGAAGCAGCGAACCCGACAAAAAACCGACCGAACGAGCAAAAATATTGAAAACTTTTTTCTTTTCCTCTACCAAAGGGCTGCCGCGAGAGAACATAATTGGGAAAAAGCTTTTCCCGCTCGCTCGCTCTCACTCTCACACGCTCTGTCTCTCTCTCTCTCTCTCTCCCTCTCTGATTTATTGTGCTCAATGTCCACTTAGTGACCCGCCGATGGCCGATGGCCGATGTCAGGGCAGTGTCAGTGAGGGAAAAATAAATCTCAATAATTCAATTAATGCGTCACTTAATTAAAACTCAATTTTTGCCTTGTTTTTAATTGACGTTGCGCCTCGTTTTCTCTTCCACTTGCCTCTTCAAATTTGCTGTTCTGGTTGCTGTTGCTGTTGTTGTTGCTGTTGTTGCCACTGCCGCCTGGATGACTGTCCATCTGTCTGTCTTTGATTGATTGGCACTGCCGGCTTGCGTTCGATTGCCATCATCACCATCACCATCACCATCACCATGACCATGACCATCGTCATGACCATCATCTTGTGGTGCTCGTCCTTTGATATCATCGTCCTCGTGATAGCAGCGTTGTGGCTCAGATCACCACACAGCCGCAGCTGGTTGTCGCCGATCCGAATGGTAATCATGATTCTGGTTATGCTGCATCAAACGTTGACGATGTCCTTGCAGGAGTGAGCGTTGGTGCCGCCGTCAGCAGCACAACGCCGCCGGACAGTCCGGTGCCCAGTGGCGCCACCTTGCACCGCTCCAGTGTCAGCAGTCGCCGCAACACCGCCGAGGACTCGCCCAAGCGCGCCGATCCAGCTCTCAGGTTTGTTCCATTCACACATGCATTATGTTTATATTTGATTTCGATTTCAAAATATTTTATTCAAATACAAATTCAAGGAAATAATGAGCTTAGATATTTTTGACTTTTCTTTATTTTATAATATTATACTATTTATTATAAATATATTACTCTTATTTTATTTTCATTCCATTCACAGTTTAATTATGTTTATAGTACATTTTAATTAGATTTAAAAATATTTTATCCCAATACAAAAAATTAATACAAAAATCTGTTTAGATATTTTTGCATTTCTTTACTTTGATCATTTTATACTTTCATTACCTTCAACTTTATAAATTTTTCCCTCTTTCATTTTGATGTTAAAAGCTATATAAATTAATATCAAAATCAATAATTTATTTTTGGTAATTTTTAACTGGATTATAAGTTCACTAAAATTTGTTTATGAATTTAGAACCTATACATTTTTTTAATTTATTTATATTAAAAACTAATTTCGCTCATTCAATTTAATATTTGTAAAATAATTGAAAAATTGCGATTAAATAATTTTTTATCAATCACTTACATTAATTTAAGCCGTTCAAGTTTAATTACATTTTTTTATAAATTCCAAAAATATGTAATTGCGTAGTAAAAAAAAAGTATTTTCATTTAAAATAATAAATATGTAATTTTCTCTGAGAAAAAATGTACTAAAAGAATCTGAAAATGAATGAAACAAAGAAATAGTAAAGCAAAAAAACAATATATTATCTAAACCACAATAACAACAAGTTCAACAAAATTATGACTTGTACAAAATTGTGGAATGTTTTTCCGTGTACATAAATTGATTGGCAGCCAGCTGCCTGGGTTCGAATCCAATACTTACCGACTGTTTTTTTGTTTTTGCCTTGCAGCAGCAGCGTCGCCATGAAGCCATTGTCCTTTGTGCGATACGGCGTGCAGGAGGCCATGACTTTGGCACGCAACGACTCCACGCTATCGACCACATCGAAGACGTCCTCGCGCAAGGATAAGAAAAACTCGCAGGCGTCAAGGTGAGTATCGTGACTGGGCCAAATTGCAGTTATTAGCCAAGATTGGCTAATAGGCCAAGAGCCAACAGGCGTTGCCGTTGCCGTTGCCATTGCCACTGCCCTAATCCTTGACTCATATTATTTGTGTGTGTTTTCTCTCTCTACTTGACTCTGTCTCACGCTGTTGCATGCAACGTGGAATGCAATTTACCATGGCTTATTATCCTGCGGTCGGCTGGTGGCCCTTCAATCCTTGCATGCGCGTGTCCGCTGTATCCGTAGATTCACGATATACAAGGTGCACAAGGCCTCCAAAAAGAAACGCGAAAAATCGTCGGCCAAAAAGGAACGCAAGGCCACCAAAACACTGGCCATCGTATTGGGTAAGTCGAGGTTAATCCCCCGATTGTTACAAACTTTTAATTTGAATCGCATCAGATATTCAATTGCTTTGAGTTTCGCTTCAATTTCGTTTCAATTTCGCTTCAATTTCGATTCGTTTGAAGGTGTCTTTCTGTTCTGCTGGCTGCCGTTCTTCACGTGCAACATTATGGACGCGATGTGCGCCAAATTCGACAAAGACTGCCGGCCGGGTCTGACGGCCTTTATGCTAACCACTTGGCTGGGCTATATCAATAGCTTTGTCAACCCCGTCATCTACACTATATTCAATCCCGAATTTCGTAAGGCATTCAAGAAGATCATGCACATGGGGTGATTATTAAAAACAGCAACAACTATAATAAGAACAGCAAGAATGATGAAAACAAAACTGGATTAAGGCGATTAATTAATTATTGTATGTAGTAATATTCTTATATAAGCAAAAGTCAAATATTTATGGTTTTCGTCTGCTCATCAAATTGTAAGTACACGATAATTGATGATCGAAATTCAATAGTTGTCGATTGTCGATTGTCGATTGTCGCAACTCAAAACTCGAACTGTGCCAAATGCAACCAAATGAAATTGAACTCAAAGCTCGAAACTCAATTAGACTCATAAGATTGTTAGTAGTCTCAACCGAATAGAACTTACTCACTCGTATCTAAAATGAGTAAGTGAATATATATGTATATGTATATCTAAGTGTGTACATTTCTAGTATATACTATATAGTCGTTATGTTTATGTATATAGCTCTGTAAATAGCCTCTAAGATTTGATCTAAACTGTATGTACTGTACATGTCTTGTACTATATGTTGAGCATTATTATGAGGTGTAGGCTAGGCAGCAATTTTAAACATTTAGCTAAAGTTTAATTCTAGTTAATTTTATGTGCAGTTATATTACGTATACGTAATAATTATGAGTACAGACTGCAGTACCCACTGTACCCATTGACGGTGAATGATAATGATGTGAGATCATTTCGGAGTTTAGAACACTTTGCTTTCAGAAAATCGATAGACAAGACATAAGTTATTACTTCCACACATATCCTAATAAATTTTAATGAATTTTGTGGCCCGTCGTAGCTGTTGCATCTACACACTGAACTGCCCCCACGAAAACTTAGTCTACGTTTTTTTAATAAACTGGAAAGCAAAAATCCCACGATTGCATAGCATATCCTCCAGATGCAACAATAACTACTAATTAAAACTGTGGAATACCCGCCTCCCCCTTTTGATACTGGACAAATGCTGTATTATTCGTAGTTAATCAATTAGGTTAAAGTGTTAACCGATGGCACACATCCTATCGATAATCGATAACATGTCCCCTCTAGCGATAAGGTGCGTCCAATGGTTAAAAGGTACATATACATACATATATGCATAGATCTATTAAGAACTTTCATTTAATTAACAAAGCAGAGACTCAAAGTCAGCGCTCCATACGAATTCATATAGTAGAGAATTGGTCAATGATCTTGTATGATTCTTATCGATAAGCCTTGTATTGAAGTGGCCATTGATTCGAATTCTTTCTTTTGTTTCCTAAATTAATCTAAATTTGATTGTCGATAGCAAACCGGAATCTTTATCATCTACATATCTAATGACCCTTGACGCTTTATCGATAACTGTCATACGAGAATCGAACTTGACCAAAAGAAGAGAGTTAAATTGCACGCACACACACACAGTCATCCACAAGCACACATACACATTAACAAATGAGCCCCACAAACTAAATAAAATATACATATTTGAAATGTCGCCGACTTTGATTCGATCTGCTTAAAAAACACATTCCTTGGTTGAATTCTAGAATAAATGTATGAATGTTGAAGTACGAGTATAGGATGTTCTTAGTAAAATGTAAGCGCATTTAAAACTAGTCTTAGGTCGCATATATGTATATGTAGTTATTGTTATTGATAGGTAAGTCTAAAGTCCCAACCAATAAAGCGCACCAAGTGCGCAGCAAAAGTCAAAAATATTAAACTCAGTCAGTATTTTTGTTATATGCATGGACTTGGCCATAACTGAATGTAAGAACAAGTACTAAACACATGTACGTAGTACGTACCTAAATGAAGCTTATACGTATGTACTGGTACTTAAACTTAAACTACACTGTAAGTTGCATCAGGGTATCTAAAGCGTAGGCTTACAAATTACTAGAAGTAAGCAGCAACCGATTGCATACGATTCTCTTCTCCAGAGAGATAAATAGATAAAAAAGTAAGATATAGGATATATGTATATTGATAATAAATATCGAATTTGGAACACGGACCGAAATGTGTACGATTCCGTCTCGAATTCGCAAATACGAAAGTGTTGAAGAGAGAACAAGCTGAGAGTCGAACACAAAGGATAACTGGATAACAATCACATAATTACACTAACACTCTAACAGTCTACCATCCACAAATACACTGCAAATAGGTGGGGAATTTAATAATTTAACAAAAGTATATAAATTATGATATGGAATATGCAAACGATGAGCTTTCATTTCGAACTGCTTGGAGTATGCCCCTTGCTCACAACCTAAGAAATAAACAAAATGGACGCGAATTCGAGTCGGTATCGTGTTAACACACACACACACACACACACACATCGACACATACACTCAAACAGATTTTGGTCCCTGATTTCAATAACCGTCCTCTTCATTGTTTCTATGTGACAAATAATGTATATTTGAAAAATACAATATACCACACAAAATAAATACTAAAATAATACCAAAATACTGCGTAAGTACTAAGTTGTTGACTTGGCTAAGCGTTTCCAGCTCAACAAATTTTTATACTTTCCTAAACTAAATGAGGATGAAGGAAAATAAAACAATTGCAAACGTATTGTAGTATTGTATTTTTTTTTCTGTAATCATAGCGAAAATTAATTCTAAAATAATTTAGATTCTTTTAGGTGCGTTAGGTGTATTGGGTCTTAGGATATAAGTACATGTAAGATCGTAAAGGCATTAAGGATATTGTGCAATATTGGATGTATCATTAAGTATCAGTAATTTTCCAAAAAAAAACCAAAAGCATTAAATCGAATGCTTTAGTTAAGTTCTTCCAAAGAAACGCTTATTAGTTATAGAAGAGATGGGAATGAGAGCAATGGAAGTTTCATTAGTAAACAGGAAACATACAAATTGATAGGTGGATAGGTCGATGGGCGGGGTTTGAATTAATTCACAACAATATACTTATATTATATACGTACGAGTGTTGTTAAGTTTTCAGTTTGTTTAAATTTAACAATTTTAGAATGATTGATTAATCGATTGTACATTTTGCATTATGCTATTTATTGAATGTTAAATTTGTTTTCTAATTAAAAACCGTATATATTTAGAGTCATACTTTTAAGATCCCTCCGCATTATCCTCAATGTGTAATGTGTAACCTAAAAGGCAATTTAAATAACAAAGAGGCTAAATAAAATACTGAAACAGTTCTTAAAAATAAAATAAAGAAAACAAATGTATGTACTTAAAAGAAACAAGCAAATACACAAACAAAATACACAGCACAGCAAACAATTAAGAATGCAAATAAATAAATTGTGTAAAATGTTCACAATACAAAAACAAAACCAAAACATAAAAGTATATAAAAAACTGAAACTATTTTAAAGCAATGATAATGTTTGTTTTTTTTTAGAATTAATCAAACCTAAATTAATTAAAAATATATATTCATAAGTGTGTGGGCTACAAAAGGACCCAACTTAAAATATAAAGCAACTATTTCGACTTTATGCAAGCATAATTACAATAGCATTAATAATAGCAAAATGAGAAAAGGACAGGTTGAACAGAGGCACGAGGAAATGAAAAATATAAATCAAATAAATAAAAAATGAAAATATTTCAAAAAAAAACATCCAACTTGTCTTTCTTTTTTCCATTTTCTGTGGATCTTGATTAAAGGTAAAGTCATCATATTACATTATTAATCATCAATTTAATTTAAACTTTTAAATATTGATATGATATTTTCTAAAACTACATGTTTTCAGATTTACCCTTGGAGCGATAAATCAAGGAACCCAATTACAATAGTGGTAATAATCAGAATAATACTAATAAATGTTTCAACTATATTATGAGTAGCTGTAGAGTATAATTCAACATAAAGTAAATGGTATGCTCAAAGTGTATGTATATCTGTTTGGGAAATGCATCAGATGCAGAAATGTAAATATCTCGTTTCTGTTCTCTCTCTCTCTTCCTTCTGCATGTTTTACTCGTAATATTGAAAATCAAATCGAATGATTGTGAAAAAGTCTGAAACGGAATGAATGGCGTTTCGGCATTCAGAGTCCGCCGTCCATCTATATGTATGTAAGTGTAGTACGAGCATGAATATGGTCACTTGGGCGTCGATTGGCAGTACGAATACATGACTGAATTTTTGGCATTTATTCAGTGTATGATGCGGACACACATCTATATGTACGAGCTTGTGCACTTGTGTGTGTGTGTGTGTGTCTGTACACTGTACATATATCAAGATTTTATTGCATTTATATGAGCTGATAATAAAATTCCAATAAGCATGAAACGAAATAAAAATACTTACACAAGACAAACACGAACAACAATGGAACGTTGCGGAAATATCGAAAGCAAAATGCGAAGCTTCGAGTTACTCACAGAATAAGGGCGAGTCTCAAGCCTCGACTCGGCTTCGAATCAATTCAAGAAGATGCCAACAAAAAAAGAAGAAAATATGAGAAAAGAAAAGGAAAGAAATGAAAAGAATAAACTGAAACGAAAACGAAAACGAAAACCTAACTAAAAGCGTCTAAATAGATAAATGCATAGTAGTTGTTGTTGTGGCCTCGCAATGGTCAACAACCTCCATCTAGAGTTGCCCCCTCACCATCAGTCCTTAATGGACACTCAGCATTCGAATGCGAATGCGAGTGCGAGTGCGAATACCAATTCGAATACGCACTATGAGTACTCGCAACAGTGTGAATGTGAGTGTGAGTGTGAGTGCGAGTCTGAGCATAAGTGTGTATTTGAAGTGTTTACATGCACTGCGAGCAAATCATAAACAACTACACAATATGAAGTGCCTCCCAGTTGATTTGGACTCGATGGAACTGGCTAAGGGAATTCCACATTTCACGGAAATATGAATACTTTTCCGATGGCGAATTAAGTGAATACAACGAGTATGGTTCCGTTCAGACAAATTCCAACAGATTTTTTACACTGCAAAAAAAAAACCTTATGCTAGAATTCGAGAAATCAATCCCAAAAGGGAATTCAAAAGTTCGTTATATTCATAGCCGAGTATGAATCATGTTATAGTTCAAGTACGGTTCTTTATTTGGGCTGCTTATAAGAATTTTATTGAATACTTTATTAATAATAATATACTTAAAATATTTAATTTTTTTTATATTTTTGTGTGCATGTAACAAATAATTTAAGCAATTTTAAATACAAATTTTGTACACAGGTTTTTGTGCTGCGTAGGTATTTCTTTCAGTGTAGCCAGCCTTTTTATGGTGTGCTTAACAGCTACCCCGCCATCGTCGTCTTCGCAATGCTGTCCCGTGTTGTGTTGCGTTGTGTTGTGTTGTGTTGTGTTGCGTTGTGTTGTCTTGGCCATTGCTCATAAATACGAATATGAAAAGGGCAAGAGGGCGACCCCTGAACTTCCCAAGAAAAGACTCAGCGACGACCCCTGAAGTCCTGGTGGCACTTTCTCATACGCATTGAATTCCAAGACCTTCTCAAAGAGAACTAAGAAGAAGAAGAAGAAGTCGAGGAGGAAGACAAAGAGAAAGAAGAGAGCGATTGGTGTACTATGTCCATAACTAATTCTCACTAAATGATGTACTAAAGTGTTGAGCAGCCATCAACCTCACTTCTTCCTGCTTCTTTCCCGCCTTCATCTTCCTTCCTTCCTCCTCCTCCTCCTCATAGTCCTGTGCGTGTGTGTGTGTGTGTGTCTGCTATGTCTTATGCCTGGGGCGATATCTTATCGTTACATTCACTGGGTGGCGATAATTGACAGACCATTAACGTTAAGATTGTAAAGGCTAAAGTGGCAACAGTCCCAACTCTAACCCCAAGCATCTGTCCTGCTCCCCCATTCCCACTGCTGCCATGTCCTATGTCCTGCTCCAGCCTAAGCCCCAGAGCTATGCTTACTTGTATCGATTCACGTTATAGCGAATACTCGTAGTATTTGGCACATATGCATGCCAAGTATGTTGCCCTGTCGTTAAAGCCAACCCATCCCACTCCTAGTAATCCAGCACCTACTTGCGCCTCTCCTCCCCCCCCTCTTTAGTATATACTTATATATAAATAATCTGTATGTGTCTGACTTGTGTCTGAAAGTCAATATCGTTGTTCTTGTACTTCGGCTGCCTTTGGCTATTTCTGCTTTCGTTTTTGCTCTGCTTTGAGTGCTGTACATCTCCATGTGATTCGGGACTTTGCAATTGATTTAGAAAGGCCATTGGAATGCAGACGTGGACACAGAAAGACAGACGTTCACACCGACGGACCAAGAATTAGGTCCAGTCTGCCCTCTCTCTGTTTGAGTTGCGTACCAAACTATCCATATGGCACAAAGTACACAATAAAAAAGGAAACAAAGTTTTTAATTTATTAAGGGAAACAACTTTGTAATTCATTTATTTAAGCAATTTGATCAATTGCACATGAGCTGTTGTTTTTTAACTATAAAAAGGGAGGTGGGCATAAATCGAATTTAAACTTTAATGCACAGAGCGAAACAATCGAGTGTTTCGTTTATTGAAGATTACTTATTCGAATAATCCAATTCATTTTCAAGTACAATATTTCAAGTACGAAGTATTCTAGCACTCGAATAAAAGGACATTCATTCGTGATTCAAGTTGTTTTAGATCTACAAATGAGTTCAAAAACATCTAAATATTAAGAGCTTGACCTTATTATATTGCAGACCTTAATCAAAATCGTTTAAGCTTGATTGTCAAGCATTAAAATGTGTTAAAATAATTTTAATTTAATTAAAAAATAATTAGTGTGAGTGATAAATGTGAAAGTAAGTGTGAAAGAAAGTGAAGACTGACTACAGAAATTGTCTTGTTAAATATAGTTACATATAATATTACAAATACTTTTAGGGACAAGTTGAAAATATTTTTGAGAGATGCATAAAATAAAATTACAATAAGATAAAAATGATAGTAAAATATGTAAAATTTAACCATAAATAAAATAATTAAAAATAATAATATTAATAGTAATAATTCATCACAATAGATTATAGAAAATTAAATTGTAAACTAAAATGAAAATTAATCTTACAACTGAAAACTAAAGCTTAAATTATTATAATTTGCTACTATTTCCATCATGTAAATTGTTTAATCTTAATATTATTTTAAAATCAATGATTGTAATAATAATAAGTGTTAGCTTGTAGCACTAGGAATCGTAATAAAGAAATTAAATTAATTAAATATAAGCTAGCTAGGTAGCTATAAGCCATTTGGGAATTTAATAAAAGCAAACGGGAAAAATGGTTAGAATTAAAGATCGAAGTTAATCATTTTGTGAATTTTTATTGTGAGTCGAGCGATCTTTTATGCTTTAGACCTTTTTTGTAGAACGAATCGTTCTGCATGGGAGCCTTAATTGATTTAATATGTTTTGTATTATTGCTACTTGCTAACATACACCCAGCGACAAAAAAAAAGCCGCACTCTTTCTTTTACTATAACAGCTATTGGAAGTCAAGTATTCAAATTTAAAAAATATATTTGGAAAGGTCATCTAAATTCCGTTTGAATGATGCATAACTTTCCTTAACCCATTAAGTACCCATTAAAATATTCGAATTTTGGAAAAAAAAAAATTTTCGAGCTCTTTTCCTCGATTTTTCCAAAAAAAATTTTTGATGCAAAAACATTCTTCAAACAATTTTAGGAGTGACTGCAAAAAAAAATTTTCAAAAATATTTTTGTTAGTATTTTTTATAATTTTTTGAAAATCCCAAAAATGACCATTTTAACCCATTTTCATGCAAAAAGTGCCTATTTTGTAGTTTTCAAACAATTATAAAAAATACTAACAAAAATATTTTTGAAAATTTTTTTTTGCAGTCACTCCTAAAATTGTTTGAAGAATGTTTTTGCATCAAAAATTTTTTTTTGGAAAAATCGAGGAAAAGAGCTCGAAAATTTGTTTTTTTCCAAAATTCGAATATTTTAATGGGTACTTAATGGGTTAAGGAAAGTTATGCATCATTCAAACGGAATTTAGATGACCTTTCCAAATATATTTTTTAAATTTGAATACTTGACTTCTAATAGCTGTTATAGTAAAAGAAAGAGTGCGGCTTTTTTTTTGTCGCTGGGTGTAATTTTTTGCTCATTTGTCTGTAATTCGTCATTAATTCAGGTATGCATTTTAAGTATCGCAAATATTTCGAGATCCTGCGAACTTGATTTAGAATGGTTTTTGCATACTGTGTGTAACTGGATTCAAGTCGAGTTAGTAGCTTTTGTGGCGGTGCTAACGGGGCTGTCTGTCTGGTTGACGCATGCAGTTGAGCAGACAGGCTGACAGGAGTCCATTGTGCAGTCAGTCAGTAACAGCATCAGCATCAGCATCAACTTCAACATCATTTCGCGAGATGATGACGATGATGATGAACGCGTCTGCGTTTCGCTTTCAGCTGTTGCCACAAGTGCGACATTTGTGGGGCTTAAGCGGCAAGGCTTGGCCCTGCTTAGCCCACGGTCGTGACATTATCAAAAATGTTTCATGCCCCAACTTGAAATGGGGAAAAAAGCAGCAGCAGCAGCAACAACAAGAACAACAGTTCAAGTGCAAAGTGTAACAAGCAAGTGGCAAACAAGCTGTGGGGAAGAAAAAACTGGAAGAGAGTGGAAAAAATTACGTTGAATGCGTTTCACAAAATTGTGCAAAAAACTTTTGTTGACGTCTCGCATTACAGGTGCAAAATGGCAACGTTGATGTTGAGTGGCGATAGTTGGCTACAATGGGGGCTATGAGAGGGAAAGGGAAAGGGAAGGGGCAAAAGCAGAAGCAGGACAGACTTAAAATGGGCAACAAAAACAGAAAGAGGCAAATTTCTTTTGGTGGCAGTTAGTTTTTTGATTGCATTTTAGTTGTGGCTCGGCAACCCAGTTGAATCCTCAAATGCCGCATGCCACAACAATTGGGGCACAACGGGACGAGAGGACAGACGGACAGTGGGGGAGTGGGAGGGAGAACTGTTAAGGCGTCACATAAATATTAAACAGTCGTGATGCCTGATAAGCTGTTGCCATGCCAAGTATTTGTGCCGCAGAATTTGGGTCTTGATTAGACCAGCGCCAGTTGGCCGTAAGTTGAAAGTTTTATGCCTAAGCAAACAAGGTTCGATTCAACAGCCACCCCCCCATCCCCCTCCTCCCTCCCATCACTTGCCCCTGACTTCTGTCCCCTAATCTCTGACCTTTGATACTGCCGGAAACTGGCAGCAGCTTCTTCAAGGCTCAGCGAACCAAAGTTAAATCGAAAAATAGTTTCAATATAGGGAAAATATTAACATGTTTTAGAACCATATCTTTGCATGTGTGTGTGTGTGTGTGTGTGTGCGTGTCTGTCGACTTGGTGTGCTTCATAAAACTCAAATATTTTGGCAAGCCAGCACAGCAGCATCGAAAAGGCAAGAAACTCCCGCTCGAAACTCTTTCAGCTGCCGCTGTCAGTCCCAGTCGACTCTCAGATCCCGCCGGGGATCAAGGGGAAACAGGGACACGGAATGGGTTGTGGAGCAATCAGGCATGGGATCCATGTGGATGTGGATTACTGTGAAGCCGTTTCAGCTTCACGCTTAAAAACTTTACGCCCGGTAAACTGCACACCCAACAAATTTATAAAATTTCCCAGTAAAAAAAAAAGGAGGAAAAGAAAAAAACGAGGAAACCCATTGCCTAAAAGGTTTTTGTCTTTCTACTTCATTGCCCTGCCAGCTCATCTCAACTTGCCGCAAACGCACACACACACACACATATGTGCCGTGTGTGTGTGTGTGTGTGTGCTTTGTGTATTTTTGACTTTAAGGTAATATATGGAAATGGACAGGACCCAGAGTATACATACATGCATAAGTATGTATTTCAATATTTTCATGCCCGGTTGGCTATCCAAGTCAGTGTCTGGCTCGACTGACTGTGGGACAGAATGCTCGAAATACCCTGTGGTGTGGCAGGAAGCGGTATGTTGTCTCGGCTGCTCTTCACTTTTAAATACTCTTCATACTCATCCAACGCTTTGTGTGATTTCTATGCCTGTTCAATTACTGCTTACGCCCAAACATGCAACTCTTGGGAAGTAGTTTCCATCGCATAGGGTATATGTAGTTCAGCTAAAGGCACTCAATAAGCAGGGCTCTCTTCTGTTTCGCTTTTGGCAACAGGGATAACTACTTGACTGAGTTTGTGGCGCGTGAAAATGAACTGCTGGCCAAGTGCAATATGCACATACATATTTCTCGGAACATATTTATATAATTACATTTATGTACTTAGCCATCTGTTCAGGATATGTGAGTCGGCAAATGGTCACTTAAAATTTTGATTTATTTATAAATAAGATTAAAACAGACTTTATTTTAGTCTATTACAACTGTTTTTTTTTTATTTTTTAAATACAAGAGATTACGAATAAAACTTTATTATAATGATTAAAATTAATTTAAAATTTTCTTTATTATATTGAACCAGGGAGGAGGTCTTGATGCATCCAGTTGTTTTCGCTTTCCAAGACATTAATGCATTGCAAATCTTTCAAATATTTATGGGTTGATCGTTATACTTTCTAAAGAATTGTTTTGGTTATGTATTTGATTAAATAAAAGTTAAAAACTTGGTTTCTGATATTGACGTTTTTATACGAACTGAAGGACGGAACTATTATTATTTGACCTAATTGAATTTTAATACAAATAAACACATACGTGGTATGTATATAACGATAGTTTCAATCGACTTTTGCCTATATGTAAGTACTTTTCAGGTGTTTTATGCGTCTGATATGCATAGGGCAAATTAACAGTTGATTGATTGTTTAACAGACTGATTGTTAATTTATATCCTTACATAAACTGGCAGATGATAAGCAGAGGGATGAAAAAAACACCATTGACGTATCCAGCTGTCTTAATGTGTGCACACAGTGGCAACACTCGACAGGCCCGACAGCCTGGCAACCCGAAACGAATACTTCGACAAACTGACAAGCTGACAACTCCGGGAAGGCAGAACAACTTAGTTAGGCGCCAATGAGTGAACAGCAACAAGAAGCGAAGACGATACATTATGTTGCCGTGTCAGGTTTGGTTTGCCAATAACACCTGGTTGGACCTCAGACTCCAGACTAGAAGAGTCTAGAGTCTAGAGTCGAACCAGATTCTGGCTGACTGAGTTTTGGCCAAGTCAGGCTGTGGCTACACTTGGACAAAGTTTGTGCATAATGCAGTCAGACAAAAGTTTAGCCGCCCATCTAAAAGCGTTACGAATAATTAATTAAGTTTCCTTTGCTGTTGCCAACTGTAGGTGTGTGTGAGTGTGTCTATGTATGTGTTTGTTTGGCAATATGTTTGCTATTCTGCGTGCTGTTGGCACACACTTGGGATTGATGTATTGCGGTTGGGCCACGCTGCGTATGCGTAACGTAACAGTTTCCCTTAACACTTCTTCCATTTACTCATTTCTGCTTTGCTTTGTAACTATCAATGTTTAAAGTGGTCGCACGTGCTCTGCTAATTGATTGATGGCTTGATTGATGTGGCCAAACCCAAAATAGATGGTCTGGTATCAGAGTGGAGCAGTATTACACTTGGGCAGGATAACAGATCATAAGTCATCAAGTCACGGGCCAATCCGATTCTGATGCCCAGTCTCAGTCTCAGTCTTACTCGCAGTCGCAGTTGAGGGCCGAGTCAAAATGTTATTGTGGCCATGGCGAGTGCAATTTAGAGACAGAGAGTCAACCGCATGTTGTGCATTTTGAATGAGTCTCGCCCGTCTCGGCCAAGCCAAACGATGTCCTTGTTGATTTCACTTGGTATGACATCTCCGACTGGGCCAACTGGTCTGCTCTCTGCAGCTGTTCTACTCGGAGCATAGCTCCAACTATTATTTATTAATTTTAATATCCTTGTCGTCGCCAGTTGTTATCCCATCAGCATCGCCACAGGCCACAGGCCACAGACACAGGCAGGACACTGCTCACAACTCTCTCTCCTTTCGGCTCAGAATTCACAGAACTCTCACCTTCAATTCCAGCATCTTGTCCCAACTAAACTTTACATTTTGAACGCATTTCTCCATCCTCCTTCCCTTTCGGTTTCCCTCCACATCCTTGTGCCATGTTCTGTTTGCCAGACGACAAATCGAATGTGCGCCAAATCACGCCAGGCTAAGGACATCGTTGCCTGAATGCTTGCAGCATAAAATGACGCCAACGGCATTTGAAATGCATTAGACTTGTGATACGCTAGCTACGAGCATTATAATTATATGTTAAACTATGCAATGACAATATTATTAATAGTATTCCGAATAACTTGGCTCACATCATCTGCAGGCAAAGAATCTGTTTGGATATCCAAACAACGATCAACATCCATTAGACAGAATTGGAACTATGAGATAAGTTAATTAATTTACTTATATTTACTTGTATATACAGCTTAATAAGCTTCTTTTTTTTTGTTTTAATAAAATATTAATTTGTAATAATTATTACTCTTTTCTAATTATTGACTGCTTTTAGTTGACTGCAAATAAATGAATAAATAAATGTGGAGCTGAATATATCGCAGTATCGAATGACATGCAATAATAAATCACTTTAGAGGACATTTTCATTTATTTGGTCAGTGCTTAAAGGGTATTTCATCTTCACTATCCCAAATGGAACTCTTTCTTGTTACATGACACACACACACACACACACACACAGACATGCACTGGAAAGTCGTGGCAAGCAATTGGTTGCCATTTCCGGTGCAATTTTGATTGGCATGCGAATCGAATCGAATATCGCGAGTTTCACGCACAGATTTGCAGCTTCATATCGATATGGTCGGTAGCTGTGAGTGACACGGGAATCGGTCGTGAAGCAGATCGAGTTACTAATGGAGGCAACATGCAAGCAAAGAGCTTTGTTCGCCGATTGGTCTGCAATTAATTGGATTGCGAACTGTTGGCTTAACTGAGACGAGTCCCTAGAGGCCAGTGTTGCCAACTGTCCAACTGTTCAGATCCGATTCTTGGTATTTGTTTAGAAATCCGAGATAATGTTATCTCTCGAATTCAATATCAATACAAATTAATTAAATAATTCAACTTCATCTGAGTTCATTACAAATATAAACATATATATGTATGTATTTTATATATATAAGCATGTCTATTTTTTAAGTGGATTTACATTGTTTAGTTTGTAAGTACTGTCTACACTTTCGCTTGCTTTATTATTAATTATTTAAATTTGAATTATATTCGAACTTGAGAGTCTGTTAAAGTATCGGATTAGTTTATCGATCTGCCGAACTATTTTACTTAAAGGATTATGTAAAACTTTCAATAGATCAATTTCAAAGATGTTTTTTTTATTTTACATTTTTAAATTTTTCTTCTTCATCTTTTTAAGATCAGTCACAACAATTCTAAAATCCAACGATCAAAAATTGTAATTTTGACTTAATTCGATGCAACTTAACATATCCTTAAAAAAAGAAAACTTTAAGATATAAGTTTACAAAAAATGAAATGAGAAAATCAAAGCCATAAATACTATTATTGGACAGGACATTTTACAAAAGAAAATTATTTTTAAGATTTTATATTTTACTTAATTTGAAAAAATTTAAGTGCATTAGCTAATGAGATCATAATAGTAATAAGTATTTACAATCTGATCATGAACCAGATTCCCCACTAGATACTCAACAATTGAGAGCGAGAGAGAGAAAGGCAGAGAGCAAAAAGAGAGAAGTCGAGGGAGCTACAAAACATAAATACATATGTAAATAAATAAGTACCTAAAATTCTCAGCAGGGATATAAAAAGCACTCGCTGCAAATAAAATTGTACATGAATTTGCTATAAAGTGAAACCCAACTCAAGAAACGTGGCCCGTGTCCCGTGTCCCGTATCCCGTTTCCGACGCCTGAACCGATGCCGGTGGCCAAGCACAAGGACGACGACAAGGACATGGGCTCAAGGGTCAAGGGGTCAAGGGGGGAGGCAGATAGGAGATGGGGCTGAGCCCTAGACGGCAAGAAGTCACCAAGGCGCATGCAAAATGGAACAGTTACATAAATGGCACACACACACACACCAAGACACACACACACACACACAAACTGATACATTGGTAGTAGGTGGTAGCCGCATGCAACAAATAAGCTAAGCCCCCAGATTGTCTTATCTCATTGAATTAGGTGTCTAACCCTTATTTCAACTGCCAGAAAAACTCTGACATTTTAACGCTTATTCTTGTTGCTTTTTTGTGTTTTGTGTTTTGTTATTTTCAGTTTTTATTATACTTTGTTCGTTTGTGTGTGTGTGTGCCGCTTTCCATTTGGGTTGCTGCTGTTGATTTGCTGGCATGTACTCTCTCCCCTCCCCCCTTTCCCCTTGAATCCCTTGCTCCTGTTCGGGCTTTGGGCCACCTCGCCAAGCTGTTGACACTTGGAGCATTTTCGGTGTTGTCATTTTGGCGCTCGCTTATCGCTGATGCAGGCAAAGTGAAGGCGACAGACATGAAAAGTGGCAAGTGAGGCAGCCCCCGACCAGTTAAATATTTATTACAATGAAATGTTTTAAATTGTCAGCAGAGGAGACGGAGCAGGAACAGGAGCAGGAACGGATGAAGAACAGGAGAAGGTCGCGCGTGCTGCATTAACAATGCATAAAATTTAACGCAAATTGCCGGACAGCGGGGCCGATGTCAGCAATTATGCAGCAGCTGCCCGCGACTCACTGTCACTTTGTCAGCCATCTACCGCCCCTTCTTCGCCTGCCACGCCCACTCTGACGGCCACACACACCTCGCACCTTTATCCATTTGCTGGACACGTGGAATAAGCAATAATTGTAGAAATAACGATCTCGTACACCAAAAGCAAAGAGAGAGAGGGAGAGAAAGAGAGAGAGAGAGAGGGAGAGGGAGCGCGAGAAACACGAGCGAAAGTGAGAGAATGCAGCTGGGATTTTACTTCATCTAATTGCTTGCTAATTGCCACAAACATTTTAATTATTTGCTGCTACAAGCAAACGATAAATGAAACTAAATGAAACATACAGATTCGAATCCCGCGTGACTCCAACGGCAACTTGCCACGTGGCATGTGGCATGGGGCATGTGGCATGGAGCTTGGGCAGGAAATGCAGCTTGAGCTGCGATCAAAATGGCGTTCCAATATGCGTTGCAACTTTGCGGCAGTTGCAGGAAAAAAAAAATCGAATAAAAAAAAGAGAAACAAATAAATGAAGATGAAAGTTTGCAACAGCAGTCGACGGACAAATGCGCGATGGCGGCCGTGGCTGCAACTTTTTGCGCTCACTTCCGCCGGAAGTCGGCAAAGTGTACGTACTAAGTGCTCATCAGTCTCTCTCTATCTCTCTCTCTCTCTCTTTCTGCCTGTTTTCACTGCAGTGCTCATGACATGATTTCACGGCACGTTTAGGGTTGTTTTTAATGCAATCAGTTCGACGGTGGCCCATTTCAAAGCACCGCACGCACACACACATACACACACACACACTTCCCCATTTCTATCTCCATCTCTGTCTCCGAATGTATCCCCTTCCCTTTACCCTTTGACTTTCCCGTGCACAATGGGGTGAAATCCGAAAAATCGGATATTTAGTCATTTTATCAAAATATTAATATTACTATTTCTTTTTGTGTTAACATCTTAAGAAAACTTCAAACGGTTCAAAAGTTCAGTAACCAAAATGTTGTGTAACAGACCAATGTTAAACCTAACAGCTGTTAAGTCAGCTGTTGCTGTCGAAAAGCTAGTGCTTAAAGATTGCCATATTTTTGCAGCCTATTTTCAAATTGGTATTTCTCAAAATAATAATGATAATAATAAAATTTAAAATGGATACCAATTATACGGGCTTGTTCTATGTGTTGATTATACTAGTATTCTGTACTTGTGAGTGTTCTATTAATATTTTGTAAAATTAGATAATGCTTTGAAAGCTAAAGTATTGGAAAGAAAAATCAACTTTGCAAAAGAGTTTAGCAATGATGCTTGACGAGGCTTAAATGTATGTACGTCCAACTGTGTGTCGTAGATTAATTCATTGTAATATAAAGGCAATTTGTCTCAATGTGAACAATTTGCGACAATTTTTTAGGAAGTAACCTCAGCATTTTCCAATGCTGATTTGCTTGCTTGTCGTATGAGGTATTAAACCAGTTTATAAGGTATTTATTATAAACTCGAAAACTACTTCGGATATTTTGATGCGGATATTTTTCTAGTGTTATGTATACCCACAACATATTTTGGAAAAGTGGGCGTGTCAAAATCCCCGCCCCAAATATATTTTTTTTTAATTTTTGTTTAACAAGTACTTTTTTTCTTTATTTCTAATAATAAACAAGTTCAAAGCTTGTTATTGGGAATACAAATTATGAGCTTACTTGTTACCAATACAAAAAAGAAAAAAGAAAATTTGGGCATGGGGTGGTGACACGCCCACTTTTCCAGAATTATTTTTGAGGGTGTAGATGACATAAATAAAAAAAATGAATTCAAAAATCTAGCATATTTTTAAAGTAATTAATAAATACTCGCAGTATTGGATTTCGCCCCATGGTGCCGTGTCATGTTTGCCACTGGCGGCTGCTCTTTTTCTCCTTTTTTTTTTTTTGTATTTTTGTATTTTTGTATTTTTGCTTCGGTCCTGTGGCTGCTGCTGCCACAAATTAGATTTAGTGGCAATTTATTGCTTTGTTAGCATTTCCACGTTTCACGTCCACGTCCACGTTCTATTTCCCTCCCCCTCCTGTCACCCTTCCGAAGTCCACCAAAGTTTTGTCAAAATATGCCCGAAAATGTGAATGCTCTCATCTAAAGCTCCAACTCGAACTCCAACTCGAACTCGAACTCGCACTCGTAATTTGCTGTGGTGCTTCTGCTGCTGCTGTTGCCCATTTCAAAACATATTTACTTTTTAATAATGTGTTCCAAGTTATTCTTTTTTTTTCCCCATTTCCATTTTCGTATCTGGTATTTTTATATATTTCCAATTCCAACCCTCTACACATCAATTGACCACTTGATATTCAATCCACTTACTATACATGTCTTAATTGATGGTTACCCTGTACTAAAACTGATTAAAGATTCAATTAAAATAAATATCAATTAATATTTTGTACTTATTTCAATTGTAAATTAGAAACAATTAACAGTCCACAAATATCGACAGTAAGTTCATCAAAATAGAGGCTTGAGTAGTTCTATTTATAGTTTGTCACTATCTCCTACAGGGTATCACCAAGTTGTGCAAACTACACTGATTTTATCTGGAATTGTGGTTGGGGTCACAGGACAAGGAGCAAGGGGGAGGGGGGCAAGGAGCGAGTCCTTGGCCAGTGGCACACACATTAAGTAATTGAAAATTGATGCTGCCAGAGAGGAAGATACTTAATGCCACCAAGTGAGAAGAGGAAAAAGGGGGCGGCAGGAAGAAGAAGAAGACGAAGAAGAGGAAGAAGGGGCGTGTACAGTCTATTTAATAAAGCGCCTTCATTTAGTGCGTAAATTCGAACATTTTTGGCTTCAAGTGGTTGGCATTCACTTTGTGCCTGTCGCCAGTCGCCAGTCACTCGGCAACTTTTTTTCTTTTTTAATTCTATTTCGGTATCAGACGCTAGAGGAAGTGATTTTCCGCGACCGGAAAATACATTTTTCACACTGCACGCCGCTGCAGTTCATTTGACAGCGACAGCTCATTGAGAATTTAAATGGAAATGGAATTCTTGTTGAGCAAATAAATTATATGCAGTGCGGTGGAAAGAGGAGAGAAGGAGCAGAGAGAGGAGGAGACGAAGAAGGAGGTTGGACACTAAACTGTTGACTATTTAATTAATTGCATGCAACAAAACGCGGCAACCAGACAAAGCTCCATGTGCCAGAAAACCAAGCGACAAACTTTGCCGTTTATTTTGCTTATTGCTACAATTATTATGATTATTGTTGTTGCTGTTGCTGTTGTTGCTGCTGTTGTTGCTGCTGTTGTGCATTAACTGTCGACTCAAAGGAGAGACAATCAGTGCAAGGACCGTGTCATTTAACTGATTCTGCCAATTAGCTTTTCATATTTTGGTTCATTTATTCATTCGCACGCACTCAACTTAGAGGCAACTGATAGACTACATACATATCGATCATCGTTCCACGTATACCCTGTAATCAAGAAAGCAAAAAAATGGTGAGGTTATATGTTAGTCGTCTTGATTGTTGCAATAGAAACATACTGTGGCTTAAAATTCATTATAAAGATATTAATATTAAACACACAAATATTTTAAAAGAAATCCAAAAGAATCTTTACTCGAGCAAGCACTTATTATTAATATTTGCTAGCATATTGTTGCTATGGAAGCTATACATACATATGTATGATAATGTAGTCCGATTTTAAAAGCTGTTATCAAAGTATTGGTTGTATGATAGCACATCAAACTGTTGTTTACAGAACAATAATTAATAGGATTCTTTGAAAAACCGCGTTGAATTTGAAAGTTAGTCTTAATGACCAGATAAATGGAAAGATTCTCATGCACATTCTTGCTTGTTTGCTAATATTTATTTTAACATAAAAATCTAGATCTAAGAGTCAATTTTATGCTGAGACTAATTTGGGTTTTTACCTGATCTGTTAATTAAATGTTAATTTAGTTAACTTTTGTATAATTCGAAAGATGGAAGGCAGAAAAGTGAAGGGTACCTAGTTACGAGTATTACCAAAAGTATGCCAAGCTTTGTTTATGTTGCCGCTGGAGAATCTAAAGAAAGAAAAACCCTTTGATATGGTTGAAAAGTTCTCTCAGCGCGAAACACGCGCATCATTTTCAAACTTGGCACAACATTAACTCAGCAAGGACAACGGCAACAAGGCTAACAAAAACAACAACAGCGTCAACGGGAATGGAAACAAGAGAGAGAGAGAGAGAGAGAGAGCTAGAAACGCGTCGAAATGAAATTTAAGAGGTCCTTACCACGAAAATTGTGCAGAAACATAAAAATAATATTTAACTTGCGTCTTGTAGACGAAAAATTTTCATTTTCATTTCGGCTAAAATGTTTAATTAGTCGACTTTTCTGCATGTACATATGTATATGTATATGTATATGTATATATCCTCTATCTGTCAAGTTCTATCCTCGAATGCTCTATCCACCGCCCATGTCCGACCCCCACGGTAAAATGTGCCAACAAACGCAAAGACAAACAGAACGCATCAAATTCTAAATATGAGACATGGCGAAAGACAGAGTTGAAAAGGCTCGGAAAATGGGACGAACCAAGGCAAAAAATCAACAAAAAAAAAAGAAAACAATAATAAGCAAGATAGAGCAGTTAGCATTATCGTTTCGAATATTAAATACCCTTTTGGCCAAAGATGATTTATACAATAATCCAAGTTTAAGTACAACATTTGGCTGATAGACTTATTGGCATTTTAAGTGACAACTCGTAAATTTGATCAGAAGTCTGTAAATCATTAAGAGAATCAAAATAGATCGACTAATAAATAGACTTTCTGTTAGAGCATATAAAATACACATTCTTGTATGGAAAGGCAAACAAGGAATAAACATAATTTTCTGCAAGTTTTTCTTTAATGATTTGCCTTTGTGTTTGCATTGCCGCACAGACATGCACACATGCCACACACACACACACTTATTTAAATACACATATTTCTAAATGCTTATGTATGTATGTTTGTCTTCACACAGACATACGCACTTACAAACATACCTACATATGGACCCAAGTGTTTGCCCCTTTCTGCCCCAGCCGAAATTCCCTTTGGCTATTCGAGCTCACGTCCTGCACAACGTGCGCGGTACATGAATGTAAATCCCAATTCAGCTTCCGTATTTTGCATACCCTGCACCCGCTGAAAATAGGGTATAATTGGTAGATAATAGTTGTATGTAACGGAAGTTAAAATGCTTAAGTTAAATAATTGAGAAATTAATTATTATCAGAGTCTCATCTCAGGAAAACATTATTTAAAATTTAACCGACTTGAACAGGTAAAGTATTCTAAAAACAGGCTAGACATTTAATTTTTATTACGTATTTTAAATATAATGTAAATATTTTAAATAAAATTCTTTACCAAACAAGTCCGACAGAATGTTTGCCGATTAATGGGTATCTCTTAGTCAGCACTCCAATTTGCTCAATTGTCATTTTTTTCTCGTTGCTCGTTGCGTACCAAATATTTTTGTATCCCTTTAGCTCCACATCCTGACAGCCATGGAGTCGTACGTGAAGGCAGCGCATGTTCAAATGCCAAAACGGCATCTTTCCGATGTGCAACGGGAGAGTATCTAACGTTTACCTAAATGGCTTTAAATAGACGTGGCTGGTACCAAAAGGGGGAGGGCCGTTGAAGGGTCGTTGGCTGGAAGGAGAACTGTGCCAAATAATCAGCGGCACTTTTTCCATTTTTAATTACATTCTAAGCCAAGTCAACATTTGTTTGTCTGCCACTTCCGTTCGGAGGGAAAGTCCTACCCCTACCCTTACCCCTGATCCTTCTCCTTCTCCTCCTCCCTCTTGGCCGATTTGTGTGTCGGGTTGGCGTCCTTCATCCACATCTCGAACTCAAATTTTGTGTCTGTTTGTTCTTTGGCTTGTGTTAAGCCGGAGTCGTGGCAATTTTTACAATTGCCAAAAATAAGTACATGCTAATGTCACGCCCACTTCAATGACGTCCACGCCCACGCCCATGCCCACGCCCATTTTCAGCTCTCGCTTGTTTCTTATTATTATTTGTGTGTACTTTCTTCTTGAGCTTTCTTGTTCTCTCTTACTAATTAACAAAGGATTTCTGTTTGCGCAACGTCGCTTTCATTTTCTTTCGATTTGCGACGCATTACAAAATGTCGCACAACAAAGCGAAATGAAAATCAGATAACGTGGATTTTCACAGCCTAACAGTGTGCTCAAGAAAGCAACTGGGGGAGCATTGCGAGTACTCCCCAAACAAATCAAAAATAGCACCGATAAATTGGGTTAGCGATTGCCTAAAAAAAAGAACAAAATAAAAGGGCAACCAGAAGAAGCAAAGCTTTTAAGGCTGTTAAACTGATGTCTCTCCAATTGCCACAACACAACAACAAAAGCTACATCAAACACACACACACACACACATCACACCCTCTCAAGAAGAAGACGAACAAGTTGAATGAGAAGAAGCAACAGGTAGAGAGGAGTCTCAACATGAAAAATACCCTTAAAGTTGATTATTTTCTTAAATTTCACCAAAGTGTTTCCTACCTTAGACTCTAAACAAGAAAACAAAATCTGGAATGCAAGTTTAAAATTCTTTATTTTGGCGTGTATTTTTATTTTTATTTAATTATTGTTAAATTAACACAATCTGCGCATTAAATGGCAACCACTCAGCATTAAAATAGTAAAAAAAAAAGCTTAAAACTTTTGATTTAGTTAGTTAAAATATTTGCGGAGATGGCATTGCAAAATTATACTTGATTCAAGTATTTCGGACTTGGCTAAAAAAAATCCGGGATTATCGATCTTCTGACACCGCAGCGTATTAATTTTATTCTGGTAACCCGGATATTTTTATCGGTGTACATAATGAAATCAGCTTACATTTTTGCCGATTTTTCATTCCTTCAATTAATTCGAGTGGGTCTAACAGTTTATAAATAGTTTATAAAATAATATTTAGTTTGGCGTGACAAACTAATGGATAAAGTGACAATTTTAGAATAATTAACCGTGCAGGTTGCCAAGTCAGAAACATTTACCAAAAACTTAAAGAAGACTGAGAGATAAAAGGAACCTTTAGCATATAAAGAGACTTTGAAGTGGAATGAGTGCCCTATTAAGAAATGTTAACATAAATATGTGCAAAAGTGAATGCTTGTTTATGTTGCTAATTTGTAATATTTGTATACTTTGATTTGTGTGTGTAGATAAGTAGCTGTCAAATTGATTAATAACTAAGTAGCTAAGTAGTACTTAAGTTCGGCCCAAGTACAAGTATTTCCGCAAACAATCCAACAATATAATGGCACCTAAGGTCGAGCACTCGGTCGAGTCTGGTCTGGTCTGGTCTTGTCCTTGGTCCTTGATTTGGTTTGTTCTTGTTTCGTTTAGTTTCTTTCGTTTAGTTTGCATTGCATTTGGTTGCCGGTCCCGCTGGGTCAGTCCTGTGAGATTTGCCCAAGAGTCAAATGTCAGTCGTCGTCAGTAAAGAGAGCAGCCAGGAGGACAACAAGTCAAAGTGAGGGTGTAGTGGCATTTAAAGGAAATGAACAAAAATTTTCTCATTTCCTTTTGATAAGGCTGTTGCTGGCGCCTTTGGTCAGCCACCGGTCAGATTAAACTCTTGAATGTTAAATTCCCTCGATTTGCTGTGAATTTCACTCACTCGTAATGCAACAGCTCCACCGAGCTTTTGCACGAATTATGCAAATGACGCGTAAAAAAGTATGCAACACTTTTTGAAAGTCCTCTCCCATTTTTCACCTTGTTAGCACTTGCAAAGGGGGCAGTGCGTCATGTTGTCGCACTGTCAACAGCGTCATTATTGTCATATTATTGCCATCCAAAGAGTGCGACTGCGACTCGAACTTCCCCCCCTCCCACTGCCTGCACTCCCCAGTTGCTGTTGTGGTTAAAAAAGTTAAGCTTATATAGTGCAAAGTTTTCTAAGTACTTGGAATGAACACGACGCTGACACTGATGATGATGACGATGATAATGATGGGGAAAGAACAAGTCTCTTTCTCCATCTCTCCCTCTCTCTCTTCTACCAGCTGTCAGGCTGTCATTCGCTCACCTTAACCGCGACATATTCTGTCTGCAGTTATGTAGTTAGTTGGTTGACTGTCATTGCCTTCCGTCCCACTCCACGCGAACTCAATTCTCTACCTCCTGTCTCTTTGGCCTTCCGATGCGGTAAGTAGCAAAAAGTTGTCATGCAAAACATTCACCCAGTTAGTGTTCCCACTCCCCCCGTTCACATTCTGTGACCCCATTGTTGTCGCAGTCATAGACCGACTATGGCTTTGCCAGCCCACACGTACGTAATTGTTCGCAAAAACTTTGCGTTAAGAAAATTATGAAAGAATGTGCCTGAAAAGCCTGATGGGTTGGCAAAACTTTTTTACATGAAAATTGTAGCCTGGCGTCAAGCATCAGGCATCAGGCATCAGGAGCCAGGCATCAGGAGCCAGGTATCAACGTCTATATAGCAAAAGAGCTCAACAATTACGCTTTCAGCACATTGCAAAAAGAACCGTGTTAAAAACTTTTCCGTATTGCAAATTTAATAAAAACATTTTCTGTAATTATTCAATTCATGTAACTTCATTTAAATCTGTCCAATAAAGCACTTTTTATAGAATCCAAGAAGATGTTGCAAGTTTTAAAAAGGAAAAGGGATGGAAAGAAAGAATTCTCACATTTTTTATGCTTATAATTGTGACAAATTAAATGAAATGTAATGTAAGTAGTTGAACTGTTTACTTGAAAATGTAATTTTGATTCGGAAAAACTTCTTTTTGTGGGGCTTTATTTTCGGCCAGTTTGTTGATAATTTTGAAAGGTTTTTTTTTTGTCAGGTTGATAAGGATTCTAAAAATAAATTAACATTTGTATTATTAAAGTGTTTACTAATGTATGTATATTTGCATATGTATATTCCGTTGCATGTCTATTATTATACCCTTTTTATTATTCCCTAAACTCATTAAAGTCATTGAAATGTCAGGAAAAATTTAATTCTGAATGAAGTCTTCGACTATCATATTTAAAATGCATTTAATTTGATTTATGAATTGTTCATTTTCAATTATCAGATTCTGAATTATAATATGCCTACGTCAAGTGGAGCTAGTTGATCCGAAACTCGATTGTTTCACTCAATTCAACGCCTTCAAGTGATTGCTCGACTGCGAATCCGAGAACATCGACTCCGATTACGGAATTCGGTGCGAGGTTTTGACTTTCATATTGTAGCTCGCGGCTTAAGCCAAAGCCAGTGAAAAATTGTTGAAAAAGTAGCAATTTCCTTGATTGACGCTCATCAGCGGAATGGATGACGAAGAAGAATCATGCAGCATGCAGAGAAAGAGAGGCAGATATTGCTGCAAGAGAGAGAGAGAGAGTACGTTAGAAATTTGAGTTGAGACAGCGACAGATTGAACAGCATTCGGCGCCGTTGCGTTTTGAGCTCTGATGCAGTCAACTTGGGAGCTGAACTACTAGGGAATACAGGACGAGAGAGTGAAGAGAAGAGAAGCGAAGAGAAGTGCGGAAAGAGAAAGTGAAAGCAAATGCGAATAGGAGTGGAATTGGATGTGGATTTGAAATTGGGAGTGGAAATTGTGCTTCTTCAACTTCCACTTGCGCAAACATTTCCGGCGCCATTTCGCATCTTTTTTTGTTAGACTTTTATAAAATATATATATGTATGTAAGCATGTATTTGTGTATGTGTATTTGTGTGCATATGGCTTCTTTTTGTTCTTGTTCTTCTTCTTGTTGTTGTTGTTGTTTTGAGTGAGTAACTTGACTGCTTTGTTTTACTTTTACTTTGCCGTGCGTTTTGCTACATTTTTGTCTTAAATGATTGCCATAAAAAATAAGTGCACATTATTGTAACAGTGAGCTGCACACACACATAAGAGAGAGAGAGAGAGAAAGAAAGGCACTTTACAGTCATCCATACGCGTAGTGTAACAAATGATTTTCACAGCATTTTTGCTTTATGTTCTTTTTAGAGCATCTACGTGGCGCGAGTCGCGAGCCAGTGAGGACTCTTAAGTGATATACATGGCTTACTTTACGGAAATGCAATAAAAGCAACAAACACCAACAATCCAACAATCCAACAATGACTACAATGAGCCCTATGCCCTCAATGCTGAATGAAAATGAAAAAAAAAAAAGATCAGAGTCTGCTCATATTTTGGGCGCCTTTTAAGTTTTCAACTTGCTTTTTATATAGCATAATTTAATATACATTCTTTTTTTGCTATTTTTGTACACGTTTCTCTTTTGCGTATGGTGGGCGTCTCTTATTTTTAGACTAGAATGAGCTTAAATATCTGCTGATGCGGCTTTAAAAGGTTCTGGGAAGCGTTGGCATAGAAGCTGGGAAGCTGGTTGTGAATTCGATTTGTGTGTTGAGTAAGTACATGTATATATCACAACAGGGTTGCGCGGTGGCAACCCTCATTATCAGGCATAGAAGAGCTCTTTTGTTAGCAATTCGATTGGATTCATTTAGATTATGCATCGATGTCCCCAAGCAGCAATATTAAAAACTTAATTCAAATTGAATATAAATAGCACAAATGAAATAAATAGAGAGTCGATTATTATTTTTCTTAAATAATGCTAAAAAAAAAGAGCAGAAGTTAAATGGCATATTTAATAAATTAATTGAATCTGAGAAGAAACATTTAAATAACTGCTCTACATTTTGAAATCTACAAAAATATCGTTAATTAATATTTTAAGCAGTATCAATACAAATAATGTTTCGAGTGCTACTTTAGCTAATAAAACAAATGAATGAATACTCGTAGCTTAATTAAACACAATAGCTTTTCCATTGAATGTCTAGTATTAAGTTCAGTTAATATACAATCAACTAAATGATGGCCATGTTCCCAATAGAGTTAACAGAGACCCATTAAAAGGACCCAATTTGACAGCAGGTACCAAGCCCAATGCATACTAGCTTATGACTGATAAATATCTGTTGATTCCACAATTTCTAGCACAATGTCAAATGCGCAGACAAACAAGTTGTTGAGCCATTAAAGCTTTCGAAATGTTGGCCAAGTATGATTGGATTCTGTCTCTCTGATTAGAGCATTTTTCGGGCCAAAGAGAGATGCAACGAGCTGCAGTGTCTGGAGTGGCATTGGGGGCCCACTTAATGTGCCACATCATTGACTTTGGGTCAGCCATTGGCCAATGCATTGGCCTCTTTATTGTGCACCAGCTGAGGCAGCATCAGCTTTTGGCATTAGTTGCACAACGGCAAGTGGGCAAATCGGGAAATCGGCAAATCGGTTGAGGCTTTGTGAGAGTCGCTCAATACCATCGAAGCCAGGCAAATGCCAGATTCAGGTTCAGGCATTTGCCATGCCATATTTCGAGCTCGCATTCAAGTCATTTTGCGGCTCTTCTACTGGATAAGCGTCCAGCAATTCGAGGGCTTTGTCTTCTCAGCATTACAGCAACATTTCTGCCGTTTCTGACATTTGCTAAAAAACTGTGCATTGAAGTTGCTAGTACATATAGGGCTCAGCAGATCATGAAATATTTAAATGCATATTTAATTGAAACTACTCGTATATTGTACAAACATTGCGATCTTCTTGGTCGTTTCATGTGATCTGACCGATAAATGCAATTTGTATTGTGGGCGCACACGGCGCATAAGTAATATTCCACATATGTAAGTATCGCCGGTTGTTTAACTCAATAGTTTATTGATTAAAGAATATTAAATATGGGAAAGTTGCAATGTCTGCTGTTTCAGTGTTGCTGCATCGATAATTGATTATAGCAAAAAATACCAAAATTATCGGCTGTTAATTTACTGCTGTTATTCTGCTTCAATTTTGCTGTTAGCTCTCAATTATACTTTCAATCTATTACCAAAAAAAAGTCAGAAAGCATACTCTTTTAGAAATGCCTTAGATATCTTGGAATTTCATAAACAAAATCTTTGAATATAATTTTAAATTCCTTTCTACTTACTATGCTAAGAGTATAAAAGAGGCAGCCCGAAAATGCAATTCCAATTTACAGATTTTTATAGACACACAGAGTGACAGGCCATAATAAATAAATGCTTGCTGTCGAAATAAATCATTAAACATGAATTGAATTAAAACCATTTATTCAAATTTAATTTTCAATATTTTTTTTTAGATTTTCCTTCATAATATAAATTAATTAAAAGCCGATACACAGCCAAATGGCAAGCAAACCGATTCAAATATGTATATGTTTTATTTCGAACTTAGTTTGCATTTTCAAGTGCAATCGATATGTGCTAATAACGGTGTCACATGCATACATACATACATACATACACAAATACACACATACATCGATGCTTGTATTTATTAATATACGTTATAAAACCATAAAATTGACTAAAAATTTGTCTGTGGGCGGTAAAACGTACTTGAGAGCAGCCCCAACTCACACAGATACATACAGTGACCCACAATCGTATGCATGCACGAGCACAGACAAAACCACGCATAAAAATCATTCAAATTTGAAGCATTGAAAACGTCAACAACATGCGCTAAAGTACCGTTAAATGTTAGAACAATCGCGCACACACACACACACACACATACACACGAAGGCACATACAAATGCACACACTATTAAAGCTGTCGGAAAACCTGGAATTTTTCGAAAATTATACGGCTCTAAATATTTTTTATTTTACTTGGAACTCGGGGTTAATATAAATATTTATAGTAATGTCTTTGTCATTTCCTGTGTAAAGTCAGACAATATTATTGAATGTTAATAATTTTAAATCAATAAGAACTAATAGTTTTTTTAAATGTTAATATAAATATGTAAAGTAATATCTTTGTCATTTCCTGTGTAAAGTCAGACAATATTATTGAATGTAAGTAATTTTAAATCATAAGAACTAATAGTTTTAAATGTGACTATTAGTAATAGCAAAGGGATAAGTAATTTTTTAAATATTGTGACTCCAAATTCATTATTATAATTATTATTACTTATTTTATTTTTATTATTTGCAAACAATTCTCTATATCTGAATGTCTCCCTCTTCACCGCTGTCTATCCCTCTCACACAATAGGCAACCCTCGTCTGTTATTAGTTCCCATGATTTCAGCCTCTGTTTCCCAACATTTAATCGCTTCTGCCGAGTGCTCTCTGCGTGGTTTGTGGTGTGCGTCTCCAGGCGACTGCCTACGTGTGTGCACTGGTATTGTCAATGTATGTGTGTATGAGACAGACAGAGAAAAATAGAGAAAGAGACAGAGAGAGAGAGTGAGCAGCGTGCGATCACGAAGCGCATAAATGGCGTTTGACACGTGACAAACATTTTGAATTTTAATATTTTTCCCATTGTGCACGCCATGTTCTTCTATTTGTATCTCTCTGTTTGTCTTCCTCCACTCGCATTTGTCTCCCGGTCTCTTTCCATCAATGCTTTGTGTGTGTATGTGTGTTTGGTTTTGTGCTGGTTAAACGGAATTTCATTTGATTATTCCTGCCGTTTCATTGTTTCTTGGCATACTCCAAGCAGTGATGGTGTCCACACACTTTTACATGTGTATGCGTTTATGAATTTATATATATGTATGTATGTATGTACATATACATGCATGTGTAGATAGAGGAACTAGTTTCGTGCTTTTGACATTTTATTCTGTGAAAAACCAAACGAAAAGCTGAATTGGGCGACAAACGAAACCTGGTTCGAAATTCACAACTCGCTTGAAATTTGTTTGCTTTGCCCGTGTCGCCATTTTGTTCAAATGATGCGACCTAGCAACTGGCATTCGCCCAGTGGCGAGCTCTGCCTCACCAAACAACCTCCTCCCCCAAACCCCCAGCCACAACCCATCCCATCACCCTTTCAACGCGTCTATTAAATGTTATGGCAATGCAAACGAATCAACAGCAGCAACAACAACATCAACAACAACGTCAACAACATCAACAACATCAACAACAACAACAACGTCAACAACATCAACAAAGACAGCTACTTTTGGCATCAATACAATTTTGCTTTGGCAACATGCCGACAAATAAAAGTGAAAATGAAAATGAAACTATACAAATACACAAATGAGAATGACTTTGGTGATCACAATCACACTAGCAACAACAACAACAACAACAACAACAACCAATTATCTTGCTGAATATTCAGTATATTTTTGGTGCATGTTTTGATTGTCACTACGCATTAACTTGGCCATTTTCCAATCAATTGGCATAAATGTGACTCGAGAAAATGAGAAATCCTCAATGAAGCATACTAAGTATATACTATTTACTATTTATAAAGCAATTGCTAAAGGGTCACGATGTCAACTCTATGGGGAATGTTTGACTAGCATTAAGCTTACTTTTGTAATTTTAACTACAATAGATTTATATGTGTTGTAGAAGTGTTGAAGCTGCTTAGAACAATATTTTTAAATATCTGCAGGTTAAAACTAATTTTTATAAATATTGCAAGTCACACCTTTACCGATTCAAATTAAATAAAATAAGTGACGTCGATATTTCAGTCACAGATTATACGAAAGCTTGAAAGTTGAGCTTAAATATAAATCATTGTGGAATGAGGTTATAACATTAGAGCAAGCAAAATTGGTTTGCTTAAGATTTTTCTTGTGACTCTTTTAAATAAGATATACTTGTAGTTAAATACATATGTATAGTTTAATGCACTTCCAGATTGTTTTTCCACTTTTCCTTTAATTTTTTTATTTTTTTTTTTTATTTATCGTCACTAGACTTTTTCTCAGATAGAGGTTATATTATTTAATATACACATGAAATTGTCTGAAGATTTCCACCCCGTTGTGTATCAATAAAAATTCAACAAGGACGCCAAATGTGTCAAATGAAATGAAATGCCCAAGTGACAAATACGAGTATAAGCGCGAGTTGGCCGAGACACACACAGAGTCTGGTAATACACCTGTCACGTGTAGGCCAAATAAAATTGAAATATTCAAGACGTCCGCGACGCGACAAGAGCATAAGCTGCCAAGTGCCAAGTGGTTCTGTGTATCCAGTGCACTACCCTCATCCCCATCCTTATCCTCATGCTCATCCAGCTGCTCCTTCTGCCCAGAATGGAAGCAACATTTCCGAGAGTTGCTTTTTCTTGTATGCAAACTCGCTCACTTGTTGTGTACACAGCGAGGATGCGGAGAAGGAAGCTGGGACGAGACTGAGGTCTCTATTGACATGTCACGAGTTGACGCGACTTTAAATTTGGCAACAACGAGCAGACGGAGCAGACGGACAGACGAGGGAAACACGGAGCAGTTGACTAGCGCTGCATATTTAAAAATGTCTAAATGGAACGTCTGTTTTTCATTTAGCGAAAGAAAAAGAGATATAGATAGATAGAGAGAGAGAGAGAGAGAGAGAAAGGCGGAGCACAAGCTGAGACTGATTAAAGTTAATATGCTCTCATATTAGATTATGAGTGCCGTCAAATGAGTCTGGCCAAGGACTGAGCATGGATTTGAAACTGGGCTTAAACGCGGGGCGACGACAATCTGAAAGCCAAGTGTTAATGTTGTTCAAGCTCGTTGTCGTTGTTGTCGTAATAGGCCTGGCTATGTGACACAGTCAAGAAGTGAAATCAAGTCAACTGGCTGCCATTCACCCACTCAGGGATACGTCAACAACTTGCACATCAAACAATGTCAGACACACAGACAGACAGACAGACAGAGAGAGAGAGAGAGAGAGAGAGGGCGCAACACATATACACACTCACACACACATATGGGCTAATCCGAAAATTTTTAAACCAAGGGCAAAAACCTTAAATTGTCAATAATTTGCATGTTTTTTAATAATAGCTGTTTTTTGTTGTAATAGAATATATTTCAGGCTTCAAATTACAAAATCAAAATGATTTTACGGTGGTTTGGTTGTTCATGGCCGAGCTTAATCAATTAATTCCTCTTTTTGCCTCTAAATTTCAATAAATCTTGTAAAAAAAGGGGTATTTTCAATGGCCAAAATAGTGGGCAAATCGGTCGTCTGAGTGTTTAGAGCTTAGCTCATCTTAAACTTTGTTTAATTTTCTTTTATTTAAGATAAAAACTGTATCGAAAAAATATTTAATATATATTAATAATTTGAAAAGAAGTGTGTGTGTAAAAAGTGTAACGTCCGCAACGTAACGTCCGCAACAGACAAAAACTAAAATTTTTAATTAAGGAGACTACTTATCTTTATTTTTGATGATGGATTGATATGGTCATATATTACACTTAATTTTTTGTATTTGGATATTTTTTGTTTACTATGCAAAATTCGCTAATATATGTGCAAATGTACGTTAACCTCAAATCGACTTCCATTCTTTGTAACGGACGCAACGGAACTTTCAGCAAGCCTAATTTTTTTTCAAAAACAGTAAGGCTTTTATCTTAAAATAGGTTTAAGAGTACTTTCAATAAAATGAATTTTTCAGAAAATTTCATTTAAATTCACCAATCTGAACGCGAGCTGTATCAGTTTAAACATGAAAATTTGCGTGCAAATGTAACGTCCGCAACTCAGGATTAGCCCATATGTGCTTTGAGCCAAGTTTTCAAACGCGATAAGAAGCCCAGCACAGCGTCATCGACTAAGTGTGAAAAATTAACTGCTCTTCAAGGCAACACCGTCGTCCCATTGCTGCCTCATGCCACAAGCGGCAACAGACAACGCTGCATGATGACGGGCGAATGGGAGGCGTGGCAAGGGGAGGGAAAGAGGGAAGAGGGAAGAAGGAGGGCGACACGTGTGCTACATTAGAGATGGAGCCTGGGTGTACTTTGGACCTGGGCAACTCAACTTGATTGCTTGTAAATATTTTCAGTGTAAATCAGACTTTCCATGGAATCAATAATACCATAGATTTAAAAAAATAGAATAAAAAAAGAATTTATAAAAGAAAAAAGGTAAAAATAAATGCAAAATATTATAAAAAAGGCTAAGTTATCTGCCTAAGAATTCCTGATTTTAACCTCTTAAAAACGGCTAGCTTAATGTGAATAAATTTGTAACGAAATCCGAAATCCGAAATTCCGATCCAAGAATTACTGTCTAGCACCGAAGTATTTAAATAAAATCGAGAAGTAAATTTTAAGAGCTGAAATCGCGATGAAATTTAATACATTTTGGATTTTTGAATTGCAATGAAGAAACATCAATGGAAAGCCTGCAAACTTGAACAAATTAAAATATCGCTTTAATAACTAGCATACTTTTATTGACATTGAAGATGTGCTCTGAACCAAGTAGCTACTTTACTCTTAAAGGTATTGAATTTGGCTCTGAATTTGGCTCTGAATATGGCTCTTATATTACATTTTTACTTTTAACGCCGACTCATTAGCATCTCGATAAATCTCCTTGTTCCGGTCATTAAATGTATCGATATCAAATGGCAATTTACTGAGTTAAGCCAACCAAGCTTGTCAGCCCTCAGTTTGTCCTTAAAGCACAAGAAATTTAATTATGGTTCCTCAAAGTTGGTAAATGTTCAGTTATCTACTGGATGTTTATAAAACGCAGCACGGGTGGCACTGAAAGGTAAGGAAAATATGTTTTAGCCATATTGAATAATAACAGGAACTGGAGTTGAAGTCAGTTCCTCATTAACTCATTAACTCCCTACTCACTTAAACGTATGACGATAACCATGGCACCAAAGAGAATGAAAGTGTTTCGCACATCGTTCATCCGGCGCTTGACTTCATCCTCATTCTCCGCTAGCGGCAGGCGAATCATTAGTTCTAGTATATGTTATTTATTTTAATTCTTTAAGATTTATAAGTAATGTAATTTTCAAGCAAATATATATTTCTTTTATTGTTTTGCTGTTGAATGTCGTAGTATTGAAGTTCGTAAAACTTGAAATCTGTCAATCAAATTCACAAATATGTTGGCCCACTTCGATTGATACTTTCCGAGACTATAGCAGTTAATGATAGTAATTAAGCTTAGCAGCTGCATTTTACAAACAGAGATCATGTTAAGGCGAAAATAAATTAGTCTTTTGGAATTGGGGCCACTAAATGTAAAGCATAATAATATATGTAATGTAATATATGAACGCTGGTAAAGAGATGTTATTAAGGGGTAAGCCCAACTTTTTTTATTTATTATTATTTTTTTATACGTTAATACCATAAATTGTTTTCAAACAGCTACACAGAAAAAAAAATGCCATTCTAAAATCAAGTATAAAATAGTTAATTTAAGCTCGCAATTTTTAAGTATGTATTCAGGATTAAGCTGAATAATCAAGCCTGTATCGGATTTAAAATGGGAAAATTCACATTTGCTGAGCGCGAGCAAACCGGTCCGGTGGCTCAATGGTTCCCAGTTTGAAAAAAATCTGGGCTCGATTCCCCCCGTCAATTAAAAAAAAAAGGTAAAAATAAAAAAATGTTAAAAAACGAATTTAAAAAAAAATATCAATTAAAAAAAAAAGTGTTAAAAAAACGTTAAAGAAAACGTTAAAAAAAAAAACGTTTAAAAAAAAACGTTAAAAAAAACTAAAAAAAAATCTCTCAAAAAAAAATTTTTTTTTTTTAAAAAAATTTAAATATAACGAAAAACATTACAATTAATAAAAAATTTTAAGCCTGAATTTGAGAATTTCAGGTTTCAATTCGGGATTAAAAAAATCAAGTATTTCGTACTTGATTTAAGAAAACCCGAGATTTCCCCACTTAATTTTAGTTAAGAGACAGAGCAACAATGATCTCACAGAACTCACACCATCATTGATATTAATATCAAAAAAGCAACAAAGTGTTTTTGTTAATAGCAGCAATAACATAGATTTTTCCATATGTATTAATATTGAATTTTTAGATCAGTCTCCCCCACGAGTTTATTGAATCGAAGAAGATTGTGGTCGGAGTGAGTCGCTTAAAATTGCATAAGCTTGGGCTGTGACTGGCTGGCTGGCTGCCTGGCCATAACGTCTTAAAGGCTTTGTGGAAATATTTGATTAAGCAAGTTGAAGATCAATATTTGCTATTGTCAGCAGTGGCAGCAGCAGCAGCAGCAGATGGGATAAAGTAATTATTGATGTGGTTGACGTGGCTGCCATGCGCTTGTTTTAATTACAGAAACTTTTTGGCTTTGGCAATAAGGCAATAAGCCAGCTTCACCGCCAATGCCAATGGGTGGCCTGAGTGACTGAGAGAAGAGATGGAAATTCAAGGAGAGAAGTGGGAGATGGGAGATGGGAGAGAAGAAGAGAAGAAGAGAAGGAGAGAAGGAGAGTCTCTGGTAAATGTCGTTTGTTTGGCTTGCACTCGACTGCAATTTAAGTGAATTGTTGCCACATGGCAGCTGTTGGCTGGCAGCTTTCTGGTTTCTGTTTTCTGTTTTCTGGTTTCCGCTTTCAGCTTTCAGGAGTCAGGAGTCAGCATTCAGTGGCAGCTGACAGTCGCCTGCCATTAGCCATTAGCTTGCATTTAGCTATTTGCATATTACGCATACGCGACGTGGTGCGGTGATTAGAGCAACATTAGTCTGACTTACCGGCACGAATAAAAAGCACACTAAACAAAGTTGCCTTGAGTGGCTCCTTGGCGACCTTGACCCAGGCGCATAATAAACACTGCGCCTTTGGCCTTTGCCAGGCTAATTTTTTAGCAGCTAAAGCCGTAAACAGAGAGCGAAGGTGAGATTAAGACGGAGAGGGAGAGGGAGATGGAGACGGAGACGGAGTCCGTGTGTCGTGCATCGTGTTGCTTGACTCACCTTGCACGCTAAGGCTAAGGCTTATTACGGCCCTGAATTTGCCTTTACTCCATGCAATGTACATCTAATGAGCGGTATAAATCAGCGAGTCAGTTCAGGCTCTGACCCAGACCCAGACACAGACCGGGAAAGAGAACGAGAGCGAGAACGAGAGCGAGACAAGTGTAACAGGCACGCACAGACATGCACACATACACTCAGAAAAACATGCCATTCGAAAATTAAGTAAGTATTCAGAATATCACTGCGGACGGCAGTCCGCGCTAGTGACGAAAGCAGCACGAAGTGTGCGAAAGCGACTAGCATATATACACAGGAAGAATGGAAAATTTGCTATGACTACCCGATCAGGTCGAGCTATATACCGATCGAAAGGTATCAATTAAACTTACAAATGTGCATACTAAGACTTTTGAAAACCCCTAGGTTCGTGAGATTAACAGGTGTAAGTGGGAGGGGAAAAATTTAAATGATTGGAGCTAATGGGGCCGTTGGAGCCTTTTTGATTTATTTTTTAATTTTTAACTATTCTAATCAAAAATACGCGTCGAATGACACCTTGATCATCAAAGTCCGATCACTGGTTCAGAAGATAATTAATTTTGAAATTTTTGGTGCCATTCTCAAAACGAGATGAAAAGTCAGTCTGTTTGTTTGTTTGTTTGTTTGTTTGTTTGTTTGTCTGTTTGTTAGTATCAAATCGTTGATTTAGCTTAAAAGTTTGAATGAGGACTTGTTCCCGCTCAAAAATCTAGAAACGTTTGTTCTACGACTTTTTCGAAAAATCGCTAGTTTAGCGGGAAATCGCTAAAAACCGCTAAAATTGAAACCCCCATAGCATCCAAACTATAGAAGCTACAGATGCGATCTATATATCGTTGAAAAGGTATTTGGACGGGCTTTTATGCATACCTGCAACGTTCTTTTTTAAGTAAAGAGGTAAACAGCTACAGGTGAAATAAGGTATTTTTTTCCACATTTTGGCGATTTAAGAAAAATCTACACATGAAATCACTTTAAAATATGTTATATATTATAGGCAATTTGATTCCGCGTTTTTTGACATATAACACATATCTGTCAAATTTCGTTTGGACAAGATATTACCTATTAACAGAATATACCTTTTACCTTCACACTACTGCATGTAAATATGCAGTATATACACTGCTTGCAGCGTAATGCGGAAATAAACTGCTTGCAAGTGGTGAATTCTTTTTGCGGCAGATAAATCATTTTATAATCAAAAATATAAAATCGTTTGTTTTACGACTTTTTCGAAAATTGCTAGTTTAGCGGGAAATCGCTAAAAACCGCTAAAATTTAAGCCCCATAGCATCCAAATGATAGAAGCTACAGATGCGATCTATATATCGTTGAAAAGGTATTTCGAAGAGCTCTTAGGCATACCTTAAACGTTTTTTTAATTATAAGGGTAAACAGTTACAGGTTAAATAAGGTATTTTTTCCCACATTTTGACAATTTAAGAAAAATCTACACATCAAATCACATCAAATATTGCAATTTTATAATTTCTGATGTCTTATTCAAAAATTTCTGATATCCCATAAAAAAAACCTCTTTACGAGGTAAAAGTCTAGTGACGAAAACATTTTCATGCCCCAAAATTTCTGATATCCAATTTTGTGACGAATAATATTAAGTTTTACACATAAATTATTTTAAACAAAATTTTTGCATTCGGCACAGCGCAAAACAGTGAGTTTTATTTGGTCTGAAGAATTGAAACATATTAGCGCAATGTGCCGAGTGCCAAAATTTTGTTTAAAATAATTTATGTGTAAAACTTAATGTTATTCGTCACAAAATTGGATATCAGAAATTTTGGGGCATGAAAATGTTTTCGTCACTAGACTTTTACCTCGTAAAGAGGTTTTTTTTATAAAAGACCACGCTAAATCTAAAATCTGTGGGCTTGGTTTTAATACTCTAAAAAAGTTTATTTAACTTAATATTGTCATTAAAATACTTAATCTAGAATACAAATTTCAATATTGAAGTAAACTTAAATATTTATAAAACGGTTTTGGACTAGAAACAAGTTTATTTTGGCATTTGCTCAAGTATAATTTGTCTGGTATATTTCAAATTGAAATATGTTGTGTGTACAATTTTGGATAAGTTCAACATTTGTTGTGTACTTAAACTAGTATGATTCCTTTTTCACAGGATTAAATTCATCCTTAACCGTACTTTAAGTATTCCAGAAAAATCGTATTTTACGATTTCCGGGATTGCGAAATACGAACTTGAAATCAAATGTTCGTTTTCAGTTTTGGAAGTTCTGAACTCAATCAGCTTTTCAAATGGTTTGTATCACTTGTATTCCCTTATGTTATTTTATCTTGTGTATTTTCGCTGAGTGTACACATTCTGTAGTTGGTTATCCTGTAACCTCTTTTACCTGAAAATTGTTGCCTGTGAGCGTGCATAACTCTGAGCTGTTAACAAAATACCATTTGATCGCGTGACGGGATGGCGGTTGGGCGGCTGGGCGGTTGGGCGGCTGGGCGGCTGGACGGTTGGGCGGCTGGACGGGCGCCAAAATGTCGGACGTCGTCAACTAATCTCCATATTGAATTGCTTTAAATATTTCAATGCGAGAGCGCAACGTGGCGTATACGTGACTTTGCTTTAAATGAAAAATGAAAACTATTTGCATAGTTTAAGCGGACTTGTTGTTCTCTGAATCGTTACCCTTGTTGTTGTAGTAAGCGTTGTTGTTGTTGTTGTTGCTGCTGTTGTTGTACACAAGCAATAACTAATATGAAAGCCGAAAGTCAGACAAGCGCGTAATGAGCCCAGCTGAACCGAACTGAGCTGTCTAACAGAGCAGATTGTCTAGGGGCAGATTGGCCAAGGGAACGGGATTGCAAAGGGAGAGTTACACAGTAAGGGGGTAGGGGGGGCAAGGGACACAGGTAGCTGGTTCGATAAATTTATGGCATTTGTTTCGTGATCAATCGCTTGTCATGAGTTGCCAGCAAATGGGAATTTGCGGTTTCTGCAACTGTACGCAGTCGAATACATATATACGTAAATAAAAGTATGTAAAATTGCAACAATTGTTCAATATGCAGGCTCGTAAATTGCTATGGGCGTGGCCTTCTCTCCATACCCCCCCCCCCCTCTCCACTACACTCAATTACCCCCCTTTGCCAGTTGAAATGCCGCTTTATCTGTTTGACTATTGTGTAAAACATACTGGGCATTTTTGTTGTTGTTCTCTTTGTTGTTGTTGCTATGACATTTTAACCTGTTAAGTCAGGAACACACCTACAAAAACACACACACACACACAAACCTATACACACATGTATTTATTATGGCAGCTGTAAAAACTGCGGCTAATTGCATTTTTTTTACAGTTCACAGATTTGCATAAAACGCAAAACGTGTGCGTCTGTCTGTGTAATTTATATTTGTTTATGTGCACATGAATACATTAAATGGACAGCTAGAAAGCACAAATTACATTGCTGCACACACACTCACACACACTCACACACACTCACACACACACACTTTCGCATCTGTGCATTTTAATAAACCTGACTGCTGCGAACAGAATGTTGGTTCAACACACACACACACGCACACACACACACACACACACACGTATTCGCTATCTTTGTCTGAGTGTGTTTTTCCCCTTTCACCCTTTTCCGCTGCATCTTAGCCCCTTTCTCCATCCCCAACGTCCCACTGCCTTCAACCCGTTGCCTATGAACATATCCATATATGTACATTAGGGTGTCCCTTATTTGGTCAAAGTCAATATTTTTAAACGCATACGGGCTAGTTCTGTTCATTAGGTCCTAAAGCAGTCAGAAATAAATTTTTACCTCAATCGGAGTATGATAACCCGTGCCGACTTGGATCGGAAAATTTCAAAATTATAAGGGCCAAAAAAAAAAAATTTTTTTTTTTAATTTTTTTTTTTTATTTTGTTCATTAGGTCCTAAAGAACTCAAAACCAAGTTTTCACCTTGATCGGAGTACGATAACCCATTTAAATTTGCATCGAAACATGAAAAATCATCGAAAAATGTATAATCAGTGTTAAAACACTGTTTTTTCATGTTTCGATGCAAATTTGAATGGGTTATCGTACTCCGATCAAGGTGAAAACTTGGTTTTGAGTTCTTTAGGACCTAAGGAACAAAATAAAAAAATAAAAAATTAAAAAAAAAAATTTTTTTTTTTTTGTCCCTTATAATTTTGAAATTTTCCGATCCAAGTCGGCACGGGTTACCATACTCCGATTGAGGTAAAAATTTATTTCTGACTGCTTTAGGACCTAATGAACAGAACTAGCCCGTATGCGTTTAAAAATATTGACTTTGACCAAATAAGGGACACCCTAATGTACATATGTACATATTTATTCCATCGTTCGTTTGGTTGGCTGCAACTTTTGTTGTTGTCCGCCCGCAGGGGCTATAATAAATTTGTCAAACTCACGCAGTTCACCACAACAACAACAACAACAAGAACATCAAGTGAAGTCTGTAGAGTACACACTCTTAAATCACAGCTAGTTATTGGAATCAAACTTGTTCGTTTCAATTATTTACTATACTGCAAATATTTAAAGCCGATTTATTTAAATTTAAATTTCCCTTTTTTTATATTGTTTGATTTTGTTTTTTAGTTTGACAGTATAAAATATTTGCATTATTTATTTGCAATATAAGTATAAGCAAATGTTTATAAATAAAACAACATGTCAAAATGTCATATTTTGATTATTAGAATTGACATAAATTTTATCTATTTTGGAATAAAAAAATAAATCTGTATAATCTGTATGACTATTTTTTTAATCTGCGTATCGCATTAATTAGTATATATTTAATCAAGACAACGACCTGAGTCGATGAAGCTATTTCTATAAAAACTATCTCTGAAACTCTACCTGTGTTTATATTTCTCGTATAATAGATATATTGTACATATAATATAATAAAATCATCATTATGGACTTAAAAATAGAGATTGTGACAAGAGACTCTCCCAATTCGGTATCTGTTTTCTTGGTTATTTCTGGTCATTAGTCTGGTCTGTTTCAGCAATATCTGGTCAGTATTTAATATGCGTCCAATTGGAATAATGGAGATTCCTTATTGAGTATCAAAGAGAGCTTGCAAGCTTGCACTGCTCACTGACTAATGAAACTAATCAAGTGGTCGTCGGGCCAGGCATTTGACATATTTTGGGACTTGTGGTCATGTATTCGGACCTCAAGAACACGGCGTAATGCGCAATTTGCATGTGGTTTAGCACTGATTAAATATGCCATCGACGGCCAAAGGGGCAACACTTGCAATTGGCCAAGTGGCAGTGGCAGTGGCAGTGGCAGTGGCAGTGGCAGTGGCAGCGACAGTTGGTTGCCACAACCGCATTCAAAATACGAATACGAAACGGAATACAAATCTGACCGGCCGACCTCAAAGTGTGGTCACTTTGGGGCTGCCCTTTTGTCATCATCAGACATCATCGATGTTTGTTTGCACACACATTCGAGAGTTACGAGTGCCAATCTAAGTCAACGTGTGAGTGAGAGTGTGAGTGTGAGTGTGAGTGTTAGCATATCGGTATACATTGCAGCGCAAAGTGCATAAAACATGTGCAGACAAGCATAATAAGTTAGTTGGGTCCAGCTGAGTTCAGTTCATTTGAGTTGAGTTGAGTTGCTTCCAAGACCCATAGATGAATGTCTGACAAATCATCTGAGTCTATTTACAAAATAAATCTAGTTACCATTTCATTCAACAGTACATTTCAATGAGTATAGCCCTAAGACTTTTCCATGCTAAGTTCATGCAATTTGATATACTTACATATCTAATTTATATCATAACAATAGTCGATTTAAATTAACTAGATTTTCCAATTTCCCATGCAATTTTCAACAAGTTTAATATTTAGATTTGCAAAAGGTTCGGCCAAAAGGTTCTCAAGGTCTTCTAGGCATAAATTTATTTAATTGGATGTCACAACATGGCAAATATGAGCACAGAACAGTAGTAACAATGCAATTACAGTGCAATTTTCCTATGCCAGATGCAATTTCTCGTTAATCGCAACTGCCTGACTACGTAATACTCGGCCCGCCTATGGAGTTCAGCAAAAACTCTCTAATAACTTAATTCTTATTCTCCAGTTCCTGTTAAAACTTCTTCAATTAATTTAAAAAAAAAGGTTTTTTTATTGAGAAATATAATCTTGTTCTTATTTAGATTCCAGAGTCTTTCAAAAGCATAATTAAATATAAAAAAATAATTGTTGAAGTTTCATTTAAATTGACTAAAAATTTATTAAGTAATTTGCATGTAGAGGTTTTAATTCATTCGTATACAAGCACTAAAATTTGTTTGCTTCAATTTTCGCCCTAATATAGACTTTGTATTCATTTGTGAAATGGTATACATAAGTACGTGCCCATGTATAGATACATACTTATAATATTATCAAGAGCATTGCTTGCCGTCTGTTCAAAGTAGTAATTAAGCGGTAATCCGAGTTGATGAACGCACTCGTATTTGTGCATTTCTCGACTTCTCCATTTTGGCAAGAGTCTTACTGCGTATAATTAAATGGCATATCATAATGAAAAGGCACTAGACACACCAAAGTCGCTGCAGTGCCAGTGCCAGTTGCAATTGCAGTTGCAATTGCAGTTGCAGTTGCTTTGTCGAGTGCCACCGACAACAACTTAACCGAAACGTAATTCATTAAATTAATGAAATTGCAATGCATACACAATAACATGACCCCCATTATCCCCCAGAGAGTAACCAGCTCCAACCTGAATGCGATCAATTCTTGTGCTGCAATATTTGCACGGAGCCTCAAATCCCTCTAACAAACCACACGTTGTACACATTATAGAAGTAGAACCAAGCACAAGCACATACAAATATACATATATACATATATACATATCAATACTTATGTACAAAGAAATACTTAACACAGATATTTAGTTGCTGTTGAATCGAAATTCAGCCTAACATCAATTGCTAAGAATTATCCAAAGTTCTTTTCACTATTATTAGGAAATTTATCTTATACAATTAAAATATATATTATATTTAATATTATATTTTATATTATATTTTATATTATATTTTACAAAACAAGAAATAATATATTGAAGCAGTTATTAACGCATAATCTAAGTTAAAAGAATTTATTGACACTTTCAATTAAGAAGCGATTTTAAAACGGCATAACACCATTATTGGAAAACTGACTTATGAAACTTTGCTGCTCATCATTCGACTTAAACTTGTCTACAGGAATTCAATCTGAAAATGATTCACCAATAATATATATTTAACCACTCTCTTTCTCGGATCTTTTAAATTCTTTACTCTTTGGACCTGAACATGACTTGTATAAACAGAATTCGTTGACCAAATCAGGAATTAAACCCACGACCTCTGCCGCACGGGCGCGTATCTTCAGCATTAGACAGACAATGCAAATAAATGAAAAACATTAAATAATTAAAAACCGTCTGCATCGAGCCTTGATCTCCCGTTTCTCCCGCCGAGCACCCATCACTTCCACCACTCCTTCATTTGGTCTCATGCTGGCAATCTCGATATACATTCTCGATGGCGAAGTTAATGTAAAATGAATTTAATGACCATTAATTCTATTTATAGAATTGTCATTAAAAGGCGCTTGACAACATTGTTAATATCTTTAAAAGATTAAAAGATTTTAGCATTAAACCCAAGTTAAAGGTGCTGTCAGTTTTTATGAATAATATATTACAAGGAACTTATGTATAATAATTAAATAAATAATAATAAATTTTTAATTAGTCGTAATATACTACGGTGTACAGGGTATCTCGCTGTCCAGCAAACTCGACTCTTGTACACGTATATTACAATAATTAATTGTTTTTCTTCTTTTAATTGAATACCACGATAATCTCCCCATAGCTGATCGTTCTTGAGGCTTCTGGAGAAATGCCATTTAAGTGCTCATCTTGTTGCGGTTGAGTTGTTGTCCTGGCCATGCGGCATAGCGCAAATACCTAACTGTTAATTAGTAATGAGAGATAATGCGTAAATTTACTTAACAGCATTCCACACTTGTCCAACTAATCGTATTCCAATCGTATGTAACATACTACATACAAAATGAAGATAGACACTGAGTGTGTGTGTGTGCGAGGTAAGTGTGAGCTTGTGCGTGTGTGTGTGTGTGGCAGGTGGTTGCAAGTTTTTACAGCAATATATTTGGGAATGTTGCACGCAAGTGCGCATCATCTGATGTTGCCGCTTGTTGCAATTCCATTCAATCAAACAGTCAATCAAACAAATTGCATTCGTTATGCTCGGAATTCAATATGCTGCCACAAGGGCATATGTTGCAGCATGTCGACGCACGTTGCACAGAGCTTCAAGGTAGGGTGTTCGTTGGGGGCATTCATAAAATATTGTACTACTTACACGCACATACATATATGGTGTTCACATGCGAGTATAACCAAATTATGAGCTAACACGCGTTTTTGCTGTTTCACATGCTCCGTGCTGCCACCCGCAACTTCCATATTCCATTTTCCATTTTCCAGCTCCCAACTTCTACATCCCCAAACTGGCGACTTTTCCCACCTTCGACACTCTCTGAGTGCCTCAGAGTTTGCTGTAAAAGACGCCATTTGTTTAGCAACACCATTTTGTTTGAGTTTTGCGGGCTGCTTCCGCCAGCAACTATCAAAATGAAATTGTTGCCAATAAAAATGTATACAAATGCGGATAGACAGGTGAGCTGCCAGGTAGCAGGTGGTAAATGCTGCTTGGACGGCAAGGCAACTCTGAACTGCTGCCGGATGGTTGTCAGCAGCATATGTCGGATGCCGAAGCCGAGGACAGCGGGGAGAGTAGAGCATAAGAGCCAGGAGGAAATCGGGTGATGTGTGGAGCGGGGCATGAAGTTTTGTATCTGCAAGTTTGCTACTCGCTTCAGCGTTTCACTGCTAACATTATTTATTGGCTCTGCTTTGGGTGTGTGAATTGGAATTTATTTAAATATGTTTTTGTGTGCCCCATCCCCTTCGCAACATCCCTTTCTCCGTTTTCCTGCTTGCCATTCGTATGCTCTTTGCTGTTCGTTGATGTTTCTGTTTCAGTTTCTGTTTCAGTTGCTGGCTGTCTTCCATTTTTGCACCTCTTGCAAACATTTTTATGGCCTGCCATTTGCAGCTGCTGTGACGCAGCCTCTGCCATTGTTTCTGCCCCAGCAAGTGGCACTGTGGTGGGAGGCACTGTGGCACTGCCCACATCGCAACGCATCGACATTTTGCTTATGCTCCCGAGCATTTTATTGTTGCTGTTAAACACCAAACACCGGTAATAGATTTCGTTGGCGCAGCCTCGACAGCAACGATATTTCGCAGTCGCAAACTACTCGTAGGCCAAGCCAAAAGTATCTCAACTTGCAACTGAATTGGAAACGGTAGCGGTAACCGTAATAGCAACAGCAACAGCAACTTGTTCTAAACAAGTGTGCAATTGCTTTTGCCAAATAAATCACCTGGCTGAAAACAAGGTTGTCTTTAAGTTGGGCAACATCAAGTCTAGAAACAAATGTGTAACAAATGTAACAAAGATGTCAAGCTCCAATTACGCTAGGTAACTTTCAGTTAACCAACTTTTCTGGCTCTTAGATGAAAAATAAACAACTTTAAGTACTTTTCTATGCTAAGATATTTTCAAATTTTAAAGTCTAGAGTTGTAAAGGGAGCTTACGTTTTTGTTCATTACCCGAGAATACCTATCGAAATGTTTATAAGCTTTAGGCTTTCTGTAATCTAATAGATATATCTATTGACTATCCATATTTTCTTATTCGAAAATGTTACATATAAAATTCGAAGATATGTAACATTTGTAAAATTTCTCTAACATTTAATTCACATAATTTACAAGATATCAATCAATGAAATCGATGGATAGAAAAAAAATCTTAAGCTATTGTTAGTCACATATTCACATCTTTAGGTCTGATGTTCAAGCCCTTGATATGGAAACCTTATGCTTAATTTTGGAGATTTGCTAGAGGCTTTAAAGTGTTAAAGAAATCCTAGACTTTAATATGCATTTTTAATGTTGAAAGTCGAAAAATGTTTATCACTGCGGACGGCAGTCCGCGCTAGTGACGAAAGCAGCACGAAGGGTGCGAAGGCGACTAGCATATATACACAGGAAGAATGGAAGATTTGCTATGACTGTCCGATCAGGTCGAGTTATATACCGATCAAAAGGTATCAACTTAACTTACAAATGTGCATACTAAGACTTTTAGAAACTCACCTGGTTCGTGAGATAAACAGGTGTAAGTGGGAGGGAAAAAATTTAAATTTTTGGAGCTAATGGGGCCGTTGGAGCCTTTTTGAATTTTTGTTGAATTTTTTAAAATTTTCATTAAAAATACGCGTCGAATGACACCTCGATCATCGAAATCGGACAACTGGTTCGAAAGATAATTAATTTTGAAATTTTTAGGGGCCTTCCGAAAATGAGATGAAAAGTCAGTCTGTTTGTTTGTTTGTTTGTTTGTTTGTTTGTTTGTTTGGATCAAATCGTTGATTTAGCTCAAAAGTTTGAATGAGGATTTGTTCCCGATCAAAAATCTAGAAACGTTTGTTCTACGACTTTTCCGAAAAATAGCTAGTTTAGCGGGAAATCGCTAAAAACCGCTAAAATTGAAACCCTTATAGCAGTCAAACGATAAAAGCTACAGATGCGATCTATATATCGTTGAAAAGGTATTTTGAAGGGCTGTTATGCATACCTTTTAACTTTTTTTCTAAAGTACACAGGTAAATTCCTACAGGTGAAATAAGGTATTTTCCCCCAAATTTTGGCGGTTTTTGAGAAAACGCCGCTAACGATTTTTTTTAAATTTCAATATTTTTTAGTTTGTAAAATTTCTCGTTTTTTAATATATGACACAAAAAATTTTACCGATACGTTTGGAAGATATAACCTATTAACTGAATACATACGTTTTACTTTGAATTGGAATAGGGCAGCAGCAACAAAGTGTCATAGCAGCCAGTTTGTTTGTTTGGATCAAATCGTTAATTAAGCTTAAATGTTTGAATGAGGACTTGTTCCTGTTCAAAAATCTAGAAACGTTTGCTCTACGACTTTTTCGAAAAATCGCTAGTTTAGCGGGAAATCGCTAAAAACCGCTAAAATTGAAACCCCCATAGCATCCAAACGATAGAAGCTACAGATGCGATCTATAAACCGTTGAAAAGGTATTTCGAAGGGCTCTTAGGCACTGCTTGCAGCGTAATGGAAATTACCTGTTAGCTGAATATATACATTTTAGTTAGAGTGGGAATAGGACAGCAGCAGCAAAGTGTCATAGCACCCAGAGTTTAAGAGTGCTGATAGCTTTTGCGCTGGGCATGTGTGTTTGCAAAGGGGACCAGTGTTGCCAGACAATTTGCTTTAGCTTGTACAAACAATAATCAAAGTTGACAAAGCTATACTGTCAAAAAATATTGCAATTTCAAAATTTCTGATGTCTTATTAAAAAATTTCTGATATCCCATAAAAAAAACCTCTTTACGAGGTAAAAGTCTAGTGACGAAAACATTTTCATGCCCCAAAATTTCTGATATCCAATTTTGTGACGAATAATATTAAGTTTTACATATAAATTATTTAAAACAAAACTTTTGCATTCGGCACTGCGCAAAACAGTGAGTTTTATTTAGTATGAAGAATTGGGACATTTTAGCGCAATGTGCCGAGTGTCAAAATTTTGCTTAAAATAATTTATATGTAAAACTTAATATTATTCGTCACAAAATTGGATATCAGAAATTTTGGGGCATGAAAATGTTTTCGTCACTAGACTTTTACCTCGTAAAGAGGTTTTTTTTATGGGATTTAAATAATTACTCATAATATGCATGAGTTTCAGTTTTAAGTCTTATTCAATATGATTGAGAATATAATTAAAATGAGCTATTTAACTTTTTGCACTCTATATTCAAGATTAATTCATTGCTTGATTAGCATTTTAATTTCCCATCATTCAAAGAACAGGGGAAAGAGAAGCATGAATATATTCAAGAAAGCCGAAAGGAGTTAGATTAATGTTTGAGCTGAAGTTTTGGTGCTAGCTGTTCCTTATATGCTCACTGACTGAGTTGTAGATGGAAGCATTTTCTGATGCTTTCTCTCGTTTTTCTGGTATTCTCGTATACGAGTACGAAACACAAGTAGATAATGAGCGAAAGATAAAGTTTGTAGTGAACTTCTACTTGTATTCGGGACTATTGCGTCCGTTAGTCATTTTACATTTTACATTTTATGACTTAACTGTCACTTTTAGCTTTTGGGTTGAGCGGCAGCTGCTTCGGCCCATGGCCAAGGGAAAGTTTGATAATCGCTCATTTGATTACAAAAGTAGTGCGCTTAAAGTTTGTAATTGAGGTATTTTTCTTTTGAGTTATTTATCTTCATTATCGCTTAATACTTGACCAACTTGCTGATAGAAACTTCTGCTCAAGCTACACTTTGAGAAAAGCTTAGCAAATTACTCTGCAAAATAAAATAATATTATGCCTGTTCTTGAATTTAATTTGAGGTATTTCTCCTGAGTTTTTAAAGGCTATTATTGCAGCACAAATAAGTTGTTGTAATATCTAAGAATTTTTCAACCTACTTGAGAGGTTTAATAACTGTTTTGACAAAAAAAAAAGGCAAAGAATTTAATGTTACAATTGAAAATATGTAAATTATATAAAAATGCCCTAAAGCTAAAATATATTCAGTTAAAAGAGTTTTTTATTAATATAAGTAATTTTTAATATATTTTAAGTCCATATTAGCTTAGATAACTAAGTATATCTTAGCAATTACTTTATTAATACTTTATATTATACTATAAATTCGTGTGAGTGCTCGCATGAATACTCGCATGAACACTCACGTGAGCTCGGTTAATTGTTGCAGTGTTGCGGCAAGTGGTGCCACATCGTTTTAGCCTGTTTTTGTTCGCTTTGTTTGGCTCGTACAACAAGTTTTGCACTGTTTTTGCTTTCGGTGGCTCTACACAAATCATGCCCCGGAAAGTCAACAGCAGCCATCAACGTCACAAGCGGCAATCAAAACGCAACATCAGAAGAGGGAGCGGAGTTGTGGGCAGCGGAGAAGGTCCTGCCAGTTCCCAGGAGTAGCTACTCCTACTGGATCACGACTCTACTCGGACCAAACTCACACATTGAACGAGTAAGTTGTAATCAAGGCATGTCGCGACTCGACTCGACTAGACAAAAGAAAGTCAAACTGAAATAAGTTGAAAAGTTATTAAAGTTAAGCCAAACACGATTGGAATATCAACTAAGTTTCTCTTTTTTTTTTTTTTTTTTTTGGCTCAGCATAAATGAGAGCCAGATACTCGTAGACAAAAAGTGACGGAACGTAAGTTGTCATAAATTAAATATTTGATTTTATTTGGCAACAAAAAAATATGTATATTTATTTGAAAAACGCAGTCTGCACTTTGATAAAACTGAAATTCATGCCAATAAAAGATACGAATTGGGGTCATTTTAATTGATCTTATTTACTGGAGAAAATCTGGTTAGGAAAGTGCTTTAAACTTTCATCTTTATAGTCACTGCTGTTGAATTTATTTTTAGAGATTTTAAATGATTTTAATCAAGTTAATTGTCGTAATTTAAATTGTGATTTATTGAATGCATTTTATTCTTAAAGATCTGTGCAAAACACAAATTCTTTAATTTCACTTTTAAAACTCTACAGCAGTAATGGAATCTGAAGCTATCCAATTTAGTGTAAATTTAAAACTCTCAAGTTGGTTTATGTTTGAGATTTCTCAATACAAATTATTTTTGTTGAATTTATTTGAATTTTGCAATGCGAAATCATTGCCGATTTTGCTGGCATTTAAAGTAGAAAATATCCATTTTGAAATGATGCATAAACCATGCCCAAATGGCAACTAATTCGATTCAATATACTTGGGGATTACACCATGGTTCGATCCCCAAGCATACTATAAAATGGTGTGCCTAATGAAGTGTGCAAGTTTTGGAAAGTTTGTATGCTTTTGCCATTGATACGCATTAAAAGTCTTGTCCATGGACAACTGGGGAGCAGATCCAAAGGTGGAAGTACATAGAAGATTCAAAGGCAGATGGACGGATGGTGACTTTGAAGTACTCATCTCTGTCTCTGCTGCTGCTGCTGCTGCTGCTGCTTCTGAGCTGAACATGAAATATTGAACAGCTTAGACCGGGCACGAATCCGGCCAGACTGCTGCACACACTCAAAATCTTTAATCCCAAAATAATTGGCAGGACATTTTATGGTCTTGTGTGGGCTCTGGACTAGAAACCCAGTCTCCCAACTAGAGTCCGTTCAGTTCAATTTCATTTTATTACATTGCGTATACGCCATATTAATTTTTGTGTAATAAAATCAACAACAAACTGCACAAACTTTAAACTATGCCCAATACAAGAATCTAAGTCTGCAGAGAACCAACCAAAACGAAACTTTTCAAGATTTTATTCGGTATTTTGCTTTTGTTTTAGCGCCTGTGACTGGCAAACTAAAAAGTTAGCAACGAAATCAACATCGACTTTTACATCCACATCTACAGCCACAGCCACATCTACATCTACATCTACATCTTCGTCTTCATCTCCAGCTTCCCTTTATTCTTTTAGCTAACCCCCATGAAAACTTTTTGTCTGAAATGCAAATCTTTTTCCAATGTCTACACACGGTGTGTGTGTTATGTCCTGTGCGATGTGTGTATCTCTATCAGTGTGAGTCTTAGGTGTCTGTGTGTGCGTCTAATTTTTGTTGAATTTAATTACTCAATGCCACAAATTTTCTTTTCATTTCATTCCATGCACACAGGCAACAAATTTTCCTCCTATTCTTTGAAAATAGCACAGTATTCTGACCTTTTCGGAAAATAACCAACAAACAACAAGCCATGCTAAGATTTTTGTGGCTCTGATATACATACATGCATATACTATATATAAAGACGTGTGCATATGTGTGTGAGTCTTATGAAATTTGTGGCATTGACACTTATTGAGGTCCAGCTGGCACTTCGCCCAACACATGTGAACTAACTTTTTAAGGCGTAGAGCGTAGAGAGTTGCTCCACCCATATTAATGCCGTATTAATCATCTGCCAAAATGTATGGCCAAATATATAAACTTCCGCAAAGCTTGTTAAATATGCATGCAAGCAAAAATATTTAATGTTTTCCTCATCTAATTTACAAAAATTCTTAGTGAAATATTTAATCTGAATCGACCTAACAATAATTAATATTATTAATAATATTATATGTTTAATTATTGATATGACACATCAACAAGGCTCTGAATTCAAATGCTTCAATAGATGCCAGCTTAACCCTATAAAGTTGATTGTTTAAAAATAAAGCCTTAAAGGCGACAAGATGTAACTTCTTGTTTTAAGGAGTTGGCTCCCCGTCTCTACGTCAAGATTAGGACTTTTAGAGCCGAATATCTTTGCCGTACTCGAAGTAGAAGTCGGTGTCGATGTCGTGTCTGGTGTCTTATCGAGATTTCATGTAATGTGCTCAGAGTTTGACAAGCTGACCAGAGTTTGGCAATTGTTTTCCTTCCACATTGCTTTCATCTCTCTGCAGAGGCAATTCGCTTGCGGCGATTTCGCAGCTGTCCGCTGATTGGGTACGGGTTCAAACTTCATGACAACTGCATCTGACATACACGGACACTCACACACTCATTCACCCACACACGCACACAGCTGAGGATGGTGTAAAACTTAGTTCAGAGGTTGCGCTTTTCTTATTTCTTGTGTTTTTTACAAAACAATCTTGACAAATGTGCCAAAAATTGTGATAGTCCCTCAATATTTTTGTTGTGCCGCATTGGACAACGAACTTTGTTTCAATTTAAGCCGACAACAAAGTTGCGCCGACTCCCGCGATACTTTTCCTTTCTTTTTCTCTGTCTCGTTGCTGGCAAAACAACAACAAAATGTTGTACTCGAATTGTGTAGACTCTAGAACTTCATTTTCATACAATAAGTGCCTTTTAAGCAATTTTAAAAAAATTATTAAAAATATAAGCGAAAAGATTTTTGAAAAAAATTGTTTGCAGTCACTCCTTAAATTGTTTGAAAAATGTTTTTGCATCCCAACATTTTGTTTAAAAATCGAGGAAAAAAGTTTTGAAAGTTGACTTTTTTTTAAAATTCGAATATTTCAATCGGTACTTAATGGGTTATGGAAAGTTATGCATCATTCAAACGGAATTTAGATGATCTTTCCAAATATATTTTTTAAATTTGAAGACTTGACTTACAATAGTAAAAGAAAGAGTGTAGCTATTAATTTGGCCAGTAGTGTATATAGCCCACTTTGTATCAAAAATAAAAAGCCTAAAAAGTTATTTCTTTTTTTTTCATTTTGACAACCCGACAGTCGAGTCACAAAAGTCTGCAACACATAATGTGCGATACTTGTACAGCACACACACACACAGACGAACACGAACACAAATACACACATGTGTAGACAGACAGATGCACAGACTGAGGCTTCCATTGAATTGACGCTCATGATTATTTACGCAAAGTGGATTAGAAAATTTTGATGGCTTCGATAAGCCGCAAATTAATTTTTCGCAGCAGGACGCCAATGCATTGGGGAATGAGGAATAGGGCGTGGCACAGAGCTTACGAAACTTTTTACCATGGTGAAAAGAAGTACTAGGATATAAATTTGGCATATACAAAAATATTAACCAAGCTAAAATATTTGATAAATCATCTAAATTCACAGTGAAATATTTGATTATGTCATTAACATTCGGACCATATTTGATGTATATCGGAATTCTAATCGGCTAAAAGTTAGGCTTGTTTTAGGTTTTAAGCCAAAATTCGCAAACCTCTTAAAGTATGCAATAGTTTTTATAGCATTGTAATTAAAAATTAATACAATTAATCAGAAATATGACAGGAATTTCTTTCAATAAAAACATATTTTTTGACCACAAATATCCCGTTTGTCCCACGGTTTACGGTTAGAAGAACAGCAGTTATCAAATGCGGTTAAAAGTTGGCTGGAGGCTACAGCGAAGCCACCAAACAAAATTTCAATGTATCCCTGCCAGAAGTGTATGTGTGTGACTGAATAAGCAGGAAGGTTGAACAAGCAGCGGAAAGTGAATACAAGTATTATTTTCATTTTCTAATTTGAAACATGTTTTACTTTGTATTTTAACCTTAACAACCTTAAAATAAACTAAATGCCCGAACAAAATTTGCAAATATAAGTTGAACAACTTTCAGAAACTTTGGCCAACAAATCAGCATAGTTTTTTGTATACAACCAGAAGCAAAACTATTTCAAATTCTGTATTCGCGTCAATTTCACACAAATAACATTGGTCTACCTTTGGGTGTGGCATACGCATACATACATATGCATACATCATACATGTATTAGTTTACCACAAACTTCAAGCAAATGTCAATTGAATAAAATTGTTTTGAGCGTAGAATATGGAACTTGGACAATGGAAGTGTCAATTAAAGATTCGGCAAGAATTTCGATTGCTTGTACAGTGGTTGGAAAATGCACTTTTTAATTTATTGGCACTCATGTGTATGTGGAGCAACAATGGCCAGCATGCAACATCAAGTTGAACAAACTAAAATGGCAACAACAATAACAATTTCCTAACAACACCTAAGCGTTCCATTAAAATTACGTTTTACAGTTTTAAAACACAAATTACCCGCTACATAAAACCAAAGAGTTACATGGCATCAGGTGTAAGAGGGAAGCGAGAATGGGAGAGAGTAAAGGGGGGAGGGGGACAGGATGAAGAGCTTGTACGAAGTGGCAGCAACAACTTTATTGCAGCAAACTTGCTAAAGTTTTGTATTTGAAAATGATTTGTAAGCCAAAGGGGGATCTGACTGGAACTGGAACTGGGAATGGGAATGGGAATGGAACTGAGTCAGAGTCTTGAGGGTTCGATGTGTGCGGCATGGCGTAAAACTTTGTTGCCAAATTCGAGAACAGCAACAACCAACAACAACGAGTACAACAAGAGCAATAACATGCATAACAACTGCAGCAACAAATTAAACAAATCGAAACTTTTTGGTGTGACGAAGTCAGCAAACAGTATTGAAAGCGAGAGAGAAATAGACTGTGTGTGAGAGAGAGAGAGAGAGAGAGAGAGAGAGAGAGAGTGAGCGTCTGAGGAAGAGAAATGAAACTATAAAACACACATAAAATCAAAAAGGTAATTGCACAAAAACAACGTTGTTAACATATAAATTTAATTGCCGAAAGAAGTTCTTTTCTTTTTTATTGAAAGCAGTTGCGCATGAGACTTTGATTCTCGATTTATCATTTCCATGAGAATTGCTCAGATTTAGTTCAACTATAAACATACAACAATGCATATTTGATACAACTGTTTATACTTATATTTGAATACTTGTGAAGTTCTTAAAGTATCGCATTCAAGACACAAAGAGCATGGGCAAAGGGCAACCAAGTTGACCAAGTTAATAGGCAGCGCCAACAGTAAACTAGTCTAAATAAATACAGACTGGGCATGTAATATATGTATACCTATATGTATTTGGGCAGACGGACAGAGGGACAGAGGGAGAGACGGTCAGACCGGAAAGAGGGCATTTGTGTGACCCGCATTAATCACATGAACCCGTCCGTGCCCCAAACCGATAGCCTTTGCCGTAACCCGAACCCAAATCCGAACCCGATTCGATGCCCAGCCCGAACTTTAACCCAAAAAACGTAAGAGAACACAACGTGATGGCGTCGCTTTGAGCTCAGATGTCGCACCATTAGATCCAATAACAAATCGCAACAAAATCGCAACGAATCGAATTTAAAAGCGAATTACAATCAAATGTATTTAAGCACTAAGCCGACCAAAAATTTAACCTCTCTACCAACTTTCGAAAACACCCACAATCACATATATATTCGCACACATACACACAGCTCTCAATCAGATACACACACACACACATGCTCAATAGCCGAGGGAGAGACGCCACCCAATTGACTTTGGTTACACCGAAAATAAAAAAGACAACATCCAGACACTTTTTATGTATGTATATGTGTATGTGTGTCTGTATCTGTGTGTGTGTGCCAATTGTTGACTGACTCGATTGAACTTTATCTGTGTGTTGTTTTTCCTTCTTTGCTCCAATTGTGTGTGTGTGGTGTTTTTATATAGTGCTGCTAGCGTCAATCCGTTGTCGTTGACGCCGCCGGAAGCCGTAAAAATCCCCAACCCAAACACACACACACACACACACAATCATACACCTACAACAACAAGAACAACAAGTGTGCACAAAGAGTGAACCTCGAATAGGCCGTTACGAGGAATTGCCACAAAAAAACGCAGCCACAAAGCCGACATTGCATTGCCGAAATGGCAAAATGGCGAAATGGCAAAATGGCGAAATGACGCAATGGCAACCGAGGCAAAAACCTCCGTACACGGAATCATTGAAATTACCTCTCTGATGGACTTGAATAAGTTTTCAGGTATTTGACGGGATCGCCAAGCGTTGCCGTTGTCGTTGTCGTTGCCAGATTGTCGCAATCACACAAACATCCACATCAGTCGAGCTATCCCCTTTGCAAATAACTAAATCAATTGAAATTATCATCTTACTAACATACTTCACTTGAACATCGATTGTTGTTTAGTTTTCGCTTTTAGTTATTTAAAATGGAGTTAAGTAATCGACGACCAAGCACCCGAACCATGCAACGAATTCCATACTACAAGACCTCGAATTGAGCTTAGCTATACCTATTTTGAAGTGAAGTAAATCGCACCACAAAAGATTTCCTTAGAAATCGAAGAAGCTCAGAATTATTCAGAATCCTTGCAACGTATGTGGGATAATCAAAATTTAAAATTTTTGAAAACAGCTGTATTAAAACATCTTATTTTTTTCAGTTTTAATTTGATTTATATAACTTAAGTTTTTTTGAATTAAGTTAATTTTCAATTTCAGTTTGAAGTTAAAATAAATAAATTAAAATTCAATTAATTAAGTTAAGCTTTAAATACAATTTTATACATTACATTATTAATGTAATTAAAAGTTGTGATTACTCAAAATAAATTAATAAATATATTTCGTCAATGAAAGTTAGAGCAATAGAAGATATGCAACGTAATTCTTGAGCTATAAAAAGTTGCCGTATTGGAAGTTAAAAAAGATTGCGAGTACTCAATACACATACGTATGCATGCATTCGCACCTGTATGGATATATACTCCTAATATCACTTAACCGTCAGTTGTGTGTTCTGTATGCGAATACCAAAATGTATGTGTGTTGATTGGCACTACAAAGCCGGAAGCTTGGACTATAGACACCCGACCACAGACACACACACACACACACACACAAACACGCATACCCACATACACACTGACATGGACACGGTAATAGTAGAATCAGCAGAGAGGCAGAGCCATCGACATGGACAGAGACATGGAAAGGCGCATGAAAACCAATAAATATTGTTCATCCACTCGAATGCTTTTTAACTGAAAACCGTTGAACCCTTGCCGCAGCCTAAAAGTGTGCTACAAACACAGTGTGTGTGTGTGTGTGTGTGTGTGTGTGTGTGTGTGTGTGTGTGTGTGTGTGTGTGTGTGTGTGTATGTGGTATATACATACATAGACCAACATCCGCTAAATGCGGCGCAATGGAGCTTAGCAGATACCAGAAACCAGAATACTTGTACCTCGAACAGATCGATGCTAAAAACCAACAGCAAAATCAGGTCATACAAAATCGAAGAAAAATTGAACAAAATTTGAAGCTCAGCCCGGCAAATGTGAAAAACTGAAAGCTGAAAACTGTTTCTCATTAGATGCATTTCTTCTGGTTCTGTGAGTATATACCAAACTTTAAGTTCATCTGTTACCTGAAGGCATTCAATTGTATCTGGCTTTTTTGCTCAATGGCTTCTTAAAGCCTTAGTTAGCTGTTGTCCCCTTGACCTCCTCTTCTCCCCTCTTTTGTTTGGCTGTCTTCGCGCTGAGTGAGTTAGGAACTCGTTTTTCACATTAGTCTACCCAGTGAGGGATTCCTTCAACCTAAAGAACGCTTCAGTAATTAATCATGGTGACAAAAAATAAAACAGCACTTCATATAACAATGTTGTTATGTGCACACCAAATACCCTGTATCTAGAGATCCAGACCCCAAATTACGAAATAACTGGGCTGAAATCACAATCTTAGATTGTTTTCCTATAAATTAAAATACTTCTTTATAGATGTTTGTTTTTGGTGACCTTTTTATCTGATTGGAGATGAATTTTAGCTGGCTTGAGTACTTCTCTTTTTCACCCGCATTACCAATTAAGATTAAAGGAAACGAATATGGGTAGAAAAAAAATGCATTGAAAAATGGTTATCATTCTAGTATTTCGTAATTTTGAACTATAAAAATAAATACATACACAGAAAAGAAAATGTCATTCTAAAATCAAGTATAAAATACTTTATTTAAGCTCGCATTTTTTAAGTATGTATTCAGGATTAAGCTGAATAATCAAGCCTGTATCGGGATTTAAATGGGAAAATACACATTTTCTGAGCGCGAGAGGAAAATTCTCTCTGGGCCTCTCTCATTTCAACCGGTCCGGTGGCTCAATGATTAGAGTCGCTGACTCCAGTTTTAAAAATTCTGGGTTCAATTCCCCCAGTCAGTAATAAAAAAAGGTAAAAATAAAAAAATTTGTTAAGAAAAATTTTTTTTTTAAATATCTATTAAAAAAAATGCTAAAAAAAAATTTTAAAAAAAAAATGTTAAAAAAAAATGTTAAAAAAAAACTTAAAACAAAAACGTTAAAAAAAAATTAAAAATAAAAATAAAAAAAAAAAATTTTAATGTAACGAAAAGCATAGCACATAGAACATAAACATTAATAACAATTTTTTAGCCTGAATTTAAAAATTTCAGGATTGAATTCGGGATTGAAAAAAATCAAGTATTTCATACTTGGTTTAAGAATATCCGAGATTACCCCACTTCTGACATCGTTTCGGATTGAATTCGGGCTAAATATCCCGGATTTTTTTTCTGTGTATATATTTATTAATGCTAAAGACTTTAGACCGATTGATAAAAAACTGCTTGTCTTTTGATAAGAGTCCTATTTAAACAAACATACTATACCTCTTTTAAGTCATTTTATGTGTACAGGGTATAATAAAATAAAGTAAAAACAAAATGTCAACAAAAAATGATTTTAAAATGCCCCTCGGTGATAATTTAGCTGATGCTCTAAAATAAATGATAGCTAGGGGAATGGCTAAAGCGTGACACGCCGTGATTTCAACTGGAAGAGTGGGGATTGTGGCAGGAGGAGTTGGTGGATTGGGCAGGGGAAGAGGGGATTGATGGCTGCTGAATTTGAATGTCAGTAGTTGGAGGACGCTGCGATTGGCAATGTTTTGTTTGCTTGCCTGTTTATTTGTTTGTTTGTTTGTTTGTTTGTTTTACGACATTGCAATGCCAATTGCATAATAAATGAGCCACTTCAAAGGGTTCAGAGCCAGGAACTGAATCCAGGAGCTGAATCCGGGAGTTGCAATGCTTTTAAATTTATAACCTTATTGAAAATTCCAACGATTTTCAAACTGAGCAAGCACATGATGGGGAATAGTGGACTGGAAACTGGCAACTGAAGCTGTAGGTGATGCAGCGCGACGTCATTGTGGCGGCAATAGCAATAATAAATTGTATAAAAGTCATTAATCTTTTTTGCAGTTAAGAGTGCTTCTGCTGAGCTGGACAAGTTCCGCAATGGAGGACGGAAGAGGCAGAAGCAAGGAGAGAAGAAAGGAGAGAAGGAGCAAGAAATCTTTCGTATGGAGACTGCTTAGCTGCCACTTCTGTTGCCGCTTGATTTCTTAGTTGGCAATAAAACAAAGTAATAAGATGTCCCGACGCAGCACGTTCCCTCCATCGTCCCCCCCTCACCCTGGCAATCATTTGCTTTTGCAGTTTGATATATGTATGCATGTCCTTGTATGTTGCTATGTGTCTGTGAGTGTGTGTGTGTGTGTGTGTGTGTGCATCAACATTTTTGCGTTCGCACTCGGAACTTTTTAATATGGCTTGTTAGATGAGGATTTTGAAGCATGTTTCTTGACTGTTATGCAGCGAGTGCGGCATGCGGCATGCGGCATCCTGTATGCGGCAAGCAACAAGCAAGCAAGGAAGTCGTCCTGCTGAGGACGTCAACATGTTTTGCCGCTCCCAGAAACTGCGAGCGATCTATCAAAGTTGAGCGTTCAAGTTGAAATGCAACTTTCCACTCTATGTGAGTTGCAGCTCCTTTGCAGTCGGGGTCAATTAGATCGACAACACTGTAAAAAGCTTCCGACTGGGTCTCATTTCAACTTTGTCTATTTCTCATTTCCCATTTCTATTTTGCACTATCAACATATCATGATATCATGGCATATCATGATTATATAAAGATAAAATACATAAATCTCCCCGACAATATCAAGAAAAGTTGACAAATATTATCTAAAAACTTCCTTAAAATTATGAAAGTACAGTTGAAATGTCCCCCCATATCTCAAAGGGTAACATATTAAAGGAACCGACAATTTATTTTTATATTGATGTTCTAATCCCAAACCAATGCCCATCCCCCTGGATAATGATTATAATCAGTTAAGGTTTGTTTAGGCCCTAATGGCATACAATTTTGGGTCCGAGCTGTTACGCTAAATCAAGCTAATGAAGTGTTAATTAGCCTGAGATAGGTCAGAGGGTGGAAAAAGGGGAAGAGGAAGGACGCACTTTGGTTTTGTGACATATTTATGAGTGCGAATCTTTTTGGGGCATCCATTGAAATCAATTTTGTAAATAATTAAAATGCCATTTAGTTGAGGTGTGGCCCAAGGGACACAGGCGGGCGGGCTGGATGGAGGCAGACTTGTGTGTGTTAGTTAGTTAGTTCAGTTATTTATCAGGCCAATGGCATTACACTGTTGCGGTTTTATGGTTATGGTTAGAAAATCGAATTAAATATGAAACAAAATGCAATGTTGTTCCCATCTGTGTGTTTTTGAATCCGTGTGACAACGGAATGACACCACAGCTCGTTGTGAATGACAACTATAGTAATTAATATTCATTACGTTCATTATATGTCTACGTTATCATATCATATTAACATACTTACATACGCATCGCATAATTCGACAGCTATGTTTTACTAAATACATTAGCATATTAGCACCTCATTTTCTAATTATGGAATTGATCAGATGTGAAAATGAATATGAAAATTAGCTAAGCTTTATTTTCAGAATTTAAAAGCTGATTACTGAGCGAAATAGGCAAGTTTCCATTTATCGGATAATTGTTTTGATAATTGTTTTTATAATTGTTTTGATAAAGATCAAAATGCATATATTTTTTATTTTGCAACAACACATTTTTCTTTAATTTGTTTCTTCATTTGTTTTCTATTTTTTTATTTTAGATGCTTATGGTTTTTAGTATTTAGTAGTTCTCGACTATTAGCTGCCAAGCAGACGTATCTTTGCATTCGTTTAATTCAATCACCAAAAATGAAATAAAAATTTTAAAAGTCTAGAAAGAGACACTCAGTTCCATATTTACCTATTTACTTATTTATTTATTTATTTAATGTCAAGCTATAAGAATTAAAATAAAATTATAAAAAAACAATTAAGTTTAAAGTTAAAATACTATCAGTTATAATAACGGCAACGGTTTTAGAATCCCTTGGAAAATCCTATTATAGACCACTTTGTCGGGAATTTGACGGTATATCAAAACAAAAGGCAAAATTAATATGAAATGTAAGCAAAATGTACAATGGGTCGATTGTCAGTCGATAGGAAAAGGAAGACTCAATTTTCATAGTACCAAAAGTTGTTTGAAGTTTTTGATGAATGAAATATTGATACCATTGATTTTTATTGAATGAGGCAAAAGCCAAACGAAACCGTGCCTCAATTACGTGGCAGGCTGCATTGGGTGGCGCATACAAAGTGTGGCATTTGTAACTGATTACTGATTAGAGACGAGTGTGGGGTAGGGGAAGGTGGAGAGCAACAAAAGACACTTTGAAAGCACACATTCAACTTAATCAAAAATGCATTGCATTCAATTTGAGTTAATGCCGCGCTTAAGTCGTACTTCCTACTAAATTAAACGATGTCTTTCACTTGAAATGCATTTCAATTGCCATCACCGGACTGCGCCGTCAACTGCGACTGCGACTGCGACTGCGGCAGGTGAAAGTGCAACGCGTGGACTGAACTGGACTGGACGATGGCGCATTGCCAGAAGCCCAACCAATTTAACCGGTTGACATGCTCCAGCAGCTTAGGCTAAGAGCTGACCCCGTTTTCCCTCCTCCTCGTCCTGGTCCTTCTCCTGTAACTCGTAACTTCTTTGGGACACTTTCCTTGCCTCTGCCTCTGCCTCTGCCTCTGCTCCTCCTGCCTCATTGCCTTGGGGCACGTTCGCGTCCGCGTTGGCCATTGTGGCGCATAAGAAGCATAATAAATTGTATGTCGCTTTAGTTGGCCGCACAACTCACACTGTAGCTGCAGAATTGACTACTGACTATACTGAATGAGCCCGCGATGCAGAGATGCAGAGAGGCAGAGATGGAGAGATGGAGAGCTTGAAAGATGGAGGCAGCCCGGCAAGATGTTCATTTCATTTCACAATTTGCGCTGTACTCGCTTCACAAAAGCGGACCACAAAAGGAGAGTTAGCTCGCCAAGAAAGCTGCTTATGACGGCAACTATCTCCGGATCACGGCCTAATCTCTTGCTGCCTTGCCGCAGTCACAAGCTGTTTAACTTTTTTCCGGTTTGAATTGGCCACAATCACATCCAAATGAAATAGCAACTAATTAATTACTGATATTCAGCTTCATTTTCTTAATTCATAATTATATACAAATGATTAAAACCATGGATCGCAAATGAGAAATATGAGTCGAGAAAAAAATCTAACACTAAGAAAAAGACAGGGATATTGAAAACTGCACATACTTTATTTTTGGTAGGACTACCCAGGAACAGAATAAATTCTTATTTCCAATATAAATGTTTTTATATTTGTTAACTTTCGAACTTGTTCGAACTCGTAAGACACCTCGAGTCAAAATCGGGCAGCAGATAAAATTTAACTGACGATAATAAGGTAGACTTATTTACCCTACTTGAGGCTATTTGTATAAAGGCTTAATTTGAGATTTCTATGCCGAATTATTAGTAATTATTGTGACATATTCAGGCCTGTTTCGAACTTCACTTTCGATAAGATTTGTCGGAATTGAATTTCTTTAACCTGCTCTAATACCATTTTCGGGCATATTCAGCAGATTGACATCACTTTTGGTTGATGAGTTTAAGTCCGATAAAGCGAAAAACAATCCTTTTTTAAACACTTGGTCTAAATTCAAAGTGAATAAATGCATATCACTAAATGCTAAAAGGTACAAGATGAAAACCTGAACAGGCCTGATTGTCGTAATTGAAGTTTTCCAAAATGGATTTTATGTCTTACTCTTATTTGGATAGTATAATTTAATGGAAATAGTGTCATCCAAGTACTAAAGATATGCAACAGCACTTTGCACTCAACTGCAAAATAGGCGGCAACTCTGGCCACCCACTAACACATAACGTATAATGGGACGAGTGTAACAGTATAAAGGTATATGCATATCTGCGTATGTACAAACTGTACATAAATATCGCATGACTTTTCATGTAAGTTGAGGCAATGTGCACTCAAGTTAACACACACACACACACACACAACCGAGATGAAAAGCGTATGTAAAATATTTTCACGCGCCCAAGTGAATAATTCAGCGTCTGACAACGTCGCAGTCGGCGTCGCAGTCGGCGTCGATGTTGACTGCTCCGCCGAGTCCATCAAGTGCCGAGCCGAAAATGAGTTACTTTACATAACTAAGTAATTGGCGGGCCTCAGTGACAGCGACTCAAACGTGAAATTATTATAAACAAACCATTCGGCAGTCGTAAAAAAGGCAACAAAAAAATAAACAAGAAAATGTTCTGACTAACATAAAAAACGGCGGGAAATTTCTTCATTATGCAGACGCGCGTCTACAAAAAAACGCCAGAAGTGCCAAAGGGAGCAGCCAAAGTATAAAATATATAACATATTTAAATGCAATAAAGCAACAGGAGACATAATGGTACATATACGTATATATACTTAGCCCATCAGTCAACTCATAAATGTAAGTACTATAAGTGTATACGAATGTACAATGTACATACATATATGTATGTATAGTCGTTGTGATATTATAATTTCGTTATATGCACTCGACTTACAATTTATCAGCACTTAAAATAACTTTAAACTTAAACATTTGACATCTATAAATTTTATTTCTATATTTTACAACAAAATAAAACGATTTCAGAGTTAAGTCAACAGTACGCAGAAAAAAAAAACCATTCTAAAATCAAGCCTAAAATGCTTAATTTATGTTTTCAGGATTAAGCTGAACAATTAAGTCTATATCGGGATTAAAATGGGAAAATAAGCCCAAATTACTTGATTCTCACTCGGCCTCTCTCATTTCAACTGGTCCGGTGGCTCAGTGGTTAGAGTCGCCGACCTGTTTGAAAAAAACCTGGGTTCGATTCCCCCCGTCAGTTGCAGTTAAACATAAAAAAAAAAAAAAAAAATGTTTAAAGAATTTTTTTTTTTTTTTTTAATTCAGGATTGAAAAAATCAAGTATTTCATACTTGGTTTAAGAAATTCCGAGACCCCACTTCTGACATCGTTTCGGATTGAATTCGGGCTAAATATCCCGGATTTTTTTTTTCTTTTTTTTTTTTCTGTATAGATGTGCGTCCTTTCATGTTCTCTCTCTAATACTTTTTTTTATTAATGTAATATAATGTTATTTCTTTATTATAAATAATAGTTAATATAGTAAAAATCAATAAACAACTTCTGGGATCATTATCAGATAGCAATACAATTGTTATAACCTTACTGCCAATGTTATTGCCTTACATACATTCATACATACTCATATCTATTCAAAATATTCGAAAATCTTCACAACCATGCACCATTTGCTTCAATTAAGATATTTAAATTATTTCATTAATTTGTGGAGGAAAATGCCAAGCGCGAACTGAGCGAACATTGAAATGAAAATCACAAATGCTCAAAGTTCTCTCGGCAAATGTCTAGGGACAGGAACAGATGGAGGAGGATGGAGCAGAAAGAGATTCTCTCTTTTGTTTTTTTTGCGGGTCAAAATAAAGTGCGTTTGGCCCGATTTTCGATGGTTTTTAGTTGAACATTGTTGTCGGTTGGCCAGCTATTTTGTTGTTTGGTTGCTATCCTCCCATCCCACCTCATTCCATCCCATCTATGAGTGCTCGTATTGCTCCCCACTACACACCTCACGCTTTTCCGTGAAACGCGAAACGGCCGCGGGTTGCGCTGATTGTTATTTTATTGCCAGCGCATGGAGCGTCACGGGCCAAAGCAGAAATTGTTTGCTGCTGTTTGCGGTTGAAATCTCATTTCATCGTGCAAGCCTCGACACCACAATACACCACCATGCCCCACCACCACCACCACCACCAACACCAGCAGCACCACCACGAGTCTACGTCTGTCTTTGCCTCGAAAATTAGCGAACAATTTTGCAATTAAAATGTGAGCACAAAAGTTGTACGAAATACAATTTGAAAACATTTTCTGCTAATTTATATAAGTAATCCCCGAAATTATAGTCGGTCGAAGCAAATGACTTTGAATTGCACACATTATTGCTCGAACAAGCATTTCACTGAAAAATTCATGAAACCAACTAACTAAATCCCACCTAATAAGTTTGAGTGTCCTGCAACATTTTGCTAATAACGTACATAAATAGTTTAAAAACAATAGTCGAAGCTAACGACTTTCAATTGCATCCACTTTAATACTGTATATATACAGTTACGAAATTATCAGGGATGATACAGAAATCGCTTTCGCTTGAATTTCACCTCAATTTCATATCGCTGTGCCACAGGTCTATTCGCAGAATAATTTTACGCGAAGTAAACTAGCGCTTAATCCGCTTGCGTCCGATGCTGCCACCTAGTCCGATTTAGATTTTCGAAGTCATGGCAGCGATGCCCCTTTTTCTTAGTTAGAATTCGAAGTAAGGTATTTAAAATATATTTATGGAACCACTTCAGTTTTCTTTAAATTAAGCATTCAAAAAATAGAACTTTTGAGTTAAACCAAGTTTTACCGAAACGAACCTTTAACTTATTGTGCAATTTGTGAAAACATTTTTCACGAAGAGTTGCCAAACTAATGGCAGACAGTCTCTAGAGTTGTCGAGTAACTTTATTTTCGTGCCAATTGCTTTTAAATTTTTGGTAGCCAAGCAAAGTCAATTATTATATAAATGAATTAAACTATATAAATTAAATAAGAAAAAAATGAAAAACCTATTGTTCTGCAATGAAAAACCTAAAACCGTTGCTAAACAAACCCCTGGATAATATAATCTGAGAAGGTGTCAACCCTTAGCAGCATAGCTCGAAAAGGTTGGTGAAAATGCTAAAAAAAAAAATTAATTCTCTCGAGGTTCTGTGGCACCTTGGGAAAATTCCGTGCGGAAATGCTTTCTGCGAAATTCTAATTCGCTTTCGATTTCTGTGGCACGCCTGTATATTTAAAGGAAAGGAATTTTAATTGCACCCTATTCTGTTAGCAATTCTCTATTCCTTAAAGAGTTAATACTTAAAAAATACGGATCCTATCCAGTTAATTCAAAAATTCAAAAAAATCAAGACTAAAATCAAAAATGTAATTTAATGAGAAACCAAATAAATAATGTACTAACTTGGCAGATTGTATCAATATTGGGATTCTGTTACTTTCAGTAGTTATAATCTAACAACTTTGTATGAATAGCTATTGCTGACAATACATTTGTGTTCCCCAGAAAGTATCACACGAATAACATTTTTGTTATACCAGAATCAAATTTGAGCCAAGTAAGCACAAAATAATACATATAGTATATGTATGTCGTGTGAACTTATTCAATTATTGTTACCCGTTGATTGATTAGTGACCTAATTTATGCATGTTTAATGCAATTGTAGGTAAATAATTGTCGTTGTACTGAGCATGGACATTCAATAATTGTTAGCCTGTGATTGATTATTATTCGAGTACTTTATTTAAATATAGTTCGAATGAAGGTAATTAATTGTAGTTGTAGTGGTTTGATAACTCAGGTTTTATCGTTTATCCTTTTTTTTAATTTATGTATTCCTTCTCAAGGTCAAATTGGTTTCGGTGATGCTTTTATTATGCAAAATAAAGTGCTTAATCAACACACGAAGCTTAATTCTTACAGTTTTCGTTAAAATTTACAAGGCTGTCTGATTTTATTGGTTGTCAAACACAGATTAATTGCCACAGCTTGTTTTAAAAATGTACAGTATTCAAATTACTGCTTGGAAAATTAAAAAATCACTGAGCTATCAGACTTTAGATCGGACAGCATAAATTTCTCATAACAGATGTTTTATCCGGATTTAACAATTGCATATGTAGTATATGCTTAGTTATCCGAATTATCCGAATGCGCACTAAGCAAATGAGCTGCAATTGAATTTGAATATTTGCATTATTGTGCAACATTTAAATTTAAGCTGAACATTTTCGGGATTCATTCCACGCTATCTTTGAGCTTTGTTTGATTATGTCACCAGTTAGTGTGTGTGTGTGTGGGTGTCCGGGTCGGTTGTATGTGTGGGCGTGGCAGTACGCCAATGAGCGTGTCAACAGCTATTTGAGAGCCGGCACGGACAAGTAGCTTAAAAATGTTGAGGGGCACTTTATAATAACTTGTTGACAATTCAAATTATGCAAATATGTTTGAGGCATCCACAAGCTTCAAATGTGCTTCTAAATACGGTTTAAATATGCATATGTCCAGCAAAAACACACAATGAAACACACAAGTAAAGGAATAAGCAAATACAGTTGTAGCTCGGTAATTAGAAATCTTTAGGTTAAATCTTAAAAAATAATATTAATAATTAAACATTTTGAAAATGCAAAATGATAAATAAAAGTAAAACAAAGAATTTCAAATAATTTTTGTGAAATTTGTAAGCTTCCGAGCTTAGGCCAAAAAGGAAAAATTAATATGTGGATATATATTTATGTAGATATATGTATGTACTTGCATAAAGAGAGTCAGGGACAAAGAGAGTACGAGAAATAGAGAGAGAGAGCCCGTTTATTTATGTTAATTTAAATCAACATGCAAAAATTAGCGCTTGACATGACAGACAGTCAGATGTACAGACAGAGACAGACAGACAGAAAAGAGTCCAGAGGAGAAAGAGAGGAAAAGGGAGAGAAGAGCGTTTTGTGCATTTCGGTAGGCAGAAAGCATTTAATTTAGTTAATTACTTGGCCCTTGATTAACATATTTAAATGAAATGCCGCAACGCTGGCAAATAATTTCACTTAGACAGGTGATGTTGTTGAATGCGGGAAGCGGGAAGCGGGATGCGGCGTATTCCTCATATTGTTAGTGTCCACAGCCTGATGACACGGCTGGACGACGGGGGCGTGTCAACATAATGCCCGCCTGATTGCCATCTGGCCCAGTTAACAGTCAACAGACCCCAAATTGGTAGGGCCGCTGACTGAGCAGTTTTCGAGTGGCCTGCCTGGATTTCAATTTGGATTTGAACTTTCGTTTTCGTTTTTGTTTTCGGATTCCTGTTGGCCTATGGCCTCTCATATTGGTATTCACATCGAGAGATTGGCCACAAATAAATTTGATTAAATTTGCATTAATTAGTCCAACATTGTTGTAACGCCCAAAGGTAAATAACGGCAAATGCTTAGCTAAATTAGCTAAAAGAGTGTGAATAATTGCAAAATTGAGAAATGCATTTGCATCAATTTTCACTACTAGATAACCAATAAGAATTTATGGAAAAAAAAGGACTCCTCATATTTAATGTTATCTTAATGTTTCCATATTTCCAGCTGACAGTGATCAAAATTTATTTATACTTCTGCTTGTTACATCGGCTTACACCATAAAGGGGCCAAGTCTTAACTTTTCTCGGAAAACAAAACTATAATTAAAATCAAAAACAAATCAAATGCAAATGAGGGGAATACCGACGATTGAATGCGAAACAAAAGTCACCAAATTGCCAATTGGTTACGTAACAATGGCTGAATAAAATGAGCGAGGGGAATACTGATGGCAGTAAGTGTGCCTTTCGTTTATAATTACCATTTGAGTTGGCAGCAACGCGTCCGCTTAGCCAAGCCCAGAGCACCTCCAAGCCACGGAGACCACTCGGAGACGAGCAACAACAACAAGTACTATGTATAAATGCGATAACACAGGTCGAGGACACGCAGGCAATCAGACGAGACCGAGCACGGCTAAGGACCAGGGTCGTCTTTCTGGCTAAGCAGATTAAATGCTTTACGCGCAAGTTGTTGCCTGGCGACCAGGATCAGCCGCAAATGATAAGAACCAAAATAAAAAGTCCGCCAGGAGTTCGGCACGGTACGATGATGATGTCGTTGTTGATGGCGCAATTCGCTGCCAGGTAGAAAAAGCACAAGTACATACATGTACATATGTATGTATGTACCTTGTACATACTCGTATGTACACCGAAAAGAAAATCATTCTGCAATTCAAGTTTAAAATTCCTGATTGTGTAATGTTTTTTTTGGATATGTATTCAGAATATTATTGTTGAATTAACACAATATGCGGATAAAATAGCCATCTGTAAGCATTAAAATAGTCAAAGAAAAATCCTAAAACATTTGATTTTACTGAACAAATTTTAATCAAAATATTTGCGAAAAATCTTACTGAATCAAATATTTCGTACACGACTTAAGATACTCCGAGATATCCGTTTGGAGTTGATATTAAACCCGGAGTGCCGGATCATTTTTGTCTGTGTATGTGTCTAGATGGATGTGTATGTCTGTGTGGAAGCATGAGGCATGCCTCGTCTGAGCTGTCAATAGCCGGAAGCATGGCCAAAGGACACAGGACACAGGGGGCGACACACAACATGCGACCAAACAAGCGCCATAAATAAATTTAAATTGCGCCAAAAATCGCACGCTATTATTATTATTTATTATGTAAGCAATTTGCTGGCATTTGTGTGTGTATATTATGTGTATGCGAGTGTGTGTGCCGGTTTTAGGCGTGTCTCTGTGTGTGTATGTGTGTGTGTGTGTCTGTATGTACTCGTAATTGCTAACAAACAAAGTTTATTAGAACTTTGTTACAAAATCTACGTTGAAGAACTTTAAGGAATTTAATTTCCCGCAATTTACTCTGCCAATTTCTCTGTTTCTGTTTCTGCCAACGCAGCTAAAGTACAGATTACAGAAGCGTCATGGGCAGGAAGAGAAATGGATGGGGGAGTTGCTCTAGACAGCGCACCTGTACTCTTTCCACTAATTATAATTACAACGACAGTTGAACATGCAACTAAACTACAACATGCATTACAGACATTGGGATTCCCTTCAAATACGAATGTTTAAAAGAATATATGGGAAACTTAATCAAAACTGAACCAAGTAATGAAACACAAAATTACATATTTAATTGAAACCCTTCAAACTTAGACAATTTTATGAGATCTATTTTCGTTATTAAATAATAAATTGCAAAGCAACGAACATTATATGTCTTAATTAACTTATCACATTAAATCTAAATAAAATATGTGCAAAAGCAGAATAAAAGTACAAATATATACATCGTTTACATATGATAGTTAGTATACGATATTTTAAGAAAATATAAATATATTAAGAAGGTGTCACTTAAGACTTATGAGAACATTTCTTTGATTTTAACTAGTGAAGATACTCATGTAAAAACATAATTTATGTATCGAACTGTTTTATATCACAACTCTAAACTGTCTGCAAATATTCAGCACTCAGTTATTACTACATTTATCTAAAATATAGTACTGACTTCGCTACATACATATTTCAATTTCATGGGTCATTTATGTTATAGCTGCATATGCTGGTAAGATGGCCATATGATTCAACGTGACCAGCCTAAAAGAATGCATCAGAACTAATTAACTTTTTGCTCTGGTCACTGGAGGATGCTCAAGGCTCAGGCCTAAATTCCATGTGTCCTATGTAGTTGGCTAGTTGGATCCAGTCTGTTGGGCCGATTGCAATAAGATTCCAAGCTCTGACGCTTTCGCTTTGGTAATTGAAATGCATAAAATGTACACTCAGTTATTGAATTTATTTCATTTTCATATGTATACAATATTTTATATTTTGTTTTTTGTCGACAATAAAAATAATGTTGGTATCTTGACATACGTACATACATGCTCGAGAATGTAAGCATAGTTGTGATATACGTCTAATTACTTATCCATATTTATATGTATATGTTTTTTTTTGTATATGTATATGTATATGTATATATATGTGTATTTATTTGTTTAATTATACTTTTATGTATGTATATGTTGTTGGACTCTAGGACTTTTAAGCCATAGCTCGTTTTAACTTAGTTTGCTACAAAAAAAAGAATAAAAATCAATAAAATTCAACTTAAATGCATTGGTTTTAGTTTTAAATATTTTCGTTTTACTTGTATTTATATTTATATATGTAAAAAATGCGCTGTTGACGCTTAAATATTTGTGCATTTGTCATAGATAGTTTCCATTGTCCGTTTCAAGTTATTTTTTATTTTTGTATTTTGCTGAAGGAACCGGTTGGCAAATCATTAATATTAATTTGTATTGTAGTATTTATGTCTCGAGTGTTTTATTTTTTTTAAGTATTCAAGTAAAGTTTGGTACATACTATTTAAATGATGTAACCAGTTGGCATTAGATATATTGAAAGATATTATCTCCTGTTTGCTCACATCTACTACCAAATTGATTCCACATGGAATTTTTCTGGCGTTCCGAAAAACTTGATAGGCATATGAGAGTATCTGTGGTCAGTGATATGTGAAATGCATTCCACAAGTTAAAGTCGATACAGCACGAGGATTTCATACTTTTGGTGTTATTCGTTTGTTATCTAGATCTTTAGTTTCGTTATATACTACACACATATCATTGCTGTGCATACTCATTGAACATGATATGTGCGACATGCTTAGTGAACTATTTAGAGAAAAGGAGTTTTCGGTATTTCTTCTTCATTTAAAATTGTTCGTAGATACTACTAATGCATTTAGATTGGTGTTATCTTGTTCTATGACCATGTTTACTATACATAAATTCATACACACACACACAAAGATTTCGTAATAAATAATAATTTTAAAAACTGAACAGAATAACACAATTTAAAGTTGAATAAAATACTCACATTCTTTTACAATTATTTGACATTTATGATTCAAGTTGCTTAACTAACCACACCAAAAGTTATATTTACTAAGCCCCATCTTGTTTGTGGGTCCGAATAGTGTTTTGGTATTAACTACCATAACTAAGTTTATTAGCTTTAGTATATAAAAAATACAAATTGATATATGGTTTTGCATATGTTCGCACTTTGGAGTTTGGCAACGAAAAGGCAGAGGAAACTGCATATGATCTCACTCTCTTTCTCTCTCTCTACTCTCTCTATATCTCTTTCTAATCCATACATACATACTTGCACACTTGCACACACACACACACACACACACAGAGGAGGAGGAGGAGGAAGAGACTCTCGTTTCCATACACATGTACTTGAAATATTCAAATGGAGATGACTCCAAGTTCTGTTTGATATTTGTACATTCAATATACATAAATAGTTATACAAATATCTAGTTACACAGTTATATATAGCTGGCCGACTTTGATCTGCCGCTAACAGTTACAAATTTTATATATCTACGAAACACATACATAGCTATTACATACACATTCATACACAGATCTGCTCGTTCATTCGACCAACTTTCTACTTTACCATCAATTTCAAACGAAGATTTATAGCATACTTTTGGGCATTGATGAGAATGTGAAATTCGGAAGAGATCTGTTAGTATCTTCAAATAAACGAAAGATTATAATTTTAAATTATCGTTTGATGTTTTGTTAATGCAATTGTTTCGGCGTTGTTTCTCTAAGCCGCACTTTAGGTTGTTTGTTGTTATATTTACTGGTTTGGTTACTGTTGTTGCTTTGGTGTTGCTGTTGGTTAAGTCTCGGCTTTGGTATGTTTTGGCCCAGGCTCTCGGCTTATAGTCGGTGAATGCCCGTACCCATAGGTTATACAATCGGTTTATCGTCAGATATTCTTTCGTTTACATAGGCACAATGACTGACGTTCTCAATAGTTGATATAATTAAAATTATTTTCGACGCTTCGAAAATTGTACATAAACTTGCAGAATTCTGTTTCACAAAGTACGCGTATAAAACATATTTTAAATAAACACCAATAAAATCTAATATTAAAAGTAATCTATTTGAAAAACATTTTATAAGACCTGTTTACATTTTATCTCATAAATTTCCTTTTAATTTCTTGAGTTATTTTTGCGATGGAGCTAGTTGAAAAGTTTTAAAAAATAAATATATTAACATAGTTGATATCCTTAAATAAAATTTCACAAATTATTTTAAAACTCTTTGGTTACCTAATCGTAAGAAAAAGGTCACTTTGGAAGCGGACCCTTCTAAGGTTGTGCTTTGTGAAAATATTCATTTCATGATCTGCAAGATTATAAAAAATTATAGACCAAAATACATAATAATATATATGTAGCACACATATTAATTAGCTCTATTAGCCTAATAGACAAACATTATCTATTTTACCACATTTCTATAAGATATTTATAGTAGTTGTTGTTGCTTGTGCGGAGGTTTTTTTTAGGGGAGTCTTTTTTTTTATCGTTATTTGTTTTTTTTTTTGGTATCCTAAAATGTTTTATATTTCGAATGCTGCGAGACGAGACGTCCTGAGATCTGTTATCGTTTACCAGACTTCGCATTTCTTGGTCGGATTCATGCGCTTGCCGGGCTTGCATTGGAAAACCTCGGCGAATTCCTTCATATTGGACAACGTGCCAATGACGCGAAACTGTGATGGCGAATGCGGATCCTTCTCCATTTGCAGGAGGTTTGTCTCATCCGTTGTGCTGGAGCACCAAACCTGTAAATCGAATATCGAATCGAATCAAGCAAATGCCAATCAGGGACAAGTTCACACTTCACTCACCTGTGCGAAGGAGACAAAGAAGAGCTGCGGATGCGTTAAATTCAAGCCCGGCAGCTTAAGGACATCCGCATCCTTCTCGGGCTTGGTTCGCAGATAGGCATGATAGGCCGCCTTTAGTCCACCATTGTCAGCTATATTCTCGCCTGCAGAAATAGATTGGGATCAATATTTTCAAATGAATCAAACCAGTTTTTCAATCTGAAGATTATGTTAAAACACAATGAGCCTGTAGCTTTCAATTCAATCGTGTTCCAGAATGTATGCTATGCACAATTTTGTGAAATTTGTTCTAAGAAATGTATCTGACTCTCATCTTAATGTAAATATAAATACAAATTAAATATTTTATTCCATTACAAGTTGAGATCACAGAACAATTTATAAGCATTGAAAAGAATCCCCCCAGCCATACACAAACATTTAAAACAGGGTATCAAGCCGAACCGACTATCGGTTTCAGTTACAGTTTCGGTTATATAGTATTTTGTTTCGGTTTTGAAATACCGGTCTGATATCGGATCACAAAAAAAAGTGTTTGTTTTAATTTTTACCAAAAGAATATGTTAAATATTCAGGGATGCCACAGAAATCGTGAGCGAGGTAGAATTCCGCAGAAGCATTTCCGCATGGAAATCTCCGAGGTGCCACAGAACCTCGAGAAATTTAATTTTGTTTAGCATTTTCACCAACCTTTTCGAGCTATGCTGATAAGGGTTGACACCTTCTCAGATTAAATTACCCAAGGGTTTGTTTAACAACTTTTTTAGGTTTTTAATTGCAGAACAATAAGTTTTTTTATGTTTTTCTTATTTAATTTATATAATATAATTCATTTATATAATTATTGACTTTGTTTAGCTACAAAAAATTTAAAAGCAATTGGCGCGACAAAATAAAAGTTACTCGACAACTCTAGCTACTATCTGTCATTAGTCAGGCAACTCTTCGTGACAAATGTTTTCACAAATTGCACAATAAGTTAAAAGTTTTTATCGGTAAAACTTGGTTTACCTTAAAAGAGCTATTTTTTGAATGCTTAATTTAAAGAAAACTGAAGTGGTTCCATATATATTTTTTAAATACCTTACTTCGAATTCTGACTAAAAAAAGTGGCATCGCTGCCCCTGACTTTGAAAATCTAAATCGGACTAAGTGGCAGCATCGGACGCCAGCGGATTTAGCGCTAGTTTATTCCGCGTAAAATTATTCTGCGAATTGGTTTGTGGCACAGCGAAATGAATTGAGGTGAAATTCAAGCGAAAGCGATTTTTGTGGCACCCCTGATTAATTTAAAGTTTGATTGTACCGAAATTTACCAGTTATTTACGGTTTAATCCCTGATTTGAACATATTTGATCAACGTTATTGCCCATTATAACAATATTAAAAATAGATAAGTGTTGGAATCACTCACCCAAAGTTTGTTTTCCGTTCAGATTGCGTCCATTGAGCTTAAAGCCGCTGTACTGTTGGGCTATGCACTCGGATTTCTCGTTGAATCGCTCGATGCTCTTGGCATCCCACCAGCGATTGATGTTGCCGAACTTGTCGTACTCGCGCCCCTGATCATCGAAGGCGTGTGTCAGCTCATGGCCCATGACCACGCCCATGGCGCCAAAGTTGAGACTTTTGGGATTGTTGATGTCAAAGAAGGGTGTCTGCAAAATGCCGGCAGGGAAAACAATTTGGTTTTTGGTGGGCGTATAGTAGGCATTCACCGTTTGCGGGGTCATGCCCCAGTTGGTCTTGTTCACCGGCTGATCGAGTTTCTTCAGGTTACTTTTTAGATTGTAGATGGCAACCTGGATGTTATTCTCAAAGTATGCATCGGCCGTGATATTGAGGTCGGCATACTTCTTGTCCAGCTCCTCGGAGTTAAGTATGTAGTCGGGAAAGCCAATCATATCTGAGATCTCGTTGGCCTTATCAATGGCGCGCTCACGCGTCTGCTTGTCTACCCAGCTGAGATTCTGTAAATTAAGTTTAAAGGCTTCGCGTATCTCGCCGATCATTTGCTCCGCCGCTGGCTTGGAAACGCCATGGAAGGCCTGGCGCACGAATATGGCACCCACTGCAAAGCCGACCACATTGTTCGTATCGGAGACGCAATAGCGCCACACCTCCTCGCCGCCATCGGAGCCCATCAACGCCTTACGCACGCCCTTATAGGCATCCCGGAAGGGCTTGGACAAGCAGCTGGTCAGCGTGCGCACTGCCTGCCAGGTCAGATAGTTGTTCAGAGTGCTGTAAGAAATTAATTATGAGCATATGTACATATGTACATATAGATTACGATCTTATTAGGAAAATTCTTCTTTACAAGCTAAAAGTCTAGTGACGAAAGCATACCTGTTAAATAATTATTAGTAATCATAATCATTAGTTATTAGATTATATTTGTAAAAAATCAGAAAAAAATAAAAAATAATCGTTTTGAGTATTTCGGATTATTTTTGTTTTTTTCTGATTTTTTAGATTTTTTTGGTTATTAATGACTATTTGGTAAAAAAAAACAAATTATTTTAAATTTTAACAATCAAAATAGCCATCAATACTAACTAAATATTATTAAACATTTCGTTTATTCAGAAAATCCACTAAAATAAATTCTCTTTTTACACAAAAAAAATTCGTCAAAGCAGTTTTTGTAACAGTTTTAACACAACAGGGGAATCGAACCCAAACTTTTAAAAATTTTGAGTATAACAGGTCAGAAACTCTAACTAGTGAGCTACGGAAATATGCTAGCTGCCTTCTGCTTTCTTCTGAATTGAACTGCTTTAAAGCAACTATATTCAAAAGCTTTGGCTACTTTGATTGTAAAAATTTAAAATAATTTGATTTTTACTAAATAATCTAAAAAAATCTAAAAATTCAGAAATAATCAGGAAAAATCAAAAATAATCCGAAATTCTCAAAACGATTATTTTTGATTATTTTTGATTTTTCCTGATTATTTTGAATAATCGTAATAATTTAAGATTTTTCTTTTATTCTTTCCAATCGTTATCATTAAGTAATCACAAATTTTTTAACAGTGAATTATATAATCACTACGATTATTTCTAATAAATAATCTAATTGATTAGTAATGCTAATCGAAATTTAACAGGTATGGACGAAAGCATTTACAGGCCCCGAAAGTTCGGTCTCCAATTTTGCGACAAACAACATTTATTTTAATTTATAAATTTATTAATTATTTGCCGATTGATCGACAACTACATTCTTTTTTTTTTGTCGTTTGAGTAAATGACTTGAATAATTACTGATGTACGAGTAATCACAATAGTTTTCGAGTTTAAAGACTTACATTTTGCCCGCATCCGTTTGCTGCATGCTCATAATTATATTGGAAAGGTTTTTGAGGAAGTCCGGTGCGTAGACAACGACAACCTCTTCCTCGGTGACGCGTCTGTTGACCAATTGCATGGCATTGTCAAAGTGATCGGTCCAATTGAGGAAGGGAGCCAGCTTGGTGAGATCTTTGAGTGTCATGTTGTGGTACATGGCCTCCTCGTTGCGTCGATCCTCCATCGGAATGGTGATATTCGCCAGTTTCTTCTCAAAGTTGATAACACCCTCCATTTGGGGACGTGCGTCTGTTTCATTAGCACCCAGTAGCACACAGATCTTGGTCATGTATTCGATATACTCGCTGAGCACCTTTCGGTGAATGTCCGTCTTGTTGTTGTAGTAGTCGGCAGTGGGCAAAGTTAGTCCGCCTTGGTCGATCTGTATGACATGACGCGACGAGTTCTTGTCGTCCTCGCCAATGGCCCAGCCAAACAAGCAGTTAAAGTTGTATCTAGAATATGGGAAGTTCAAATTAGTATGTATTTACATACACAATGTATACATATACATATATGTAGGTCTGTTCCGGTTTCACTTCTGGCCAGATTTTACAGAGTTTTAGTGAGTGAAAAATTCGGAAGAGATAAATCGATGATTTTTGCATGCTTAGCAAATATTTACTAAATACCAGGGATTAAAACCCTAACCGGAACCGTAACCTTTAACCGGTAAAAACCGATTGAAATTTAAAACCGTAACTGAAACCGAAACCGAAAAAAAAAATTTTCATTTGACCGAAACCTTTAAACCGAAACTCTGTAAACCAAAATAACCGTTTAGTGACCGTTTCATTTATAAGGGTTCATTTCGGTTTTTATTTAAATAATAAAGGTATTATAAAAATTGAAAAAAAGTTGTATTTCTGATTGTTATTTTAAAAATTAAAAATAAGAGTTATGGTGTAAATTTTATATACAATTTTAAAAGCATGTTTTATTTTCAATTTTTATTATAAAAATTAAAAAAAACAAGTTAAAAATAATTTTCAACGAAAAATTTTGAACTGTTTAGATTTTTCCCGACTCATAAGTCTTGTTTGCGATCTCTGATATTTTGTTTTTAGTTTTATATTTTATTTTTGATTTTCTTTTCTATTTTTGCCTATTTAATTATTACTACATATGTATATTATAAATATAATTATATTTATTTTAAGAATTTTTTTTTGTAAACCGAAATAATACCGGTATTTCAAAACCGAAACTTACAAAAACTGGTTCACCGTTACGAAACCTTTATTCAATAATTTGTCGTAGCCGATAACCGAAAACCTAAATGAGAACATAACCGAAACCGTAACTGAAACCGTTATTTGTTTCGGTTTTAATCCCTGCTAAATACTTAAATATTTTAGGAGCGATGATCAGATAAGCATCATCAGATAATTTTTAAATTATTAATTCGATTTTTTAATTTCAGAGGCAATTTAACTGCAAATCGGACAATAGGTTGGAATGATATTCGTTAAATATAAATGACAGCCTGAACAGGGCTGATAGTCAAACTCTGGGCAGATCTCTGGGCAGTCACTCACTTGTTGTGCAATATCTTCAGGGCGCTGCCCAGCTTCCATTTGGTCACATTGTAGCCACTCTGCGTCACATTCCAACCGCCAATCTTGGTGAGCAGATCATTCATTGGCTTTGCGCCCAGTTTCTCCATGTGCTCGTCCACATCCAGACATGACTCGTAGTAGACCTTGGCCTTCTTTTCCGCATTCGACTTGAAGCTTTTGGCAGGTTTATCCAAGACGTTTCGAATAATCAGCTGATTCATCTGCTCCAACTTCCCAAAGGTGCCCCATGTGGATTTCCCTTCAGGTATGGGATTGTTCTTAATCCACTGATTACTGCAAGAGAAAAAGTACACATTTAAATTGGTCTTCAATTGATGGACTGTGGACTTTCGATAAATAAGTAGTACCCAATTCAACTCAAAACCATTCATCACTTGCAACAATATCTTCTTTTCATTGTGAAAATGTAAGTTAATCTAAATATGCTAACTTACATTGCAAAGATACTTATGTCTGCAGTATTAAGATATGTTGTCTTTTAGTAATCCAGAGATATATTTACTATAGCATCTGTAGGACAGATACATAATACTCAAATTCACAAAAGACTCCATAGCAGATAGATTTAATCTTATTGCACATTCCTGAATGTATATTTGAAATCAAAAACCCCTTTTCTTACCACGCATATCCATAAAAATCGTCGCAGGGATCTACACTGACATCTATAGACTTAAGTATCTCACTCGAGGCAAATATGCAGTGCTCGTTGAGACAGGGCAGCTCATTGGCCGACAAACAGTCTGGAATCATATTCAATTAGTACGGCTTCCGATCAGTGATTGATAGATAATATCAAGCCATAACCATGACAAAAAACTAAGCAAATTGTATTAAGAAAAATGTTGCTAATGCAAATATTTGTTTATGTGCTAAACGCATCTTCTAGTTTCTAAAAAATTTACCCAATTAGATGTTGTATTATTACTTAAAGAAAATCTCTCTTCTTAACAAATTTGCTATTAACGATTACGTTATTGTCATGGCTATGGCTCAATACTGTGTATATGATGTTTAACTTACCCTTCTTGTGGGGCTGGACATGGACCACATGCTTGGTGTTATCACTGGATCCATTCGACCACATCAATGTTAGTAGAGTGAGAATCACAATGGACATCACAAATGTGGTAATTAGAAGCCATTTTTCAGTTTTATTCCGTGAACGCCAGTTCCATGTGGCCTGTCAATTGTCAACAACAAAGATTCAGCATATCATTAGCATTATTGCATTAGCAATATTAGCATTATTGTATTAAACACGAAAATACGTACAGATTTTAAAATGCTTTAAAGCACAAACAATAATATTAACATGAAGTTAACCAATATTATTAAATGACTTTTGTAAACAATATTTAAGCTTTATAATTATATTTTATTTATATATGCAATCAAGGCATATTTCAGAAACTTTCAACAATATCTTCCTTGAGTAATACTATATTAACATATGTAAATCTACATTACTGGCAGATGGTCGAGCCAGACACTATAAGTGTATAGATATTTATTTATATAGTATATATTATTGATCAGTATAAGTCTGCATGAACGCTCAACTATAAATGTTCCCCCGCAAATAGAAAAAGCTATTTGAAAGTATTTATTATTATTTATAATCGATGTAGGGCTCTAAAATCTATGACTTTACAACTGATCGCATGAAAAGATAAAAAGTCTCTTTCTCTTCTTTGCTCTGGATCTTGTAAAGATCCCAAATATTTTATAAAAATAAACGCAATTAAAAGTTTATCACTCTTTTTTAACATGTGCACTCACCATTCTGCTGAAAACTAAACCATTGCACTATGGTATAAAAACCGGATATTTTGGCATAAACTCTAAATATAAAGATAGAGACTTGAAATTTGGCATGAACTTTAGTTAGACTAATTTAGAATTTTGAATTCTTTTTTCTCGGATTTGGTCCACTCCTTTACCCGCCCCTCACATACAACTATGCAAAAAAGGGTAAAATATTTATATAAAATCTAAATATATAGCTAGAGGCTTAAAAAAAAACCTTCCTCCCCGACTAAGAAAAAAGTAAAAAAATTTTTCAAGCTTAAATATTAAGCAATTTATTTTAAAAGTTGCATGTTTGATGATTATATTTAAATAGAATTTACAATTTAGTTTGTTTTTGAATTTGACCATGTTTTCACCTCGCTCTCCATCTAAATCTGAGAAAAATCCGATTTTTCAGCCAAAATTCCCACCTACAACATGCGATTTATCACGAAAAGGAACAAAATCGAACAGAAGGATTATTAACATCTGATTCTAGATAGTTTAGCTAATAACCTTAACGCAAAACTCTCGTGATGTTTTGTGATGTACCAATGTACAGCTTAACGGAACAGGAACACATTTGTTAGTTTTTAGCTAAAAATACACATGAACAACACAGTTGACCATTGCACAATAACCACAAATACTAAAAACCTTTGCTACTAGCGTTTTTTAAATACCTTTATCAACTATGTTCATATTTATAATTTTTTATAATGCTTACATAACACACACAATTCGTTCTGTGAAAGTTGCAATTATTTTTCCCGCTCTTTTCAGTTCATATGGCAAGGTTCAATAAGCTGACTTTCAGCGGGCTTAAAAATTTAATGGTAGTCCCGAAATATCTAAAAAAAATATTTTTGTTTGCTTCGGAGTCTTTAGATTTAGGAAATACAAACATTTTTAAGAAACTGAACAACAAAAAATTTGAGTTAATGCCAAAATATCTGACTTTTTTACCATAGTGCATTGCTAGAAATTATGAGATTTCTTGAAAACAAGCGAAATTATTTGCAGCACTAAGATAAGAATTCAAACATTGCAGAATTAGTGAAAGAAATTGAGGAGAAGCTTTATCAAAGGCCCCATAAGAAATGTGGAGCACACAAAGTGTTAAGTGGCGGCGGGTAACCTTCAGACTAATAAAATTGTTGACATTGCTTTTTGGGTCATTGTCATGTGGGGGCGCCTCCCCTCACCCACTGTATCTAGAAAAAGACAGACGGCGAGAAGAACAGAGCAGATTGAAAGAGACGCGCGAACAAGCGAACAGATTTTTTAAGTGGATCGTGGGAGCAGGTATAGTAGTTGTATATATAGAGTTGTATCTGTATCTGTATCATCCGTATCTGTAATCGTACTTACCCGAGCCGTGTGATAGCGTATCTGCATGCCTGGGTGTCCCGTCGCCTCGTTCAGCTGTATGCCTCCAATTGAACTTGAATCATCTTCCGTAAATTCGGTCTGTTTGTAGCGTGTCATCTGTTGGAATCGAATAACAGAGATTCAATGTGATTCGGTTGGTTACAATCTGCATTATGTTAGTAGAGATGCGCAATGATCTAGATTAAGATCTAGCTATAGTCGGTGCGACTTTAATTAAGTCGATTATTATCAAGTAAGTAAATTGCAAGCGAGCGAGCACAAAGTGATTTCGATGTCACACAGATGAGTACAATATTTCTCCAACGGATAGAATCAGTAAAAAACTTCCAATATTAGCATTAGAATACTCTTCAAAATGAAAACAGTAAGAAATATATTTATATTTTCTGATAGAAAACATAATGGCAAAAGATATGTACATCTGATAAAAAAAATAATTATAAATAAAGTTTCTCTTTTATTTTTCAGCTTTTTTTTGTTTTTAGTTTGCACAAAATTACAACGTAAATGAAATTTGCATCTCACTGTCAAGTTAGAGGGCATATTTGTATATCGTACATATTGAATTCCCTAGCGGTGTACTCAAGTGTTGTTTGTTTATTTATTGTAGATCTGATAAAAGAGTGAAATACTCAAACTTATCCGCACATTCACATACATTCTCAGATGTAGGAATATGCGGGAGATTTTCAATTTTTATTACATGGGCTTTTGCTTGGAGTACAGTCGGGCTTTTTATTTGTTTGCTCTTTCTCTCGCTATTTCTCCCCAACGATCTCTTGGACCGGCGTCTTTATAACTTGTGCTTTTTCTCACATTTTGTTCGCCAACCCCGCTCCCGCTTTAATGGCCCATAACCAGCCGCTTTGTTGAGATTTGGCATTTGTTCAGGTCACATCTACGTAATTTTAACCCATTGTTGTCCTACATAAATTACTTTGCATGTCAATGGAGACAGTTGATCTCCAGATTATATACTGAAATTGACAAGATCAGCACATGGAAATAATATATAAATATTTAACCTATTTTCTTATTTATATATTAGACATTCTATTGTGGTGCCAGCTAATGCATACTATAAACAAATAGTTATGTATACATCGAGCATTTTATATTTACATAAGTTCGCAACACAATCAAAATACGACTTTTCAAAGGAATATTACGCATTACAATTGTGGCGTTCTTAGTTTTAAATAGCAATCTGTAAACAAAAGAAGCTTGAGTAGAGTAATTAATTGTAAAGAAATCTTTTTTATAAGAAGTTTCATTATATAGAAAGATGCTTGTTTTCCTTAAATGTCATTATAATGTACTTTCCACTTCTTGTATAAAAGTGGAAATAATAAAAAGTTAATAAATATTAATTGAACGCATTTAATCATAGAAAATCTTTAAAGAACTAAACTCAATACTGTTTAATTGATTTACAAACTAAGTAGTTTGTGTAAATTAGAAGTCTGCAGGGCATTATTATTATTGAAGATGAAATGGAAATGTGCAAATTATTGTTGAATAGACGTGACATGTTTATAAATGCGATTGTATCCCCATATGCTTTTATTACCTATATGCGTATTTATAACTATATAGATATTGCTTACGATTTTATCGCTATTTGCCCATAAAAATCTGAATGCAAACTGTTTGATAAGCGAAATATCCAGTCACAACAACACATAGGCACACACACACACACACACCTACCGTGCTGCAATCGGTGAGCCACATTTTCAGCAATTAGGCGACAGCTTCAACAAAATTAACAATGAAAAAAGTGAACTTGATTAACGTCAAAACAAAAATACGCTCAGTTTATATAGTTGATTTAGTGTATTTTTTTGTTTGTTTTAGTTGTTTTTGTTTTTGTTGTAGTTGTTGGGCAAGTGTTGGCACGCGTAGGGCTAATTGGTTGGGCGTCTAGATCTTAGACTGGTCGAGTAAGGGAGGCCAGAGATAACGCGTGTACACAATATCCGATGTTCATCCCATGACCGTTGAATGTGCACTGAACGATGCCGAGCCGCCTCGATACCGAGCTGCCTCGATACCGATGAAAATACCGATGACGATGGCGATGGCGATACCCACAAACGAGGCGAATCTGAAACTATAGCCCCATACTACACATATACATATACATATACACATGAATTAGGCTCCTGGGCTCGGTTCTAGCATTCAAATAGTTTTGCACCATCAGCAAATTAATTGACTCAATTGTGTAACTCAATGTGCGAATGAGTGTTTGAGTGAGTGTATTCGTATGTATCAATGTCCAAGCACTCCCTTTAACTTGATTGTATATAATGCCAAAGAATTCGCTAAGCGAAAGATCACCATAATTTTAATTGTTATTACTATACAATTGATTGGCATGCCAACATCAATATTGACGCTGTCAATCCCCAATTGATTTAAGGAACTCATAACTTTTCTGAAATGAACATATGGGCATTTCCACAGAAAGGTCCACCGCGGCCGAAAACGTAAAATTGATCAAAAATTCACATCTTTTGAAATTTTCTTCCAGAAATGTATTTAAGTTATTTATTTGAGCAATATACACTAGAAGAAATTCAATAGGATGAAGATTAGATTCTACATGGGAATAAATTCACTTTTTCCATATTTATGTCAATTTTCTTAAAAATTGACTTCCAAAATGGACCGTTTGTGTTTTAACGATTACACTAAGTAGGACAGTAAAATTATAACATGAACCATTTTAATTCAAAGAAATATATTGAAAGTTGAATTTAAATAAGTTTTTCGGGCTGTTTTGGATATAAAATTTAAAAATAGAGAGACAGAAAGAACATAAAAATAGTGATGGTAAAAAAATGTCCCGTGCGCGATGTCCCGTGCGAATATACGTCAAATTGAATTAAAAAAAAAGTGACAGTCATCTTTGAAAAAAATCATAACCATTTTTAAGAGGCATCAATGCACAAGAGTTTAAAATTAGTTGCATTAAAATATTGCCTCTGGATTCGCTGAAATTTGCGTTTGAATTGGTTGACCTCACAAGTCACTTCCATTTCGTGTCCCGTGCGAATCACTTGAATTTTGCTATTATCTTAAAAGATAAAAATTACCCAAAATCAATCTTTGCACCAATGAAAGAGCTAATCAAATGCTATATGTTAAGCCCTTCATCAAAAAAAAAAACCGTTTCCTTTTTACCGTTTTTTTACTTTGAATGTGTACGAATGTCCCGTGCGCGAGTTTGGAAATGCCCATATGTAAATTAAGCATTTGTTAACGAATGTGAATATGTCAGACATTGTGTATCCCAATTATCTGAATGTTTACAGAAATTAAATTAACTATCCCACAATATGGAAAGCCACAGGACAACAACCAATGATGTAAGCACTTGACGAAATATAGGCAGACCTCAAATTGGTTAACTTATTGGGAATATATTCAAAGAAAATTATGGAAATATTTAAATTGAAAATGTGTACCCATTTTTAAAAACATAAATTAATTTAAAATAATTCAGAGTGTAAACTGATTTAGTTTGCTAAAATTGTTGGCCAAAAGGTGATCTGAAAATTACTTGCGAATATAATTAAAAACAGTATGTAAATATTTAAATAAATATAATGAAATAAATTACTTGAATGAATGTAATTATTTATTTGGAAAAACATATACTAAATATATGTAATTCCGTTTGAAAAGTGAGTAAACTATTTTTAAGAATCGCCATGTTTAACAGAGTTGATAATTCAAGACAACATCACAGAAATACGCAAATCACAAAATATTCCATTTTAAGGATTTGAAAGATTGTTAAAAAAGTAATTATTTATCTATTTTCCATATTACACACCAACAAGAAATTCAATAAATTTTTAAAGCTGAATTTACCCATTGTTATCAGTAAAAAGCGGTATTTACTCTAATGTTGTTATATTTCTTACCCACAAGATCTATTTACTCTAATGTTGTTATATTTCTTACCCACAAGATCTATTTACCATATTTTAAAATATGATCTAATAAGAAATTAGTACTATGAATATTATCTGTTCTGTGTGCCATGTTTGACATTACCTGCGTCACATAGGCAGTGTCCACTGTATTTATTTTGTATGACTTACAATATGCTGGCAATGCCCATTTATCGCCATCGACCGAACATGAGTTTTCCGACCAAATGAAAACTGTTGCGCAGTTAATTTTTGTTGTTTTTTTTGCGATTTTCTTTTGGCTGCCAACTCGGTTGGCTGCGAGGGACGACGACGTGTTCGCCACGGGGTGCAAGGGCAATATTTGCCCAAAGTTAGCCCCGACATGCACTGGAAATGTTGAACCCGTGTAAACACACAAGGAAAACTTGCAACTATCCAATGTAAACAGATATTAAATCGCATTTGCCTTCGCATAAGACATCTTTCGATTGGCTGAAGGCCAAACATGACGATGACACTCCAACTCAATCGAATCGAATTACAAGCTGCATCAATGACAACGAAAATGAATAATTTAGAAGAGAGAGAGAGAGAAATGCAAGAAGTTGTTTTTAGAAAATTATCTGAATCTGGATCAACATACAATTAACACCAAGATATCAACAAGTGATATATATGTATGTATAAATTAGCTATATGTCAAACTGACAAATACTGAACCAACTACAGATTCGCAGTGCACCAGATTCGCGCCATACGATCACGAGGTGCTAAGCAGATAAAAAAGTGAGACAAATAAATCATAACTAATTTTATACCCAAGCATTATAATTATTTTAAGTTGAATGACCATGACTCTGCATATTGTTGTATCGAAATTTATTCTTTTACAAACTTCCTGTATCTAATTATTGCCTTTCAAACAAACAAAAATTAGTGTTTCGCTTGACTTGTAATACACTGAAAAACCATGTCAAATTTCATAATTTTCACTAAGTCAAATGACATTAGATAAAAGTTTTATTCAACGCTTCATATTCGCACAATTGCAAAGAATTTGAAAATTAACCTGTAGGTTCCATTGTACTTTCTTTTTCTTAATGTATTACAAATTTTGAAGATAAATCTTCTGACAAAGTATTGAAATTCAGAACTCTTTCTCAAAACTGCCGATTCTATTGGTTTTGCTAATAAATACAAATTTTCAATTTAAGAAATGTTTAAGCATGCTAAGAAAATTTTCGTTACTTTCAGAACATTTTATTATTGTCCTAGGAGATAATTAGTTAACATTGAAACTGGCAAAATTTTGCGAAATTCAAAATTTACATAATTGTTGTCTAAAAAATTTTTAAGATTACTATCGAATATGATCACATCCTCTATCTTTAAAGCTACTCTAGTAATTATTTTGTTTTCCTTAAGTAGTGGGCTTTGTGGTGAAATTATTTGGACACATCGATCCCAAGATGTTCAAAATACTAATGTGTGTGAAATCTTAAGTTTACAGCTTCAAAAAGATTAAAAGAAGTTCAAAAATTTCTCTTATAATTACAATCAAAAGAATACCAAAATTGTTGCCTTAATTTTCGAGGCTTTCAGTTTTATCCAATGTGCTTTCCAAAAAAGAAATCCCAGAAAAAAAAACAAAAATTACACAAGCAAAATCCTCAAAATATTTATAGAAATAAGCTGAAAACAAAATATTCGTACGTCTTATTAGACATTCATCCGCATATTTAGACAAAATGAGAAGCACGTGTATAAAAAAACGCAAATCTTGTAGCTTTCTACAGCTCGTAAATATTGCCAGAAACAAAATTAAAAGTCAAGAAAAGAAATTGACTTTGTCTTTCGAAAACTGAATACTCTTACTTCATTATTGAATTGTAAATAAATTTAAATTAAATATCGGTACCAATCGATATATGAAATTGTAAGAAATGTAATAAACAGGTCCTAACCGAGATATTGAGTATAATTTATAAAAGTACTAAATAATAATATATAATAATAATAATACCCTCAGCGAGGGTATAAAGTACAAACAAATTATTAATCAGTATAGATTTTGGCAAACTGCGCAAATTTCTGGATGGACGTGTACACAAACTTGGCTGGTTGGTGGATTTGTGAGTGGCACAGATGCCTGGAGAGGGGAAGGGGAAGGGGGAGGGGTGAAAGAAGTGGGGGGTGTTTGTTAATAGGACCTAAAAGTGCAATTCCCAGCACAGCATCAGCATCAGCAGCTGTTCATGCGCCAAATTGCATTTGAGGCAAGTTCAACTTTGGTTGCCATCGCATAAATGTAATCGAATTCACACACACACACACACACACACAGTCAACGCACACAAACAAACACTTCAAACTTTCCGCTCTCGCGCTCGCTCTGTCTCTGTCTGTCTCTCGTACGCTCTCTTTAGTTTGTTCTTCTCTCCTGCTCTTTCGCTTGACACTGCTTAGCTTTTGTGACATATGTTAGACATATGTCTTGGATCGAATTGACTGCAGGCTCCGTTTACAGTGCAGGCTCTGCAATTTATGTATACCACACGCACTCCTCACTAATGGTGGGCTGACTGCCTCAAGGGGGTGTGGCAAAGTGTATTAGTTGTTGTTGTTGTTGTGGTGGAGGAGGGGGACAACCGCGTGCTGATTAAATTGTGAAACCAATTAAAAATTTCATTTGCTACAAATTCATTTACGCTATTGAGAGCCAACAGAGAGGCAGCGAGAGAGTGTGAGAGAGGGAAATGGATGAGTGGAGAAGAATGATGGATGGGGAACTTAGTTGCCAACAGCAGCAGCAGTCGATGGCCTGCAGCATTGTTGATATCGCACAAGTACACACACACACACACACACACACACACACATGCACACAGTTCTATAGAATAAGGGAGAGAGGAAGCGTAAGAGAGAGGGCGAGAGAGAGAGAGAGCGCGTGGCGTGCGCTCTTTGCCTACCTTTGCGCTCATTTTCTTTATGCGCCTGAATAGATGCAATAAATTTTTTTCTTCTCTTGCTGTTGCTGCTTTTCATGTTGTTTGTTGTTGTTTTTATTGTTGTTTGTTTAATTGTTTGTTTGTTTATTTGCTTGTTGTTTTTTTATTTGATACACTACTCAGCTTTACAATTTGTGCGCTACTTTTCACTTATTTGTTGCTTCCACTTCATTTTAGGTTTGATTTTTGTTTATGTATTTTTCCGAATATGGTTTGTTATTGTATTTTATTGTTTATTTTTTATTATTATACTTTTTGTGCTTTGCTACTTGAGCTTGCGCTGGTCAAAGCGTTTAATTTAATTTAAGCCACATTGTCGTTGCCCGATTTGTTTATAATTTTCAATTTGCGACGAATAAACGATTAGAAAAAAAAATATGCCAACTGATTTGGCTGCCGCTGCTGGCGCTTGTGCTGCAACTGAAATTCCACCACCGGAGCCAGCAGACTAAAGCCTCCAAAAGCCAAGTCAACGGCGGGCCGAGCCGAACAATGTCACTATCAAGCCGAAAAGTAAAAACATCCATAAGCACACATAAGCACAAACACACATACGTACACACACACACATACACACACACACACACAACAATGGCTAGCCGAGCGTCGATGCTGTGAAAAGCTACTGCTACCCGTTGGAAAAACAGTAAAATAGAAGAAAACAACAATGACACACGAGCGTAGTAGAAGCGCTAAGCACACGAACACACACACACACACACACACACACATAAACATACCCTCACCGTATTCCGGGAATCGTTAGAGGGGATGACCTGCCCTACTGGAGTATTGCCTGCTTGGATTTTGATTGCCAGCTCAAAACGACAATGCGCAGTTGCAGTACAAGTGTCCAGTGGCAACACTTATCGGTGTTGCCATATCTCTGATTTCAATCTAATCGCCAGATGGCGTTGCAATACCCGTCACAATTCAGTTAGCAATTCGGTCTTTTAGAAGAAACTTTTCCTTTAGTTAATCAGAAAAAGCGTAAAAAAAAAGCAACGTATCCCAAACTAAAATTTATTTAAAACTATTTACAACAACTTCATAAAGCTTAAAAGCGCTCAAAAGAATTCTTCTTAAAGCTTTGAATTCAAAATGTTCAGAGTTTGAATTGAAGAATTGAATCAACAGCAATAATAAAGTGGTAAATATTTTTCATAAAATATATTTAAGATATTACAGATTCGTATGAGATAAGCTAAGTAGTTTAGTTAGTTTTACGACAAAACCATCGTAAGCTTTACTGCTTACGAAATAATTGTAAATGAACCACAGAATGAAAAGAAAACCAATTGTACTAAATACAGTCGAACTTCCCTAACTCGAATCACCATTATGTAAGAAAACGTTCGAATAAGGGAGACTTCGAGCTAGGGGATTTTTTTTTTTGTTTTTTAAAAGAAACTACAAATGCATTCAAATTTAAATGTCATCATAATTAATTTTCCATTTTTTATTAATAAAAACTGTTGCTGAGATACCAAATTTTTCTTCAACTTCAATTTATTTGGTCTATTTTTAAATTCCTTAACTATTAAGTTTGAATATTCCTTTAAGCATTTTTAAACATTTTAGTACACTGATGCGCTGACAAAGAAGTACATTTCGAACATCTTTCAATGCAATATTCTATCATATTCCACCATTATACTCACCATATGTTAATGAACATCAATATTTAATGTCCAAAATAGCCAGTAACAAAAGCATAAAACAGAAACGAAAAAAAAATTCAAACATTATTGGAGATTTTCCCGCAAAATTCGACTTACAGAAGCACGGGCCAATATTTTTGTTCGAGTTACGGAGAAATTCGACTTATGGAAGTTCGAGTTACGGAAGCAGATTTGTATGAAATTTGCTCAGTATGTATGTAAAAAATTGACATGGATATTGTTTCAGAGAGTCAGATTGTCTGCAATTAAGATTAAATTAAATCAAAGATATTCAGCAAATATCGACTGAATGGAAATAGCTTTATTTTTAAATGATCTAAATCTGAAATCTTAATCTACATCGAAATTTACATATAAAAGTTTTAGTATAAACAAATAAGTCAGAGATCAATGCTTCAGAGCATGGGAACAATGTTGTATCATACTCCGAAAATCTAGTTACACTTATGAATAAATGCAAGAAAAAAACAAAAAATCCGTTAGAAGTTGTTGATGTTGCCTCGAATAAAATACGTATTATGTAATGTATTCATTGGGCTGCCGGTCTTGGGAAAATAACCTTAATTAATGTGTCAGCAAACTACCAAATGCTTTTATTGTTATCAATGATATCGGACGTTTTTTTTTTGCTTGTGCAATTTTCTATCAACATTTGCCCTGTTATTTTCAAGTATTTCGTTAATTTTAAATAATTGAAATACGTTGCGATAAAGTTTTATGAAAAAGTGACTTCAGTGCATTTGAATTACAGTTAATTCAACATTCAGTAAGTAATTTTATTACTTATCGCGATAAAATGTCTTGAAAGGCGCTTTAAACAAATTAAATAACAATAACTAATAGGACAACAAAAAGTATGCAATAATTTGTATAGCCCAAAAGTATGCAATAAACCTTTTTCTCCTAGCAAGATTAATTTTTCATAAAGTCAAATTATTTGTTAGCTTAAAGTTAGAGAGTCTCATGTAAATGCATACTCATTATATACGCGCAATTAAAGTTATATTTATTGTATTGTGCCAGATTAAGACTAAATTGTTTCTAATCTATAATGCAGTAAATAACTAGAATTATCCATGCTTACCGCCCCTTCGCGCCATAACTTGACCGATGTTGCTCTTCGTCTTTTATATCTTTTTCACAGGATTGTGGTATTTTCATCTGCGATTAAATTTCTTACCACACCTTTGAGTTTTGTTTTTATTACTACTAAGTGCATCAAGAACTTCTTAAGTTTTCAGCATTACCATCGATATCTGGAATTAGCTTTGCTACTGTGTATTAAACTTAGTATTATCTTAAGACATTATTTATTTTGATTCAAGACTTTCTAATGATGGACCATCAGCTTAGGTTTTTCGTGTTCGTATAGTTGTATAAAATAAAAGTACGCCTTACAAAATCATTCACGTAGCCAGTCTTCTTTTCTTAATTTATGAGTATTACTAAATTATTATATATATTTAAAATGAAATATTTTTAGTAGAATTAGTTTATTTTTTATTTTAAGTTTGTATGTACATATGTTGGTACTTTTCAGTTGATATTAAATTTATTTAAATTGACTATATTTAAACTGATTTTATAATTAAAGTGCACACACGCTGAGTGGCTAATTTGACACTAAATTAACGGGCAAAATATTTAAATCATATCGATATTAAACAAATTTCAAGTAATCTAAATTTGCAACATTAATAATAAAAGAAATATAAATTTCTTACCGAACTTTAGAAAGAAAGCATGTAAAAATGAAAATATTTTAGCACATTGCTGTGTACTTATCATTTTGACCATAAGTCGACTTCGTAGAAAGCACACAAATGTTCGTGGCCCATCGACAATTGTTGCAAGTGAGTAAAGCAGTAAATATTTGGCTTTTGCTTTTTACAACAACGCGAGTGCATTGTGTGCGAGTCTGAGTCTTGAACTCAGTCTCAATTTCAGTTGCGTTTGAAGTTGGCAGCTGTTTGGTGGCTTCTCAAAGCTGGTCATAAACGAAAAGTGTTAAAAGTCACTGTCTTGCTCCAAAAATAAAAGTAAAAGTAATGCTCTTGCAGTTGTTGTTGTAATCATTTAGAGTTTAGCCGTTGATATTTCTTATATAGCTGACACATCTGTCAGTTGTATATGAAATCCATTTTGCTTCTGCCTCTATATATTTCCCTGTCCCTGTCCCTGTCCCTGTTTCGGGCATCTTCCATCGCTTCGTCATGCATATCATTAATAAGCCAACAAATTAACGTGTTCTATACCGGAAAAAAACTTGCGCCTCTCACGTCAACTCATGCCAATTACAACAACAAATCAGTTTTGCACAATTTTGCGTGTTCTGTATTACCAAAACACAAAAAAATAAAATTTTTTTTTTGTTTTGTAAACTTAAAGTATGTTTACTTTCCAAGCCGCAACTTAAATACTCTAACAAACTTATGAAAAATATTTTAAATCAAAAAGTACAGGGAAAAGTAAACATTTTGTATAAACATTAATTTTAGACGATGATTAAATTTATAAGCAAAGACAAACAACAACAAGCTAAAAAATAGCTAAATTTAAAAATTAAAAAAAAATATTTTTTGATATCTAGGCACCATATACATAGTATATATTAAATAAAGTTGGTTTAATAAGAAAAAAGGTTAAATTCTGTTAACAAGTGTATTTTCGATTTATTTTTGTTTACCTTTCAAATATCGATAGCAAACTTTTGTTAAAGTGTATTTCATCTTGAGTAAGGGCACAATGAGCAGGTAAACAATTAAAAGCAACAACAATTACAATTACAGTAACACAAAAAAAAAAACAATAACAAAAGTAATGATGACTCGCTGACACAACAACAACATTAGTATTTGCAGTCGCAGTAGCCTCAAAAAACAAGCTGATCAACAGTAAGAGAGAGAGAGAGAGAGAGAGCGAGAGCGAGAGAGGGAGATGGAGGAAGCTCTGGGCTGTGGGCTGTGGGAACCAGTTTAAAACCGTTGACGTGATGCCGCCAGCGAATTAGTTGCAGTTAGTCGGCCAGGCCTTAAACATGTCTCAAAGCGATCGTCGGAATTGTGTTGTTGTGATTTGCCTTTTGGCCGCCTTGTCAGCGGGTGAGTGTTCTCCCCAGGGATAAGCTAACAAATGAACGGATTACCAGTGTCAGGGATTAAATGAAATGAATTATTCTGTTACCGCAGTGTACGCCCAGGGCGGAGGCGTTACCTGGGGCGGAGGCCAAAATGCCGGAGTCGGAGCCGGAGCCGGTGCCGGTGCCTGGTCCAATTCCCAGCAAGGTGGTCCCGGCATGCATCCACCCGGTAGTCTGGGCGGCCAGGATCCACAAATCAGCTACGGCTATGGGGGCGTCGACTCCCGCGGCAACAGCTACGGCGGTGCCGGTGGCAACGGTGGATACTATGTTAGCGGGACGGACGAGCACGGACGTCCCTTCTCCTACAATGGCGGCGTGGGTGGACAGCCGCTGCCTGGTCAGCCTGGCTATCCCAACAACTACTACCGATCCAGTGCAGGCGCTACTGTCGCCTCTGTGGGCGTGGCCCTCGTCATGGCCGTACTCGTCTCCAGAACCTAAGCGAACCTCACATTCCACATTCTTATCCCATCATTTTTTTTTATAGTCCATAAGTTTTATTTATACAAATGATATACCAAAATTATTGTGATTTGTGAACAATAAATGTGCGTTTGTTAAAAACATTTATGCTAAGCATCAAACACGTGTCTTGTATTGTTACCAACTTAAAGGGCCATTGAATCCCTGCCAGAAATTAAGTAATTAACTCGCAATTGAATGTCAGTTTGTTTTATATAATGAAATTCACAATTAGCACAGTGAATAATTAATGAGTAATTAATGGATTTGCAAATTACTGAAAGAGCGCATGATTTTTATTATTTGGTTGATAAAATATTGCTTCGTGTTGAATGCACTCATTAGGTTCAATCTCATGTGTCATATTGCATTTCCACATTTACATATATTCAATTCAAATGATATGACCATTAATTAAAGTCAATTTACGAGCCCTCAAATAATGAGGCAGTAACTGATATGAGTGTACGTATTTACAGGCAGGAAGTGTTCTTGAATTTACAGCCTGCATACACGAAAATGGCCAAAACGTGTTCAATAATTATATTTTAATATTATATAAAAATGTTTTATTAATTACATTGATAATCGTAATAATTATAGATAAATATAACACCAATGGAAGGTAAGTATTGTAGCTATAATATTTACAGACAGGAATAGCATTTAAGGCTCTACAATGCATATTCGAATTAAAATATATTTTACATGTATGTAAGCAGACACTTCAGGCCATAAAAGTCGGTCAAAGCTAAGATAGAATAAGGATATGCTATTCGAAATGAGTTCAAGTTAAAAACAAAACATTCTTGAAAAAAAAAATCCTTATAATTGCCTTGTTGAGAATAATATTTAAATTAAGAATCATGGAGTTATCTTACGTACTCAGAAAGTCTGCAAAATTAAAGAACGCTTTAAGAAAATAGGAAGTTTTCTAAATTTATATATTCAGTGTGTGTAAGTGATAGTTTTTTAAAAATTGTTGATTCCAAATTTCTTAAAAAACATGTTCAGAGCGAAGTAACCAGCTGGCTTATGTTAAATTTAATTTTAAACTAATTTTAATTTGTTTATTAATATTTGAAAACTTTCTTTGTTTTATTTTAAGAATACTATTCTTAAATATAATTGAAATAATTTCTAATGAAATCAGTTTTTCGTCATTATGTTCTCAATTTTCAATTTAAAATCTCTCTTCTATCCGCTTTCCTTTAACTTAGTTTTCTCAGCTCAAAACCTGTTTTAAGTACTAAATTCAACAAAATTTTCTCATAATCAACTTTTAGCTTGTTTTAGTTTACCAGTTTTTGAAGCATTTTCATTGTTTTCCGTTTCCAATTGCAAACAGTGTAAATCAGTTATTAAACAGATTTTAAATCGAACTTAAACTGTTTATGTAACCCTGACAATAAGACAAATTTCAGAATCGTAGCTTAAACACTTGTCGAGTTATAAATAGTTTGTAAGACAGTCTAAGGCTGTAATTTCCCACGCAGTTGCACAACTTAATCGACTGTCAACAACATCGTCACCCACAACATATGTAGATACTACACTCGATGGGTATGAGTCGTATAGCCCAGAACCGCCCATGTAATTAGCCCAAAACGACGCGAACACATAAAATATTCTAATGTGGCCCAAAGAGGAGCTTGTAAACTGTAGCAAACACCTGTTGATAAAGCACGAGCTGCGAAACCTCAACTGAATCATTCAGTTATGAGCTCATCTATACAAAACGAAAACGAAAACAGAACGCCCAAAAAAGATATTCTGTATCTTAATACGACTATACCAGATACACGAGTATTTATTCATTTAGATACTAATTGGTGGGTACAACTGCGACTCACACGAATGCGAATACGTACATAAATGAATCCGAATATGTACGAGTGTGCGAATGCGAATACAAGTAAGATAACTCTGAGTGCTGCAATGTACTGTGGAACAAAGTGTAAACAAAGTGAAGGCATAAAGTACATTGTATTTATGCATAGTTTTCTATCGATAACTAAATTAACTTAATTTCTGAAATAATAATAATATTAATTATTTTGTCAAATTTACTTTTGAAATCAATTTTCAAAAATATGTTTGCTATTACAGTTAATTTTGTTGGAACAGTTTTTCATCTATAAACAAATCTACGACTTGTCTATTTTAATATCTATATTTTATCCATTGCGTGTTAGCTAAAAAAAATATTTGTATCATGTTTTAGTCAAGTTTTATTTTAATATAACGCGAAACTTATAAGCTTTTTTAAAAAACGTACATTATTATGATTATAAAATTAGTTTTAAGATTTTCACGAGTGATAATTATTTATTTATGTAGGGTGGATTTATAAAAGTCTAATTAAAAGCTTTATATATGAGTGAAAAAAATTAAAAATCACATTTAAGCACTATTTATAATTTTTATTTATTTTTTTAACAAAATAAAAATCACAATTATTTATTGTGTTTGGGGAAGAACTTTTCCAATATTGTTGAATGTTTTTAAAACCAATACTACATTGTTGATTGATCTACTCAGTTAATGTACATTTGCTAAATCGATCTTTTGGCCCCACTGTGCGTGCGGGCATAGAGCTTGACAAAGCTGCCGCTGATTTGTTTGTATACACTGAGGTAATTGGCCTGAGGTTGTGAGAACATGAAAATGAATTGCTGACTTTCTTTAAATATGAATAAGTAATTTGCCTAAGCCTGAGAACATGCCACAAAACGACAACAACAGCAAAAACAGCAACAAATGTTGATGCGATTAAGTTAATTGCGGTCGCAACTAATTTCAGTTTGAGACTCAAGTTTAGAGGTTTCGCTTTGAGCCGCACAAAATGCGTCAGTCGACCCGAGCTCATCAATGTCAAGTCAACCCTCTGACTAGGGGGTATACTCCATAGAACTAACTAAGTGCAACATTTACACATAACTCAACACAACTCAACTCAACTAAACTCAACTCAACTACCGGGCTCTACGTGTATTGGATGGTTATCAGCCTTGGCTAGACCGCCGCGGAACTTTGTTGTGGGCGTGCGTGACTGACGACTAATGTGCTAATGGATCTGCAGCTGGAACTGTGAATGTGAATGCGGTTTCTCCAAGTACTCGTACCTGCCCAACAGCCAGTGCCTTCCAGTAATTCGTGTGAGTTGTGTGAACTTGACATGGCTGCCATTGCATCCAAGGTTGATCCGTGTCTATCAAATCCACTGAAAACCAACGCAAATTACAATTATCATTTTAAATTGAAACCAATCAAATGAGCTTACACTACAAATCAACTTGATTTTTACAAAACACTTTCAGCTAAACTGATTAATCTTAAGTAAAATGTTAGCAAATTGCACAAATCACAAAATTTTCGGGAAAAGCCATTATGCAATTTGAAAAACACAGAAAAATGAAACCAAGTCCCAAAGTTTTAATAATCAGGGGTGCCACAGAAATCGCTTTCGCTTGAATTGCACTTAAATTTGTATGAAATTTATACGAAATTTAAGTGAAATTCAAGCGAAAGCGAAAGCTTGAATTTCACTTAAATTTGTATGAAATTTAAATGAAATTTAAGTGAAATTCAAGCGAAAGCGATTTCTGTGGCACCCCTGAATAAGTATGGTTCAGAAACGCTTTAAATCAAGAAATAGTTCAATTTAATTTTAAATTTTCCAGTTATATGATTATAATCAGTATTGAGTATCAATGTAATGAGTTTAACAAATAAAACCTGAAATAAAGTTATCTGGACGAATAACAAAATCGTTGATATATAAATAATAAATATAGAATAAATTCCATTTTCACCCTCCAGTTGAAAACCAGTTTACCAAAAAATACATTTATTTGTCTAATAAACAATATTTTGATTTTTTATTTACCATTTTCGTGTTATGACTTTTAATTGCTGAATGTATTACATATATCGTTCATAAGCATTGTTCAAACATTTCATTTGCTGTAGACGATATTTAAAAAAAAAAGGGAAACAGAATATCGCTTTTGATCTCATTTGGGAAAATGGGGCAGTTGAATTGATGCCCCATGGTAAATGGGCAGCACAAAAATTCAACTTGATTTTTGATTAATAAGTAGGTTGTCGAGTCCATACATAATAATTATACAATAATATTTTTGCTTCATATACATACTGTTTTTTCTTCATATATAGAATATGCATTTAACTATTTTTGGACAATTGGAAACAAATTACAAAATTTCATATATGTATGTATATTTATGTGAGAGTTGGGCGCGGGGAATATGGTAGGGATGGGGAAACAATCATTTGATTTTGGTTTCATTTTGGCTACTTGCTATAATTAATTGATAACATTCGTTTCAAAAAACCATAAAATTTTGTTAATTTACTCATTTTAGTTACGTTTCATTTTGTAGATTGGTATTTTCTTTTTACTTTCTTCAGGCAATCTTTGTGTGTTGTTGTTTTTGGTGTGTGTATATATGTGTGTGTACCCAACTTGTGCCGTTATTCATATGCTGATCAAATGCAACATCATCCAAAAAAAAACGTACTATTATACAAATATATGAGTTGTTTAACCGTTTATTTAGTATTTTGTTGTTGTTGCTGTTGTTTTTATTTTTTTTATACTCATTGTCTATAGAAATATATATATGTTTATATGTATATAGTGTTGTATATGTCTGTATATGTATTGTAGACCTGGCCAGCATGCTACTCTGGCCCAATATATGTATGTATGTACTTGTTGCAAGTGTGTGTTGCATGTATGTGTGTATCTATGTATGTATGTATATATGAAGTACACGATATCGTACAAATATAATTCGCAATTTTCATTTATTCTTATATTTTGGCTAGTTTCTTGCTCTCTGTATACCTCACATTGTTGTAATTGAATTAATTCTCCTGCTCCTGTTCGAATACATTGTGCTGGACCATCGTTCATGACCCTACCCATTACCAAAACCCATTATATCATTACCATTCCCTATATGGTCCGAGTTGTAAACTGTCTTGTTATATTTGTTTTATTTTTATTTTTGATATAGTATTGTATATTTTGTATATTGGTATACATGTTTCATATGTTTCTCCTATGCTCCCTATATACTTGCTTATACTTTATATGTATGGTATGTGTATATTTGTGCGTGTGTATGAGTGTGTGTGTGTGTGTGTGTGTATATATATTTATATATAGTCGAGCGGTCTAACTTTATCGCATTTCTATTGCTAACACCTGTCTAAGCCACACACACATACGAATATTCGCTTTCTCTATGCTCTCTACTGCTCTACATATAGCTCTCGACACGCCTACTTTAGCCCCCTACATGCTTATATGTACGTATGTATGTTTGTTTGTATATGCTTTATGCTTGCTACTAATTTTCTTGGCACACCTTTAATTTAAAAACAGAATTTTTAAAGAAATGTATCGCAAGCCCTTGCAGCCTAAAAGTATGCTATTAATTGAAATAATTAAATTTAATTTTCTTGCAAAACACAAATTAAGCAAATTAAATATGTTGGGAATCAAAACATTTAAATATATAAATATTTTGTATTTAAAATAATATAAAAACTACAACAAATTCAAACCCACAAAAATAATTTTTCTGACATATTTTGCAATTCCCAAACTGTGTTTCTAAAACACACATTGATTACATTCAAGTGTTTAATTCGGTTCTCATCTAAATTTCTAGAGATTTTTCTCACTTTAAATAAATTGTGCAAAATAGACACTAATTTATTTGGAAAAGATTCTAAAATCATGCTTTATGACGCGCAGTTCGGAACAGGTCGGCATCATTTTAAATAGACTGTATATAATTGCTTCTCGACTGAATTTTGAGTTATTTTCTAACTTCTGATTTCTGTTTTTTGTGATTTTTCATCAATGATTAATGCAAAAACTCTGTTAGTCAAAATTTGCTGCAAAGGTTCGTTATAAATACGCAAAGATCGATTAAAATGGATTTTTATTTAGGGGATTTTGTTTTCATAGCATAAAAAAAAAGAATTTAGTAAAAAATAATAATGATCATAATAGTAATAATAATATATATAATATATAGATAATACACTGTATATATGTATACATGTAGTTTGTGTGTGTGTGTGTGTTTTTTAAATTAGGTGCATAAATTATTTTGTATTTGGTATAAAACAAATGATTTTCAATATCTTACGAACTAAAAACGCTAAGCATTACAATTAAATAATATAATTAAAGTACTTGTTGTTAATGTATGTGACTTGTTGTTGTTGTGTTTTCTTTTTTTCTCATTTAACATTCTCTTTCGATTGTTTATTAAGGATTTTTGTTACGCAACTTAACGATAGTGCTTCAATTATGTTAAGAATATTTATAAATATAAATGTATGTTTGTATATAATAATCATAAAAAAATTTGTAGTATATGTACTTAATTTGGTCTAAATTATAAAAACTAAACATAATTTGTTATAGAAATCAAATTTCTCAAAGTATTTTGCTCAACATAAACTAAAAAACATTTAAAAAAAAAAATATTTTGTATGTATATGTTTAATTATTTTCTCTTTTCTTTTCTTTACTGTAATTTTCTTTTGTTTTGTTTACATTTATATTTTTTGCTTACAAAAACTAACAACAAAAAAACCAACAGCGCGTAGAATTGTTTTAAGTTTTTTCTTTCTCATTTTCCTTCTCTCTCTTTTGGATTCTGTTTCACAAAGAAATCTCTCTCTTCTCCAATTAGCAGAGTGTGTGCGCAAAGTATTTGCCTGAGCATTAATTTTGTAGAGTAGTGTTAGTTAAAATAATAATAATTAAAATTGAAATTGAAAACAATAAGGGGCAAACAAATAGATCAGAGTGTAAAGACTGTAGATAAAACTTAAGATTGTTGACTAAACTCAATAATAAATACAATTAACTTAATAACAAATTATGTGTGTGTTTTTGGGCGTGTGTGTGTGTGTGTTTGTGTGTGTGTGCGTTGGGCGCATAATAAATAATAAATTATGTAAATTACATATACAATGTAAAAACCGTTAAAAAACTGCGTGTTATTGCGCACAATTTCAGTAACATTTCCTTTTCTCAATGTCCATTTTCATTTGCTCTTCCCATTTTGGTCGTGTATGTATGTGTGTGTGTGTGTGTGTATGTGTGAGTTTTTCATGTCTTGTTTGTGTATGTATTGTTGCAATTCTCAACAGTTGATGGTTTAGCATCGATTGACCTAATCCGTGCGATCGGTCATTCATTCCACCGCACTCTCCTCTTAAAAGCTAATGAAGCAAACGTATCCTAAGTTTTCCATATTGTTTTTCTTTCAGCATCTGCATCTGCAACTGCAACTGCAACTGAGTCTGCTATTGTTTCGATTTCCTTTTCCCTTACGGTTACCCGTAAATTTCCGTTCCGTGCCAATTCATTTGGCTGTTTAGTCGTAGCCCGGCGCTAGCTGCACACGAGCGCGTTCTTCTGGGGCAACTTGAGCAGGCGACGCGTTCGGAACTCGTAGGCGCGTCGACAGAACATGACCAGCTCCGGATTTGTGTGATCCGGCACAGTGCGCACCGTAAAGCAATTTGCCGTATTGCTGCGTCGCGGCACAATGCTCACATCCTCCACATCCTCCTCGGCGGCTCGTAGTCGTCGACGATACCTAATCAAATCGATTCATTTAATTACAGATCTCTTTTCATTTCAAAAGCCAAAAGTCAAACTCACCGACAGTACTCGCTAAAGGTCAGCACGTAGCACTTATCCTCTATACAGGCAACCGAATTGTGATCCCGATGACGCGATGCATACACCTCATCCGGACAGTCGTTGCGCTGCCGACCCTGATCCGTGTGCTCCGGTCGATAGTACCACAGCAGGGACATCATCATCTCGCCTGGAATTGTGACAAATAATTAAAAACTTTGCTTAAAATTACAGTTCATAAATGAACAAGGTCAAATAGTAATTCATCAGATTTAAACTAAAAATTATTTGATTAAAAATTTAATTAAGATATCAATTTTGATGAACTTTATAAAGTGAATAAATTAATTTATCTGGCAATCGACAATTCCTTATTAATTGCTTAATCAAATGAAAAGGTTCATTAAACTAAATAAAATAAAATTTGATAAATTGCAACTGAAAAAATTAAAATACAATATAGTGTTTTTTTTTTCTTTTAATTGCACTTTTGATTTTCTTTTAAGTTTTACAGATACGTTTAAATTTTGGAGCATGTTTTATTGGTTATTTTGGTGCATTTAAATTAAGAATTTTAAACATTTAGAACATTAGGCAATGAGTATGAACTTAGTACATTACACGGCAGCTTACCATCCTCCGGATTCTGCCAGAGATGCGCCACCTTGGCGACATAGGGCAGCTCGTTGTCCTCGTTGGCCTTGAGCAGGACACAATCCCGCGTCCTAATGATATCGCCCTCCACATGCCGCATCGCAGGGTAACAGGTGCGCAGCACCAACGGGTCATCGCTCTAAGAGTGTGAAATATGTCAAAAAAAAAAACGACAGAAATAGAGTTCGTATTTATACATGTAATTATTGTAATTATCAGAGCATTCTTATTAATTTTCACTAGCCATCTGAATTGATTTCTTTTAATTTTTGTTTGCCAATAATTTATTTAAACCAGGGATGCACACAGAGCACATTTGTTTTTGTTTTACATATAGGATATGGGAAGTGTGTGAGAATACACACTGGAAAGCTTCTGGCGCACATTGCAAATTACACAAACAAATTTTGCACATTACGCTTTCGGTCAACTTTCGTTGCTGGCAAAACAAGAACAATTGCATTGCATCGTTTTGCTTTTGCTTTTGCTAATCCGAATGTATTTTGTTGTTGTCTTATCGTTTGGTGTACTCTGCATTTTTTTATTTGTATTGGTGCGTGCTCATCCATAAGGCAGCTTTGGGCACCCCTGGTTTAAACTTTTCAATAATTTTTTTGGACTTTTCCAACAACTTATTTATCAGTGATAATTGAGTTAGGTTTTCATTACAAATATGTAATGAGAAAAAGTTATTACTTTTAAATATGGCATTGAAATATAAAATATTGAGAAAAAAATATTTTGGGCATTCAGAAACTCTGAGTTTTGTGTTATATGATAAAATGATATGTGCTGTAATGACAACAAACACACAGAAAAAAATCTATCACACCAAACATGTCCTGGGGTATGCATACAAAATTCGTCGTATTGAGACAAAGTGATAAATATAAAAGGGTTGCCAGACTGCTAAAAATATCAGACGAAATAAGGTCACACTGAGGTTGGTGTTGCTATTGGTTGTAAAAGTATTTACTTTTCCTACTTCGGTGGCTCTATGGTTAGATTTATCACAAATATGACAGCAAAAGCTTAAAAAGTTCACAGAATAGCTACAGTGTAATAAATTTATAACTTTATCAATTTATCATAGTTTCTGAATGCCCTAATTGTTACTTTTGAAAGTGGAATTATATTTAAAAAACAATTCATCAGCATTACTTTTTCTCTATGCCAGTGAAATATGATATTAATTAGCAATATGTGTGCATTGCCAATGAATTGACAAATGTAATGAAATAGTAGTTATGCCATTGCCGCACTCACGTTGAGGAAGACGGCGCCTTGAAAGGCTTTACCCGCCCACATCCAGCCGTTGTTCCACTTGGGCACCACATTGGCCCGCGGCGCCGGCGGCTGAGTCTCGTCCAGCTCGAAGCTGACGCCGCTGGGACGTTGACGTTGCTTCTTTCGATTGCCGAATTTGCAACGTGAACGTGCTCGTTTCGTGTGCGTTGTTGTTGTGTGGGCATGGCGTGCTGGGGCGGCTGATGTTGTTGTTGCTGTTGTTGCTGCTGCTGTTGCTGTTGTTGTAACTGATTTTGTGGGCGTGGGCGTAGGCGTGGTCGTTAACATTGACTCTAGAGGCTTTGAGGGCACCAGGAACTTGTGTTGCTCATCGGAATGTTGCTGAGGCTGAGTTGTTGTCGCTGCTGCTACTGCTGCAGCAGTTGCGCTGTCGACAGCAACTGTTGCTGTTGCTATTGCTGTCGTTGTTGTCGTCGTGTGTTGCGTTGCATCAGCAACTGGCACTGGCACTGTGGGCGTGGCATTGCATTTATGCGCCTGCAAGTCTGCAGTTTGATACTCATTATTATTGGTCTCGGCATCAGTTGCAGTTATTGCTGTTGTTGTTGCAGCTGTTGTTGCTGCTGCAGTTGTGCTGTCAGCAACTATTGCTGCTGCTGCTCGACGTCCCTTGACCTTGGGCTTGACCTTAACCTTGACCGGTTGCCGGCGCGGCTTCTTGGCCGGCGGCTCGTCGCCAGCTGAGGTAGACTGCGATGTTGGCAGCGTTGCGAAGGCGGCAACAGTTGCTGCCAGCGGTCTCTTAGTCTCCGACTTGGAGCGCTTCTCAATGGCAGGCTGTGACTGTTGCTGTTGTTGCTGTTGTTGTGTTGGTGCCAGCAGCGGCGATGGTGTTGTCGGCGCATAGAGACCAACTGTTGCCTGACCGCGACAACTGTTGCCGTTGCTGCTGCTGCTGTTCAGCTCGGGATCACTGAAATACCCACGCGTCAACGTTGTGTCCAGACTCTCCAGCAGATGCAGTGCAGCAATCGCCTGTTTGCGCGGACGCACGCGTTTTGGCGACGCACTCGGCGAACATCCGCTGGGCAGACCCAATGTCGTTGTCGCCTGCTCGCAGTAGTTGCTGCTGCTGTCGCTGGTGCCCGTTGCCACAGTGGCAACAGTTGTTGCTAACGTCTGCTGGGCCACCTCCTGCAGCGAATGTTGCTGCTGCTGCTGCTGCTGTTGTTGTTTGCGTTGTTGCTGCTGCTCGCGTCGCTTGTCACGCATACGCTGCTGCTGCCGCTGTGTGAGCAACAGTTGGCGCCGCTTCACATATTTGGCCGGTGTGCGTCCATAGCGACGCATCAATTTGCGTCCGGGACACAAATAACTCTTTGGCTCCGCCTGTTTAATGAGACTCTTATAGCTATGCGGCTTGGGCTTTTTGCCTTGTGCTGCCGCCGACGATGACAACGACGACGACAGCGACAACGCCAACGTCGACGATGACAACAAATTGATGCGCTGCTTGTTGCTGTTGCTGTTACTGCTGCTGCTGTTGTCGTTACCGTTGTTGCTGTTGCTGTTGCTGTCATTGTTGTTGCTGCTGCTGCTGTTGGGCTCTATTAAACTGGGCTTTTGTTGTTGTTGTTGTTGTTGATGCTGTTGCATCTCCAATTCCAACTCTGGTTCTGTTTTGATTGTTGGCTTCAGATCCGGCAGCTTGCTGATATGTGAATTGCATGTTGCTGCCATTGTTGTTGTTGCAGCAATAACTGCTGCTGCTGTTGCTGCTACATCTTCGTGCTCGATTTTGATTTTGGTCTCCGCTTTGATTTCCGCTTTAAGTACAAAAGGCAATTGTGGTTCAGCTTCAGCTTGTTTCAGTTGCAATTGCAAGTGCAATAGTTGCTGTTGCTGCTGCTGCTGCAGCTGTTGCTGTTGTTGTTGTTGCTGTTGTGCTGCATAGACCATTTCTCTGGCCATGCTTTTGCCAATGCGCGCCTTGCGTGGCATTGCTCCCACGTGTGCCACGCCCATCACTGGGGCTGGAGGCGGCGTGGTGGCCGTCAAGTCATAGGACTCAATATCCTTCGATGGCAGCAGATGCTTCGTTTGATGTTGATCCTGTACCTTTTCCTGTTGCTTCTCATTCTCCATTTCCTTCTCCTTCTCCTGATGTTTATCCTTTTCGTGATCTTGCTCCTGATCCTGATCCTGCTCCTCGAGCAGTTTATCATCGCTGGCACAATAACTTTCGGGTGGAGTCGGTGGTGGCATCACATGCGCCTCATATTGCATTTTCGTCGTGTGATTGTTGTTCTGGTTGTTGTCATTGTTGTCGGTTTTCAGCTCCGTTTTCACCATTTGCATTTGGCACTGGGTGCCCATGTTGTTGGTGGTTGTTGTTGCCAGTGTTGCCACTGACACAGTCGTCGTATTTATTGTTGCCGTTCCTGTTCCTGTTGTTGCTGTTGTCGTCATACGGATCTTGTTGTTGTTGTCAATCTTAGTGATGTTGTTGCTGTCGGTTTTGCCATTTTTAACTGGGCCTCTACTGGTAGTCAGCGCTGACGATGTTGTTGTCGTTGTTGCTGTTGTAGTGTTGCTGTTGCTGTTGCTGCTGCTGTTGCAGTTGCTGCTGGCAGTCAATGTGTTGCTGCTCTCGCTGCTCGCATTGCTGCCATGCACAGGCATGTTGCTGCTGCAGATGTTGTTGTTGTTGCTGTTGTTGCTCGTAGCACTCAGCAACAAACTGTTGTTGTTGTTGTTGTTGCTGATCGTCTTGTGCGTGGAACTGTTGCTGCTGTTGTTGTTGTTGTTGCTGCTGCTGCTGTTGCTGTTGCTACCAATATGAGGCCCAGTATGGACGTTTTTTGGACACGATTGTTGCATTGGACATGGGCACTGCGGCGGATACTCTGCATTTTGAAAAAAAAAGAAAAGGAGAAAAATATGAGAATTTATTGAAACTTTAGAAAGAAAAATGTGTTTTCAGTGCGTAGTTTTATTTGTATCTGAAAGATGACCTAATAGTTTGAGCGCAATTTTCCCCTACATATCGAAATACTTTTAGAAGCGATAGGTCTAAAATCAAGCTTAAGCAATTTTCGTGTGATATCTTCATTAGGCTCAAAAGTGTATTAAATTAAATTGTATTTGTATATCCTATGTTATTTTAAATTAAAATTCGGATCTTATACCTAACGATCTAAAAATGAACCGAAACATCAATTAACCGAATCAATCAATATAAAATCTACCTCTGTGGAAGTTGCTAGAGTTTTTTTCTTCAATTGTTTTCTACTCTTGTGGTATAAAACATTTTCAACAATCAACAAAAACAAACCAAAGGTTTAAATGAGTCCTAAATATATAATATAAATTATAAAAATAAAACCAAGATACTTATTTTTTTCAATAACAAAAAAAAAAATAAAATGGAAAATCGATTAATCTGTCTAATTTTCTCGATGAATCGACAAATTAGTGTTTTCATTGAAGATGTTAAAAATATAATTTTTAATTCGAAGCTCAGCTGAAATTTACCTCACTAATGACTACAATAGCTGTCATAGGAATGATGAATCACATATTGAATTATTTCCAAACATAAATGTTTACTTTAAAACTTTTCAAAAATCAACACTAATTTGAAAAAGTATCGATTCAATTTATCGATAGGCTAAGACAGTTTTTATAATACAAGTAAATAGGTTGAATTGATATGAAGAGAGCTCACAGTATTTATTAAGCTTTTCTTCGACTCGATGCTGGTGTTTTTTAAAAAAAATAATGATTTAAACCAGCACACGGAATTCACTTTTATCCATTTTCCTTTGCTTTCAATGGATGTTAAACACAAACTAAATGACGACTCAGCTTGCTCAACAATTTACAGAAGTCTATTAATAGGTGGCAGTTGACAGGAGCAGAGTTGCATTTAAACTTTCTACGCGGGAAATTCAAAAAGTCACCCTCAAATTTAATTATTCCCCGATTGGCCACTTCATTCAAATATTTCTCGCCATTTTTTGAAAATTGCTAAAAAGCCACTTTTTGTGTGAAAAATATGAAAAAGGGGTTAAAATAGTAATTTCTAGGATTCTCAATAAATTATAAAAAATATTAGCAAACATTTATTTTTTTAATTTTTTTTCCAGGTACTCTTAGAATTGTATCAAGAATTTTTTTTGCATCAAAATATTTTTTGACAATATCGAGGATTAAAGTTGAAAAAGTAGACGCTTACAAAAATTCGAATTTTTCAATGGGTACTTAATGGGTTTGCATCATTCAAACGGAATCTAAACGACCTTTCCAAATATATTTTTTTCACTATGATGACTTGACTTGCAATAGCTGTTAAAGTACAAAAAGTGTGTACGCATAGTTTTTCTGGCTAGTGTATATATATTTTTTTTAATTTTACCTACAATTTTACTTTGCCAATCAATCGATTTTTTCCAGGTAATTAAAAAAATATGTAATGTAAAAAGTGCCAATAAAAGAATACGCAAACTAATTAAAAGCAGGGACTGCAAATAATGATTATTTGTTCTTTTGTAATGCAAAAATCACTCACTTATAATAACTTTGCAAGACTATAAGTGAGCAATATACCAATATTCATCTATATGGATCATTTATGCATTTTCACTATTATTAAAAATTTATCAAGTTTTATAGATTTGCTCACAAAATAATGATTAAATTTGGGATATACTTTACTACTCAACCAATAATCATTATCTGAGCAAAAAAAATAAAACTTAAGAGAATGATCTAATGATCATGAGTTTTGTCTTTTGCTCAAAATAAAACTCAAGTTGTAATTTGATGCTCTCCACTAGAAAATTTTTTTTAAATAGATTATTCTTATTGTTTGTCTTGGCTTATTGACTAGGAATATGTATTATGTTTGCCTTTATTCCCTAATTAATCGCAATTGCTACTTAAATTTTATTTTGAGCAAAAAACAAAACTCATGAAATAATGATAATTCCTTAAGTTTTTTTTTTTGCTCAATAATAATGGTTATTGGTTGAGTTGTAAAGTACAACTCAAATTTAATCATTAATTTGTGAGCAAATCAATAAAAATTCAAATTAATAATTATTTCATAATATTTTAAATAAAACTCATAATGATTACAGTCCCTGATAAAAAGGCTCCATTTGGGAAAAAAGTGATTCAATGTACCAATGAATAAGAAATGTACCAGTCGTGGCAAGTGGTGCCAATGGTTTGGAGCTTGAATGTTTAGTGTTTCTAGTAATTTCTGCATAGGTGATTGTCGGTTATCGGTTATCGATTACGCAAATGTGGCAATTGTTGCCATATGATTTGGAACTTGAATGAGAATATTGTTGGTTTCTAGTTTCTTCTGCCTGGATGATTATCGGTTATCGGCTATCGATACCAACGTACCAACGAATAAGAAATGTACCAGTGTAAATGTACCAAATGTTATGTTTAGGTTTCTAGGTTCTTCTGCCTGGGTGATGTGGATCTAACTGAGAGTAAGAACCATACTTTTCCTTACCCATATACGGACCCTGCAGCCCTCTCGTATAGCACTGACCGGCGGCACTGGCGCCTCCGGGGCTATATCCGGCGTAGTAGCCGGGCGGACCTGGATAGTGTTCCAGATGCTGCGGCTGGTGCGGATGGGCCGGCACCAGTTGGGTGCCCGCTGGGGCGGTCGTTGCACCCGCTGCGGCTGCTGCTGCAGCTGCTGCGGCGGCGGCAGCGGCGGCCGCGGCAATGGACACCGGCTGCTGTTGCGGTATCAGGCCTCCCTGGGGTGGCGGGGGCGGCGCCTGTTGTTCGTAGAGCTCGGGGGGCGGCGGATGCGGCGGCCCGGCGTGCTGATAGTACGGATAGCGTCGATAGGCGCCCGGCGGTGGCGGCGGATGTCCACCGGGATGTCCAGACGGCGGTGGTCCAGGCGGTCCGCTCTGGTAAACCTTGCTGGAGAAATAGGGCTGATAGGCGGGCGGGGAGTAGCACATGACCTCGCCCGGATACGGCGTATAATAGTTGGGCGGATACGCCGTCGAATAGTGCATCTGCGCCGCGTGCATGGAACGCGGATACGGCACGCCCGGATGACCGGCTGCAGCAGCTGCCGCCACGGCGCTAGCGCCCGGATACGGCTGCTGTTGTTGCAGCTGCTGTTGTTGCTGCTGTTGTTGCTGCTGTTGTTGCTGCTGTTGTTGCTGCTGTTGTTGCTGTTGTAGCTGCTGCTGATGTGCTGTTGCTGCTGGATCAACCTCAGCAGACGCTGCCTGCTGTTGTTGTTGTTGTTGTGCCTGCGCAGCGTCGGGAGAATCCTCTTCGGGTAGCTTCTTGACTGGCTGCTGTTGTTGCGATGCCGCGGCGGCTGCTGCTGCGGCTGCTGCGGCCGCTGCTGCTGCTGAATTCGCTGGCGGCGGCGGCGGTGCAATGACATGCGGGGAGATCAGCGGACCCGCCGGCTGATAATAGCCTGCAATTACAGAATAAGAGTAAACCAAATTAGTCAATGCTTCTTCTATTCGCGACTGCTAAGCATAAATAATTTAAAGAAAGAGCGAGAATTCAGTTTTTACTTAATTTATTTTTATTACATTTCTTAATATTTTTAAATTCAAATGTCTTATATTTAGAGTCTCTCAATCCAAGGTTTTGGTTCGAGCCTTAGTTCAAATTAAGAAATAAATTTTTTTATATATTTGCTCAATTTCTATCCATTACTTTTGATTTTTTTCAAGTTTAAAAAACTCTTTATACTTATACGAATTTCCAACATTTTAAAGTTCATATCTTTAGATTATTATAATTCATAATTATTTTTTTGGTGTTGTTCTTTGAGTTTCGTCACCAATACAACAATAATTATTTTAAATATTGTATATTAAATTATAATATTAGATTTAAAAAGTTTTCAAATGCTTAGGAACAAAAATAACTTAATAGATACAAGTTTGCGATAGCATATTTTCCACAGCTAACAATGTTGAACTCAATTTATTATAACATACACGCTCTCCATTTTTTAAGTATATTATTTATTAATAAGAACAAACAGACAAAAACATGGAATTTCAGAATCAGTCAAGTTTAGATAAATCGTCAATTTAAGCTGCCGATCCTTCGGAACTATCGGATTACAAAGAACTTGCAGAGTTCTGGAACTATGAATGGCCCATGTGATTCCCTTTTAATCCTCACTTGCAATTAGAGATGGGCGCGGGCCTCATTTTTCAGGCCCGGCTCGACCCGAGCCCGAAATTCCCGATGGAAAAAAGGCCCAGGCCCGCCCGATACTTTCGTTATAAAGCCCGAAAACCGCCCAGCCCGCCCGAAAAATTAAAAAAAAAACAAATTTATTTAAAAATTAAATCTTTTCCAAATTGGAACTTAGCAAGCCTAGTTATTTTTTCGCACAAAATATATTCAGATGTGGAAAATACCCTTTCACTACTGGCAGATTCAAATGAGCGGGTCGTACCAATAATTGAATTAGCTTTTTTAGGCATTCGTGAACTTTTTCTTTCAAAAATGCAATAGATTTTAGTGTGTTCCGGGCTTTCGGGCTTTGAAGTATGGCCCGTGCCCGGCCCGGCCCGACCCGAAATGAGATTTTTCGGCCCGAACCCGACAATTTTGTAAAAGGCCCATGGGTCCCGAGGTCCGACCCGACCCGTGCCCATCTCTACTTGCAATATTCAACATTTCTGAATCTGCTGAAAAGTGACATCTTTAAAGTGGAAAATTCTTTATAATTTTTTCTCTATCTTTTTTTTTATCAAATTTTACCATAGTCTGTCTTTACTCCATTGGATTAAGGATGATTGAATGATAGGGCCTATCACCGAACCGATTCTGAGAGGTTTGGTTCAGAACCAGTTTGCAGCCTTGCTTCTTTGCTTTTTTTTTTCAGTTTCTTCTGTTTTTTTTTTTTGTTGCGTCTTTGCCAAGTGAAATGCGGCAACGAAGCATAAAGTGAAAGTTGGTTGGTTGGTTGGCCAAAAAAAAAAAAAAGCAAATAAAATAAAAGAAAAAAACCAGTTGAGCGAGCCGCTTGGCCACAGCTGGTCGTGCAACAATCTCAGCCTAGCATACCCTGTTTCCTATCCCCCCCCCCCCTCCTTAGCCACCCGCACTGCCCCCTGCCCCTCAACTACTTGTTGTGGTTGTGGTTGTTGTTTACCTCTTCCCAGCATGTGGGCCGCATACAAAATGTCGCGAAAATGATGCGCCGCATGTTGTTGCAAGAATGTAAACGACTCGGCAATGTTAGCCGCAAGCGCCGCAGCAGCCGCTGCCTCGTCGCAGCTAGCGGGCAACGTTGGCATCGTAGGCATCGTCGCTGGCATCGCTGCCATTGCGGCTAGCGGCGACAGCGCTGCTGATAATGATGCTGAGGATGCTGATGCTGATGCTGATAATGATGATGTTGATTGTGTGGAACGTTCCGTTTCACAGGTGCCGCTGCTGCTGGTGCTGCCGACGCTTGAGCAGCGCTGCTGCAGTTGCTGCTGTTGTTGTAGATATTGTTGTTGCTGTTGCTGTTGTTGTGGTACTGTTGGCGGCGATATGCGAAGAGTCTTGAACATATCGCCCGACAGCGGCAGCAGCGTCGACAGCGGCGTCGACGTGGCGGGCACTTTTTTTGTGGTTTCTTTTAGGCGCATCGCGTGTTGGTTTTCTTATTATATTTATTTTTTTATTATTGTTATGGTTGTATTAAAAATATATATGTATGTATATTTTTGTATATAATTGTGTATATTTGTTGTATATATAGATATATATGTATGTAATGTCAACAGGGAAGTTTCATTATTAAGGCAACTCTTTTTTACACTTTTATTTTTTATTTAATTTGATTTCATTTGATTATTGCAAGTTTCTCATATTGCTGTAAAAATACACAAAATCCGTCGATAAGTTGAGATGTCACACACACACACACACAGACACATATACGCGAACGTGTCGTTAAAGTTGCAACACGGTTGTAAAATATTTTCTTTCCTTTTTTTTTTTTTAATTTTTTTTGTGTTGATTTTTTTGGTGTTGAATTTTTTGTTCATTTTGTAAACGCGTTTCACGAGCGTTTCTCGCGCGATTTTGCTTGGTTGGCTGTCTTTTTGATGCGGTTTTGTGGGCGCTTTAAAACGCGTTGAAAATGTGTGCATATAATTTTGTAATTTTTGTTGTTGTTGACCCTTTGATAAAGAGCTATGTATGCACATTAGAGTGGGTCAATTTGTATGGAGCAAAAATAAATTTTTTTCTATTTCAAGCGGTTATCAAAATCGTAATCTACGACGAATTCTAAGAAGATTTGCCCAAGAAACCATGGGTCTAAAGTCAAAATCGAGCTTCCGATTTTTAGCGTGAAATATGGGAAATCGTATGAAAAGTCAAAAATTATCATAATTTCTCGTTAAAAATCGGAAGCTCGATTTTGACTTTAGACCCATGGTTTCTTGGGCAAATCTTCTTAGAATTCGTCGTAGATTACGATTTTGACAACCGCTTGAAATCGAAAAAATTTACCCACTCTAATGCACATATTCCCCCATCCCCAACTGCAACCCGCTCTCCTTTCAGAGCTTCGACCACGTCCACCTTAGCAAACATGGGCAAAATGAGTTTTTCCTTCTTATATTAAAGTCACCTGGTTGTCAAATATTTGATCAGCACGTTGCGGAAAGAATGCTACCAAAGAGAGCGCCAAGAACGGTGAAGGAGAATTGGCATGGGAATGGAGTGTCGGTCAAAGGCTCGCGTATCTGGAAGCCACTTGCCGACAGGTGGCGCCACAGTGTGAACTGTAGCTGCAATACAAGTCCTCAGCATAAATACAGATATGCAATATGTACCACATGCGTATGTGTATGTGTGTGTATTCGTGCCATTGACTGGCTTCACACTCGCACAACAGCAAACAGCTGTCATCTTCTTAGCTCTCCGACACTTCTCTCTCTCTCTCTCTCGTTCTTACACTCTCTGCCCCTCACATTCTCTGCATTACTGCGCTCTCTGTGTGGAAAAATCGAGAAGCCAAAAAGACACAGACACAGACACTTTAGGGCAGAACTCCTCCACAAATATGTAAAGTTAAAAGTAACAACAACAATGTGTCTGTGTTGCATTGCGTGAACATCGACGCCAAACGCATATCGCACATTGGTAACAATACACAAAATGTAACAAATAGTCTGATATAGTCTGGACTGATATTAACAGCGTTTTATTGCTAACATTTAATAATATTTCAGTTACAATCCAAATAGGTGACGTTTGAGTTTCATACATGAAATTTTCGGAAAAAAAAAAAAAAAAAAAACTGGGATTCCGGAAAACAATTCTTAAATTGAGTACAAAATACTTGATTCAAATACAGATTTACATATATGTATATATTTCGCTCTTAGCAAATATTTTGATCATCGAGATACAACTTACAAGAATATTGTACTTGAATCAAATATTTTAGGCATATTATATATTATGCCTATTATAATGCTAAATGATTGCTATTTCATCTGCATATATTTTTAAATTAGCAACTAAGCGCACATATTAAAAAATATATAAGATCAAAAATTTTGAAATTTAAATTTAGAATGATTTTCTTGAATGCCATCTTAAATATGATAGTATGAAAATCATCTCACATCGATTGACATTCAATGATTTACAGGACTTTAACCTAGCTTTAAATATACTTTTCTCTACAGTGCTAAATGTTGAAGTGCATATGACCTGAGCATGGAGTAACTCACAGTTGAGCACTTTCAACCAGAGCATTCTTAAATGTCCGACAAAGAAACCTTTGTACATTTGTAGAACGATGCAACAATTTATGGGTATGCAATCGCAATGAAATTATTTGTATTTGCAAAATGTTTTCCATAGTCACTTTGTGCATACCAACCAATATAGACTTCTGACATAAGCATTCAAGTATAACGAAATATTCACAGATACTTTTATATCTTTTGAAGATAAGCTGCTTAGTGAGCTGATAAATGCAACTACTCGCACATACAATAAATACTTTGTATTTTTGAGTAACTGCAATTCAATAGAATATCCTCCACTGTGCAACGGCATGCCTAGAAGCACGTAGACAAGAGCAGACAGAAGAAGCAACAACAAGAACGTTCTCAATGCAATGACAACAACAAAAGTGTGCGCTCAATTTTTTTGCTCGCTCTCTCTCTCTCTCTCGCTCTCCTACACTCTCTTTGACATGCTGACAGGCGACTGCGTTCTGACGTCATGACGCGTCACTGAAACGATGACACTTCAAATGACAATGATGCTGGCGTTGATGCTGATGCTGACGCTGATGCTAATGATGACGTTCTGTCATAGCTTACAGCTACACCACAGCGCATCGTTCCGCCCACCCACACTCTGTATGTTTTAAAGAGAGAAAAGCTTTTGACGTTTTGAAGCGCATTTACTTAGCTCGAAAGCTCAGTCAAAGGGCAGCCAACAAGCGAGTGGAGGAGCGAGTGAAGGAGCCCGCAAGAGAAAGAGAGAGAGAAAGAAAGAAAGGAGCTGCAAACAGTGCTGAAATCTTAGCTATGTTTTAGCTGTTCTAAAATTGTAAACGCTATAAATCAGAAGAGTTCCTATTAGCTGAAAAATCATAATATTTCCAGACATTGTCTGCTTACTTATTCAAACTTCCAACTTCAAAAATAGCTTCAATATATGTATATAGCTTTAAAAAAATAACAACAATATATTCTGTATCGAACAACAATGAGTATAATTCTACGAATATTTAAACATTTAATATTTAAATAAAATATATATTATATTTTTTACTTTAATTTGTATTTAGTACGCGTCATTTATAGCGTGATTAAATCATAATGAATAAACTAGTAAATTGTATTGAAAACTAGCAAAAATAAGGGAACATCTGCATTTGTGTCACTGTGCAGTGCAATTGTTAAGCAATTTTAGGTTTTTGGTTTCGTTTGACTTTTTTCTGGAAGTGTCTATCTTTTATTACGATGCTTAAGAACTAAAATATTAACTTACTGGTTTACAATACCTAACAAAAATCCTACATTTTCTTAAAAATATAAATACATATTTAAAACAACTAGCATAGTTATTTAGTTTTGATAGGAAATTCTATTTTTTTTTAACAAGTTAGCTATTTCAGCCCTTGAAATTCTGCCAACACTGGCTGCAAAGTAAGACTTTGACGCTTGTGTGTTGCCAATGTAGGATGTAGGAGAAGTTATTAGGGAGAAAGGAGAATTGTGAGGTGGTGGTGAGTTGCTGATGGCGCCGTGAGTGTTGCTGTCAGGTGTTATTATTTAGTGTCGGCGCCTGTCAAATGCAACAAAATTGTATAAGACGCATATAGACAAACAATTTGTCAAAGCTTGCACTTGACCTACAACCGAAGCAGATTCTGCCTGCGACTGTGTGCGTGCGTGTGTGTGTGTGTTCGACTGAGTAACAAAGAGAAATGGAAAGGGATAGAATAACGAGTGTCACGCACAAATAGTATATCAGGTATATAGTATACATATAACAACTAACGGCATTTAACCCTATATTTTTAATTCGCCTCTCTACTGAAACATGCTATACGGCTACTGACACTTTCAAGGCTCTCTCTCTTCCCCTCTCTGTCCCTTTTTTATCCACTTTTTTAATCAAATTGAGTGACAGCATTATTGAAAATACTATATACCGACAAGCAACAATAACAAAAAGCACATAAGCTAAATTCTATCCAAGTCAATTTATTAAACACGTTTGTAAATAATCGATTCTTCGTTGTTAAATGGAATGACCAACAGTCGATTTAAAAGCAAGAAAATAAGTTAAGTTTAGTGTCGCATAATATCTCATAATAGGGAAATACTGATGAGCTATGAAATGAAATAACAACACTTGCCATAATTAGACATAATTAGTGGAAAATAACAATAATCTCATATCTTGGTATAATCTCATTTAATTTCTGATTAGCTTACGCTGTTAAAAGCAGACTCTAAAAAATGATTCAACAAAGTGCAACATATTTTTAATAAAACTGCCTTTTTATCACATCATGTAAATAATTTCAAGTATTTCTTCAGCATATAATTGTTAAAATAAGACTATATGTGGATCAAATTGCAGCCTAAACAAAAAAAAAACAAGAACTACAATCGAGTACTTAACGCTTGGCTTAAGAAAATCAGAGATAACCGAACTCTTGTAATTTGTAATTCATTTTATTGAGAAATAATTATAAATACTATAAGATAAATACTATACTAATAAATGTTTAGTTTATAAGTCGAAAGTTTGGTCATGATTATATTTGTAAACTTTCTTTGGACAAATGCTGCCCTACAACACAAGTATCTTGTGAATAATTGAAAAAATGCTGTAGCATTTTGTACGATCTTTTTTTTCATTGCTTTGTTCTAATGCGTCTAGTTAGTTATCGCTAATGGGCCGATTATGAATCACGTGAGAACTATATAAAAATGCAATAAAGAGCAACACTTAGGGCGGCAACAACACAACACAACAAAACAACTAAACACAAACGCATGTAAGACACCTTTATGGTTGGGCCACTGAAAACCAGATCCGTCTCTGGTTCGGGGGGAGCATTGAACAATTAGCAGGCGGCGCGGCGGCTGTGGCAATTAAGATTCGTGATGAGAGGCGGCAAGGGTCGAATATGTTGGCATAACAACCAAAGTGAATAATTACGCACAATTAAATGCACGCAAAGACGAAAGACGAGACACGCCTCTATCCCCACCAGGCCCATATGTTCAACTAGCCTAATACACACAGAGAGAGAGAGAGATGGGGAAATTGCAACAACCCACACAATTGCACCTGTTGCATCAATAGGCAACAACAACAACAACTACAGCGTGTGAAAGTCACCGCCTGCTCATTGCATCCACGTTACGTTCCTGGAGCGTGTGGCAGCGTGTGGAGCCCAAAAGCAACTTTCTCCTTTCACAGCCATCGGTAAAAAAAAAAACGTCAAGAAACGGAATTTATAGCATGTATTGATCGGTCGGTCGGTTTCTGGCCGCTCTGGTCTGGGTGAAAGGTAAAAAGGGGGTCGACCGATTGCAGACGCGCTGCAACTTCAACATCAACTCCAATTACAATTGGGCAACACCAAAATCGTATACTCATCCCGTTTGAGTGCCCCTCAGCAACAAATTATGAGCCCCTTCCGCCCCACCGAAATCAATGGGAAACATTCCGTCTTCAAACTATAATGTTGCCCAATGTTAGGAAAACGTTTCGGATACAATTTTCTAAATTGATAAAGTCTATTCATTTCCGGTTGACTGCACGTTTCAATTCTTCCAAAAATATCGCAGGACTTTATCATATATGTATGTTTTAAAATAAAAATGCAGTTGGTAAAATTTATCTCAATAAATGCTCATTTTGACTAATTTTTCTAATTGATTTTATGCAGCTTAGGACATAATTCACAATCGATAGACTACAAACAATCAACATCTTATCTTTAAGATTTCATGGGTTTAAGTTCATTTTGTACAGTGTAGTTAGGACCTCACTTAAAAAATTGAATGATATCATCACGTAAGAAGTAAAGAAATGAATTTCAAGCTCAAACAAATTTCTTTCTATATGTTGAATTCTTTAAAGGTTTGGAAGGGTAACAATTTTAGAAATATTTACGACAAATATGTTGCAATTATTCTAGATATCTACATATACATATACATATTTTAGAATTCGCTATGGATAACCAACAATTCTTAGAAAACTTTACAATGACTAAATATAACCAAAACTTTCTTTCTCTGAATTTAACTCTGAAAATCAAAACAGTGCAACATTAAACAATAGTTATAACTGACAATTACACTTTTCTTATTAATGTGCAATTATAATGAAAAGAAAATAATTTTAGCAATAGTAGAGAATATTATTTTCAATAGAGATTTTCGACAATTAGTCAAAAGAAATGTTGAATACTCGACGCAATTCCACTGAGTTGACCAATGTATTTAGTTATTTCACAGCAGTTGGCTATGCGAATTTCTTAACCAAATTAGGCAGTAATACAATTGAAAGAGTAACAACAATAAGAGCAACAACAACAACAACAACAATAATAATTATAATAAGAACATCAGCAATTCATAAAGAAGATAAATGAACGGAAGCCGCAGTCTACGAGGCCCAGAAAAGTTTAAAAGCAACAAAACAAAAAGACGGCTGAAACAAAAAAGGAAAACTTCTACCTATAAGCAAGACCAGAATGCGGCAACAGCAGGCAGGTCCCCCGCCCCTTCCCCATCCTCTTCCTTTATGTTTCTGTTTCTGCTTCCCCTTCATCATCATCTCTTTAGCTGTGGTCGTTGGCGTGCAGTCAACAGTAAAAGTCAAATATTGTAATTATGCAAAATACATAATTTACTTTGAATTAACAGCTGAAAACGAAGGAAGCAGCAGCAGCAGCAAAAAAAAAAAACAGAAACTAAAAAAAAAGAGAACGAGGAACCGCCGCATAAAATGATATTGAAATTGGCCAAGAGATAAGAGGCAGTGGCAGAGGCAGCAGCATGGGGCATGCGGCATGCGGCAAGGCAGGCGGTCAGCAACTGAGGCGTTGCCCAAATGCCGCTCGAGAAACTAAAATAAAATTCAATTAAATTGCAAGCGGGCCGCAACGCTCCGTCGGTCAACAGGTAACAGGTAAAAAGGTTGCGGTTTCGTCTGTGCTGTGTGTTGTGTGTTGTTTGTTGTGGCACCTGCCACAAGTCAGTGTCGAGAATCGAGAGTCAGCTGTGCCGGCTGAAACATGTGCGAGGATCGGGCGGGCATTGCCCAGAGCCAAATATATCAGCAGCACCAACAGTACTACCATCACCATCACCATCATCATCATCAGACAGCTGCGATTGAGGTGCCCAAAAAAAAAGAAAACAAAGTAGAAGAGGCGTGTCTCACTTCATTATTCACTTGGTCCCAAATGTGAATGAGTTAAGTACAAGGGACACAACAACAACAAAGTATACTTCAAATGTCATACAAGCAAATGTATTATTTGAATCCAAAATGTGAGCGGACCAACAACTCTAACTTTATCGTGTTCAAACTCGTGGCAGAGCTAATAATTCTTCTTGGTATGAGTACTTATGCTAATTTGGCATTAACAGCATTAAAACACTTATGAATGCGAGTCTTAAATAGATATTTTAGATAATTATATAAATATATATAAAAAGTAAACGATGTAAAAGTTAGGAAGTCAATTTTATCGAAACGGTTACGACAAATTTTGTAGTAAAAGCAATTAAATCAATACACAAAGAATATATATAATAAGACGACTTATCGCTGTGGAAAGTTTAAAGTTACTTGCTAAGCAAATAAAAAATTTTCATAAAAAAGGTTAAAGAAAAGTTAGTAGAGACACAGTCAAGGTAGATGAACAAACTATGAATAAAACATTTAATAAATGTATACCAATTATAATATAAAGTGTTTAGACAACGAAGACTTGGACTTCGGAAAATTTAATAAAGAAGCATCAGTTGAAAATAATACATAACATAGATGAAATTTCATTCTTAACATACATAGGGTTAATTATTTATTTTAAATAAAAGTAGAAAACAAGAAACATTTTATACTCAGTAGACACAAAACATATAAATGAATGAATGCAAACAATATATGATATAAATTCCCAAGTTTGATTTAGAGCACATGATGAAATCCTAAATGACTAATTAGTGAATAAATATTAAGCACTATTAGCATGGGAATGACATAACCCATAAGTTCGTCTACTAGTTAACTATCGTATATGAACTTAAAATTTGGATAATTCAATGAATCTTATTCATTTTGATATTTTAAAAATAAATATCGAAATTTTTAAAAAATGAGTGAGTGCAACAAATAGCTGAGTATGCTCAATTAAGTTAATGTTCGACTTAAACCAAATGCATTTTAATCGCAGCCTGCAATCGTTTTAATTCACGAGTCACCGTGAATAGTGCAATCTGCTTTCCTTCGCCTTCTCAGTCCCTTCGTCTGCTGTTCCTAACAATTGAAATGATTGCACTGCGAATCGAAGACAGGTGCAAAATTGTTACCAAAAAAAAAAAAAAAAAAATAAGAGAAGAGAAGAGGAGAGAAGAGGAGAGGAAACAATTTGCCAAATGAATGAAGCACTGAAAAATGGCGAGGAAATAAACAACTTGAGGGCGTGACTGGAGCAAAGGACGAAGGACGATGTGTCGGTTGGGGAATGAATAAATGGATAGATGCGATGGATGGATGGACAGTTGTGAAGATTAGTTTTAAGTGATACAACAACAATCATGTTTTAAGGAAAGCAACAACAATATGTTTAATAACAACAACAACAACAAGAACAATTTACTTAAGATTAAGAAGAAGAACACAGAGAGACAGAAGACGAGAAAATTTATACGATGACCAAAATACTCACACAGCAGCTGTCTCTTTCTCGCTCTCGCTCTTCCTCTCTCTCCCACACGCCCACTCTCCCACAATTTGTCTCTCTTTCTTGTTGCTACTCTCTCGCTCTCTCTCTCTTTCTCTCACTGTCTTTTGCCCCTTGTCGCTTCTTCTCTATGACTGAGATTTTTTATTCGTACTCGCGACTTTTTCACTATTTTGTTTGTTTAAAATTTTATTTGTTTTTTTATTTTATGATTTTTAGCTGCAAAAAAGTATTCGAAATATTCAATGAGTGTGTGTATGTGAGTGCTTATGAATGTGTGTGTGTGTGCGACTTTTAGGCCAAGTAAAAACCGCTTGCGAAAAAAACAACAACAAATTGTTGCCCATTTTGATGCGCGCTTTTTTATTGCCTTTTTTTTTTGGTTTTAAATTTGTTTAGTTTCTGCTGCCGTTGGTTGTTGCTAGTATTTTATTATTGTTGTCCGTTTATGGCTCATATTTATTCATTAGCTTTGTCGTCGCTTTAAGTTATTTAATGTGCTTTGCAGTATGCCAGAAACAAAACTTAAAAAATAGATAAATAGAAAAGAGAGGAACAACAAAACAAATCAAATGTGAAATAAAATAAAAGGTGTCGCCGTCTCGAATGAACTAAAAAAGTCGCACCGCTCAAATTCAAAATCAACTGCCTGCCAATCAAATTAACACATTCCAATTAGCATTTTGCACGCACGCACACACAAGCACACACACACACCCAATAAACACACATACACTCTCTCTCTTTCTTTCTTGCTCTGTCTCACAAATTGAAATAAAATTTTTGATCAAATTGGACACGAGATTCGGCCTGAAATGGTTTGCAACGCAATGAAATTGGAGGATTATTGAAATAATTGAGCTTATTATCACAAGTATTATCTGTAGTCTCCTTCAACAGACAGGCATAAATATAGACGATATACTAACTAGAAAAAGAGTAGCAATCTTAAACTATCGATAGCTAAAGCTCTTATTTCGATGAATAAAGAAATCTTTTTTGCTTTAACAAATAAAGTATGGTCCGGTGGCTCAGTGGTTAGAGTCGCCGACCTGTCACATAATTAGAACTTTCAGTTTGAAAAAACTGGGTTCGATTCCCCCCGTCATTGTAGTCCAGCATGTGTTTTTAAATTCCTAGAAATTAAACGCAAAAATGTATACCCGTCAACTAAACAAAAAAAAAAAGAAAAATAAACAAATAAAACTTTAATATAGTACTGATTGATAGGTTTTAAATGGCGCAATTTTGCATCTTGCTTTAACAAAGCAAAAATAATTGTACTTTAAGTAATAAAAAATGTATTGAAATTAGTTTAAGTTTGAATTCTGGTACAGCTACTTTATAAGTTTATAAATACGAAAATGCTACACACAAAAATAAAGTTTTTACAAGTAAGTGAATTTTAATCAGTTTTTTTTTCATCTATTTCACACTAATATGGTGCATATGAATTCATTCATTTAACTTGAATTTTTTGAATTAAACTAGCACTTCGATTAGTGAACACCCTATATTATGGCTCTAACTAACTCTTTATGGTCATGTTTACATAAAAGTGTGCACTTAAAGTCTGCTTGTTGTTGACTTTATGTCTTGGTTGTGGTTCAGTTTGTCGTTGAAATTGTATGAAAAATTCGCAAGGTTATTCCGCACGCGATTTTTAATGACTCTCTGGGGGCATAAGTATTTGTTTATGTTCTTTTACGATCCACCAAAAGCAACAACAACAACATCGGCAACCACAACAAGCATTAGCTCATAAACTCGCCAAAAACAATAAGGAAAACAAAAAGTACAAAACGGAAAAATCTCAAGAAAATTAGAAACAAATTTAAGGAAAAAATAAACGAAAAAAAATAACAACAAGAAATTTAAATATAAGAAAAATTATAGAAATTGACAAGTACAAACATTTAAAAAAGGGCAATCCAAAGTTAATCCACATGGTAAAATGTTCGTGCATTGTTGGGCGTGGCAAAGATTTGTTTTTGTGTTGCAGTTGTTATTGTTGTTGGTTGTTTGTTGTTGTTGTTGACGTTGTTGTTGCACACGCTTTGTAGTTGTAGTTTTAAATATGCATTTGGCTTTGTTTCGTTTAGCTGTCGTTGTTGTTGTAATTGTAATTGTAATTGTTTTTATCACATTGTTGTTCTTGATGTGTTCATTGTTTTGCGAGCTGTTAAATTATGTTGTTGTAATTGTTATTGTTATTGTTGTTGTCACTTGAGCCATCGATAAACTCGCCTAAGCACCCAAAATAGACCCCAGAAAACATTTGAACAATAAACAGGCAGTCAGACATCAATCCATAAGATACTCGTACTTTTACAACTCAAGCAACAACAACAACAACAACAAATAAAACTTGAAATTGAAAATGAAAATGAAGCCAAAGTCATCGTGTCTGACAGTGTGGCGACAATTTGTGCATAAATCAAATTAGCCTGTCAATCTGCTGTTGCTTCTGCTGCTGTAAATGTATCTGTATCTGTACAAGTATCTGTATCTATATCTTTAGCAGCGTGCGTAGCTGTATCTGAATCTGTATATTTGAAATAACTTCATTAGCATTTAGGCTATATCGTCTTCAAAATTGACTGACGTGTAGTAGTTTGATATAGACTTCTACATACAGAAAAGCCTCGCTAAGACGAACCCAAGGAAGTACTCGTTATTAGTGGATATAAATTGAAATTAAATAATTCTATTATATACGATATACTATGTATAAGGATTATTTATCGACAATTCACAAATGATTCTAATTTTGAAATTAACTAAATGTGGATTTAAATGAAAATCTATTTTACAGAATTTATCGACATCAAATGTTTTTCATTCAAATTTAATATACACTTAAATAATATTTAGAATTCCAATGTTTATTATTCATTTAACATATAATATGTGCATATTTATGGACAAATATGATTTTGCATCGAAACGAACAAAAGTTTAAAGCCGTCTCAAACTTTAAGAGAGAGTAGTACATTGTAGGCAAGCTTGATTGTATTTGATTTTGTAGGTAGTATATCGACTTCTAAGTGGCACTTTAGCTGACATTAGGAGCTGGCGAAATTTACTATGATATTTCTCAATAGCACTTCACATTTTGTGAAGATACCAAACGCCGCTCACTTAAAGCGAGTTACTTTCTATGGTCAGTGGCTTGAGGAGGCTACGAGGGCAGCAGGGCGGGGAGCGGGAAGAGGGAACTGCCGTGAGGAGACGGAAAAACATGTTTGGGTCGCCGCTCGACTCTTTTTTTTTATTTTGCGCTTGCTTCCGGTTTCGTTCGGCAGCGAGCCGGCGAATGGTTCGGTTCGGTTCGGTTCATTATTGTGGCTCATAGACTAAAGTAGCATTTGACGAATGCGACGCCGCCGTCGCGACGACTGTAAACGAATTAACATATGAAACTATGCGATAAAGCGTGGACTAGCTTCGATAGCAGCCGCCGCATTGCGCGAGTGCTGGGATACACTGAAAAAAAAACACACACACACATTAAAGAAGACAAAGAGAACAACGAGATTCAAACTAGTATTCAATCTCTTTTTAACAGTTGCATTAACATTAGTATGTTAATTTAACAGTTGTAAGCTAACAGCTGATAACATTTTTATGTCGTTGGATAATATCAAGGCTGCAAATCGGTTCTAAACCTTATCTCTTAGAATCTCTTAGAACCCGAACTATTAAAATGTTTAAATATTTATATTCAATTCAACAAAAATCCTAAGATTCCGGGGGTATATTAAACAAAAGTTTTACCAAAATTTTGGTGATTATAAAAAAATATAAAAATAATTTTTTGACAATTTAATTTTTTTTTCTAATTTGAATTTTTTTGTGGAAAAAGATCCTCTGGTATTTTTTTCAGTGTAATGCTCATAATAAGCAACGCTGGCGACGACGCGCCGCTATGCGAAGGTCACACACCATCAACAACAGCAACAGAAATGACAACAACAACAACAACAGAAACAACAGTGTCTGCCCAGTGACGATAGTTGAGGGTTGAGGGGGCGTGTGACGTGGGCGGAGTTGGAGACGAAGGCGCTAACAAAATGTTAAGCGGAGAGCTGCGGGACGCATTCAACGAGAGTTACTTTGCATTCCATTGTGGAAAATTTGTCATCAGGAAAAAAGAGAAAGATAGACGGACCGAAAGAAAGAGAGCGAGAGCCAGAGAAAGAAAGAGAAAGGCGGAGAGAGAAAGATGTGGGAGTGTGTGTGTGTGTGTGTGCGTGTGTTTAAAAAAACTCTACAAAACGATGAAGAGAGACAATTGTGAGGCAAGTGAATGTACTCGTAATATTCACGAATGCTGAAGTGAGTATCCGCTTTGAGTGCGGACATAATCCACTTGCAACAGTTACGAGTATCCAAATCCAAATATTCACAGATTAATATAGACTTATGTCAATTGAAATGTCTTTGTAGGCTTAGTAAAATGTTGTACGAATGAATTGAATGCGTGATTCATTCAATTGTGAATGAAATGCATGTGATTTGCAGATAATCAAATAATACGTTTATTATTCATTTAGTATAAATATAAAAATTGTTGTGTGTTTATCAAATCGAATTAGATTGATTTCATACATTCACTGAGAGCTGAACCTTGATCGATATATATCGATGTTAGCTAATTTGTTTAATTTTCATTATTTATTCATCTATTTAGTGAACAATTTATTTAAATTAATTTTAATAATGTACAATAATATTCATATTAAAGTCTGGTTTATAATAGAAAGGGTTCTTAAAGTATTTTCCCGAATTGATATTTTAACAAGAATATTCTATATTTTTTCATTAAGTTCAAATTAATTAAGAATTGTCAATAATTTAAAGAAATTCTCAACAATTAAAAATAATATATTTTTTAACAAAGTAAATTTTAGAAATATATAACTTCCACGACTTTTACCTATTTAAATTGAAATTACATTTTTATTATATTCATAATAATAATAAACTTAAAAATTCAATACAATTTTCAGATTTTTATAATTTGCTAAAAATAATTTGTGCAATGAAAATTTTGAATAATTCAAAATAATTTTAGAAGATTTAAAAAAAAAATTTCAGATCAATATTTATTGAGTAAATATTAAATGTAATACTTATTCCAAAAATGTGAGAGTCTAATATAAAAATATTTTGTTTTTTATTCAATATGATATTGACAAAAAAACATTTAATTTAATTAAATATGAAACAAGAGACTCAATTTTTTTGCAGAGCATTTGAAAATGGGCTCGTATTTTCGAAAAAATATGCATAGCATTTTTAATATCGGTAGCGTGTATTTCTAAGCGCGAGTAACCACAAGCTTAGAGCTTACCAACGGTTTTAACGACTCCCGATAATATCTAAATATATGCCCACATGCCCCTATATAGCGTTAACGATTTTATATTCAATTGCAGACTGAGACACAGTTTGGAGTGTGCGGAGGAGGGGGGAGGGGCGAGTGGGAGAGTCGTCGGGGAGGCGGAGCTGCTGACATTGCCGTGCAATTGCAATTGCGCAGCAACAGAAACAACAAAACAAAAAGAAAAATAAAAAACTAGCAGCAACGGTTTAATTGCATTTCCAGTATTGCCACAGATATGTCGGAGTCGGATCTGAATGGCTGCATGTTTATTTATGAGTCGATTCGAGTCGACTTGAGTATCGACGGGGGCCACTCAGTTTGCCCGGCGAGCTGCGTTTCGTTTGCGTTTTGCGTTTGCTTTAAAATGCAAATTTTTGCCAACAGTTCCCATAGCAAAAAAAAAAAAAAAAAAAAAAAAAGAAGAAAAGACAAAAAAAACACCAATTTTTAAGTCGGCCTAGGGGCTGTGCTAGAAGACAAGCAACTAGCAACACCAACATCAACAACAACAAAAAGCAAAAACAAATTGTCGCTCAAGGACATTTTCAAAAGTACGTCGCAAAATGTGAGCGTAAAGAAAACGAGTTTCAAATGCCATCCGAAAAGAAATGCAAAGAAGACCGAGCATAACCCTAAACACCAGCTGACAGCTGACTCTATAAGCGTACTCACGAGTACTGAGTGTGAGTGTGTGTGTGAGTGTATTCGAATAACAATACAATATCGGAATATCGCATGGCACAACAACTGAGCAACGGGACAACCCTTAAATTCATTACATTTCGAAAACTTCTTGCCAACCAACAAAAAAAACTGATGAACCCTCCAAATGAACCAAAAATGCCAGTAAATTGAAATCTTTCGCTGCCAAAGGAGGTGCACATTCAACAGGAGGGAAGAAAGGGAGGGAGCTCGAGGTGCACGAAAACAATTTGAGGCTTAACCCACAAAATGATCAAACTCTTTAATTTTTATGCTGATTAGTTGGATACCCTGTACCATACACATGTAGCACATGTAAAAACAATTTAGGTATTCATTTTAATCCTTTAGTAAACTATTTTGATGTTAATTAGTTAGATACCCTGTAGCATACATATGTAATACCTTTGAAATCAATCCAGATGTCAATTTAGTCTAAGCCCTGTAGCGCATATGAATATATATAGTACAGTAAAATATTTGTATGCTCTTCAAAAAGCATAAATTATTTTGTATATTCTCAAGAAAACAATGATTTAAAAGTTTCACACATTTTCTGAACATAAAAAATACAGTTAAATACAATTATGTTAAAATATATACTAAAAAAACGGTCCAATTATATATATATTGAACAATGTAAATCACATATTTCTTCATATAGTTTTTCGTGCAGTCGACTAATCATTCTATATAGACATAGATACTCTTAGAAGTTCAGTTTGTTATTCGTAAGGCATCATGGAATACTATGATAAGGTTAGAGGAACATGCCTATTCTATTTCATACAGGGTATTTAGCTAGCCGAATACACATGCTATACATTTTCTTAGTTGTTGTTTAGGGAGTGTTGCCCAATGATCAACAACAACAATAATAATAATAACAATAATCATCATCATCATCATAATCATCATAATAATGATGATATCAACAATGTGCGCTGCGTCATAGGTTGAAAGCCCACACACACACACACCATACACACACACACACACACCATACACACACACAGTCATTCCTACCCGTGCCGCATATGCGGCATGAAAGTTGAAGCAACAGCTTTTTGTCTCGCTTACAATCGATTACGCATACGCCGCCTGTGTGTGACAACAACAACAACAGCAACCGGAGCAATAGCAACAACACTAACAACAACAACAACAACATGGCCAACGGGTAGCACAAGCAGGTAGCAGGCAACGGTAAACGACTGCCAAGCATATTAGCGGCCGGCTTAAGTGCAATCCATTCATGAGCGGACAACTGAAACGGATAAGCGCCGTGCGAGACGCTCAGAGAAAGAGAGACAGCGAGAGAAAGGAAGAAAAAAAAGGAGAGCATGAGGATGAGAATAAGAATGGGAACAGGAACAGAAACGGGAAAGGCAACGGGAATTGAGTAATGGAAATAAGAGCTAGAAGGATGAGAATGCCTTCTTCCTTGCTGACCCTACAACGCACTCTCTTCCTTTCTCTCTTGCTCTCTCTCCCCCTCTCTCTCTCTCTCTGTCTAGCGCGCACTGCTTAAACACATGTGTGTGTGTTTGACTGTGGTGTTTTCTTATACTTCTTCTTACACCCTATACCAAGATTATATTATAATTTTGTGCAAAAGTACCTCTATTTGGATACAAATCTAATCAAAAGTACCAACTGTAAAATCAGTTTTTAAATAACTATAAACTGAAGTTTCATTAAGATCGGCCCGTAAATACAAATATTTGCGAAAAACACAAATTCGAAACCCTTTGCAGTATTTAAATATAGTTATTTTTAGATATTTTAAGTTAATGATGCAGAAATATTCGCTAAATCCTCTTTTATTTTGATTAAAAGTCCAATATTCATATTTTTTACAATTATTATTAGCTCAAAATGTGTGCAGAAAAGGCGAAATTGCTTTTGAATTCTTAACAATAAATAGATTTACATATTTATATTTAGTTAATAATGCAAAAATATTCATATCTTAAATAATTATCTTGCATGTGAATTTAAACATTTACTAACAAGGACATTTATAAAATATAATAAAATATAAACATATCCGAAAGATTTTCCAAGATATTGCTACTTTTATCTGCTGAAATTGAAGCAAAATCATTAAACATAAGCTCTAAAGACCCAGGTACAGGGTATCATTATGTCGCGTGCGCTCGACTGTAAAATGTTCGTCGTGTTTTTTTGTATTTTGTTTGCGTGCACGTCCTGAGCGCGTGCACAGGCGGCAGCAGCCTGACTGACTCTCTGCCTGACTGCCTTGCTGAATGACTGAATGACTGACTGACTGAGTGACTGAATGACTGAGTGGCAACAACTGCCGCTTCTTATTGACATTGGAGGCCTTGTGGCTCGAGTAACACCCGGCGCAGATGCTAAATAAGAAGCAGGAATTAAACTGCAAAGGTGTGCGACAACAACAACAACAACAACAACATGCAGCAAGAGAAGCATAAAAAGAAGGAGAAGAAATGAGACTGAGTGTAAATGTGAGTGCGTGTGTGTGTGTGTGTACTGAGTACTTAGTGAACTCACAATGCCAGGATACGAGTCAATATATACATATGTATGTACACATAAAGGCAACCAGGCGAATGCATTATGAAATAGCCTTACACACAGACACACACACACACACACACACACACCACACACACATGCAAATACATTAGAGAATACGTAAGAAAGTTTAAAAAGCGCAGTTCAAATGCCTTTCAATGGATTATTGTTCTTCTTCTTAAGAATTGAATGCAGTTATTAATAAAGCTAGCAAAATCAAGCTGAAATATACATATTTATAAAGTACATGTATGTATGTATGTCGGCAAAATAAAAAGAACAGCGTACCAAAATATTGATGCTAAGTAGATATCGGTTTTATCTCCAAACCGCAAAGGCTGAAGAATTATGGTAAAAAGAAGAAAGGTCAGAAATAATATTTCACTTAAAAATATTGATTAAAGATATTGATAAATATGAGATTCTACGATCCTCTACCATATATTTATAATTTGTTTTGAACTTAACTCAACAAAGTTGTCAAAATTTTAAAATAAAAAGACAACTCAATATGAGTACCAACAGGTTTAGAAAGCTTTACTTTAAAAGTAAAAGGAGTATATGTAAAAATATGCTGTATATAAATAAAAAAATGATACACATACAATATGTGATCAAAAAGCAATTTTAGTAACATGAATTCGCATAAAGTCTAATTCCATCTCAAAACTCAAAACTCAAAACGATGCAAATCCAAGCAAGGAAATTTCTGTTTTAGAATCAAAACAAAATTGTAATGTATCTGTAATAAATTGTTGTCATATTTTTGCCCGTCCATAAGTTTTAAGTTTATATACGTATTGCTTTGACAAAATGCCTCGATAAATAGCTAAATGTTTATAAGAAATAAATGCGCATTTGTTTCAAAGAAACTGTCGTGATTTTCATCTTGAAAAAGTTTTCTTTCCATTTCTGCATAATTCTTTTAATGGTGCATGAATAAGATGTTGTTGTTGGAATTATTTGGGAATGCTTAAAAGTTAGAAAAAGCCAATTTCATTATATTTATTAATTTTTTTAGGATATTGTCAGAATGTGGAGTTTTTGCATGTCAACATAAAATGTACGGGAATGATTAAGCCAGTTAAATTTCGAATCACGCAAATGATGAAAGTAGGCTAATTAACTGAAACTGATTCGCTCAGTAGGCTTTGCATAAATTGTATTATTTATCATATTCAATAAAATCCGGGAGTTTCGATACACAAATTTTGATTTCATATACAAATATGTAGGTTAATGTATACATATATTAAGCTTTGATTTCAATGACACTACGAGCTTAATACATTCAATGTTAGCTAATAATTATTTCGATTATAATCGCGAAAGTACAGACTTTGTTTCTGTTATTTACGTCTTGCATGGCGCTGACAAAATCGTATGATCTAATTGGAAAAACCTAGCAAATAAGTACATAAATATATACACATATGTACATATACATACATATATGAATGGCTTGAAGATCAACAATTGCAGTTTATGAGTGAAACTGATTGTTCAAATATATGTAACGATATATGCATGTACTTATATGCCTGTAAATGTAATAATATTAGAAGAAAAAAACTGTTTCCAAGTATGTAATATGAAATTGGGCAATTAAGAGTTCCGCGAAATTGTTCGCCAATCAAAACAAACTCAAAAACAGCTGCTTGATTAATTCCATAATATCCCATTTCTTAAATAATTCGGTTGACACTATTTACTAAATATGGCAAAAAATTGTTTAATCTATAATATTATGTATATGGGCATTTCTCCAGAAATGTCAACCGAGCCTAAAAACGAAAAATTGCTCAAAAACTCACATCTTGTGCAATTATGTTCCAAAAATGTGTTCAAGTTATTTATTTAAGCCATATACGCTAGAAGAAATTCAATAGGATGAACATATAGATTCTGCATTGGAATAAATTCACTTTTTCCATATTTATGTCCATTTTCTTAAAAATTGATTTCCAAAATGGACCGTTTGTATTTTTTCGATTACACTCATAATAGTAAGATTGTAACATAAACCATTTTAATACATAGAAATATATTGAAAGTTTAATTTAAAACAAGTTTTTCCAGCTGTTTCGATATATAATTTAAAAAAAGAGAGACAGAAACAACAAAAATATTTTGTGGAAAAAAATGTCACGTTCGACATGTCGCATGCGACAGTGACTCAAATTACATTTAAAAAAAAACTACTTGATGTTTTTAAATTAAACAAAAAGCATTTTTTAGATAAATGAATACATTACATTTCAAAATAAATAGCATCAAAATATACGTTCACGTTTTGCCGAAATCAGTGCAAGAACTGGACGCCGAAAAAACGACTTCTATCTGAGTCGCGTGCGAATGCCTTAGTTTTTTTAAATTATCTTGAAAACGAACAATTTCCCAAAATCCACTTTAGCATCAATTATAGTGCTAATCAATACCTATAAGTTTCTCCTTTTGTCACAAAAAAATAATGTTTTGGCATATGTTTTATTTCACTTTGAATGCGTACGAATGTCGCATTCGACATGGGAGAATTACCCATATGTACATATGTATGTATATGTGCATATGTATGTCTGACAAACTAAATTATACTAAACTCTATTCAAATTTCGCCGACGCTTTGGAATTTTGTTGTTGTTGCTGTTGCTGTTGCTGCTGCTGATATCTCGGCAAATTTAGCGGGAAAAATAAAAAAAATACTGAAATTCCATTCATTATCAGAAAGCACAGCACAAACACACTTGCAAACATACTATGTATTTATTATGTTTGTATGTATGCATGTATTTATGTACATTAATAATTCGTATGTCTGGCTGTCAAATTTCGAGTAATTTCTCGTTTAAATTTTTGTTGCTCTGCTGTTGTTTTTGTTGTTGTTGTTGCTCATGTTGCACGTTGCTGCAGGATACACAGCAACAACAACAATAACAACAACCAAACTTGTTGCTTCTTTCTTGATGTTGTTGCTTCTGTTGCTGTTGCTGTTGCAGGCAGCAAATAAAATTGCCAAATAAGCGATGAAAATTTTTGTCAGCCGCAAACTTGTTGATCCGCATATGTGTATGTGTGAGTGTGTATGTGTCTGTGTATGATTTTATGCATGTGCATCTGAGTGCGGTGTACATGTGTGTGTGTGTAGGCTTACTTTTAATTATTAATTGTATTTATTTAATTTGATTTTGTTGTTTATTTTTTTGAATATGCACATTTTCTTAACATTTTCAATTTCATTTGTTGCGCACTTTTCACCAAAAACAAAAACCAAACACACAAAACAAAAACAAACTTTATTTCGTATTATTTTTTATATATTTATTTGTTTTTTATTTATTTATTTTTTTGTTATTCGCGTTCGAAATGAATTTGCACGTCAAAGTCGTCACAACTACATGTGCTTAGTATGCTTATGCATGTGCATGTGCGAGTGTGTCTCTCTTTGGACAAGTGTGTGTGTGTGTGTGTGTGTGCGACGGGGCGTATGAGCAACGGCCGAGGCGAAAACTTTGCCACTTTGTTGCGTCGCCGTTTGTTGTCTGCGCACAACAAAAAAAAAAAACAAACACACACACAAAAAAAAAACAGCAACAAAAACAAAAGGCAAACGTCAAAGTAACGCGCAAAATTTTACACACTGACGTCGCTGCTGCTGCTGCGACCGCGGCGGCGTCGTCGTCGTCGTCGCGTTTTAATGCGGTCTCCGCGCGTTGTAAGCGATTCGACAGGTAGAGCAGCACTGAATTCGTTCGCACTGAGCACAGCGACTAAAAACGCCGCGACACGACGTGACGCGACCAACAGCACACACAGAGAGAGAGAGAGCAAGCAGCGTGCTCTCAGAGAGCCAGAGCACGAGAGCAGAGGCGAACGCAACAGTGTTGTTGCTGCTATTGTAATGCCTTTTACATTGTGTGGTCCACAGCATGAAGTAACAACAAAAGGAGGTCTCGTCGGCTGTCAAATCGTTCGGTTTTTCTCCCTTGATGCTTCAGTGCGTGCTTGCTTGTTGACGTGAAAGGTATTGTCGTCTCACTCACACTCACTACGACTCACTACGATGAGCCTTTTCACTCGCACTTATTGTTAGTATAGTCAAGGGAGAGCTTTTTGCCGACGAGACCTCCTTTTGTTGTTACTTCATGGTCCACAGCAGGCAACTGTAAATGCTTCTTACGTTATGCAACAACAGCGACAGCGACAACGACACACGAATGATTCTGATTGGTCGCAGGACGAGCTGCCGAATGCCAGAGTATGCCCGAACGTGCCGAGCCGAGCTCACCGCTCTCATTCACACACCATGCACTAAAACCAATGTTGACCGCTCTCTCGCATACTGGTGGTCAAGCAATTGAGCGTAAAAAGAGTGACTGAAGCTGAAGCTGAAGCCACTGCCGCTGTGGGAGGTTGCCAGTTGCCAAGAGGAGGGAAGCGTTTCACTCGCAGTCGCCATGTGACATGGCAACTGAAATGTCATCAGCGTGCTGGTATCGTCATCATTATCATAAGCAGCTAGAGAGGATTTGCGATCGAATCCTCTTTATGCCTATAGTCAACAAGTATTATAAGTAGAAACTGTTTAATCACCTCGAGTCATTTTAGAACAAATTCAAATCAATACAAGAATATTCATATTTGTTGGTTTTTATGTAACTAATTCTCTTTGTTTCTTTGTTTTAAAATGATCAAACTTATCAATAACTTAAATAGTTGATGGACTATCGATCTGCACTTGGTTTTAAGATCTAGATTTTAGATCGATAAATTACTTAGCAGAGAAACTATTTATCGAAATACTCGATTGCTTTTCATTTTTTGTTTATGTTTAGAAGAAATTTCCAAAAATTGATTTGTTTAATAATATATTCTAGTCAGTCTTTAATTAAAACTATGTTAAGCTTCTAAGTCGTCACTATAAATTCCAAAAACATTTATTTTATTTCAGTCTCAATGATGCAATCAATAATTTTATCTGAATTTCTTTGTTCTGTTACTATTTCATCATACTACACAGAAAAAAAAATGCCGTTCTAAAATCAAGTTTTAAATTCTTGATTTAAGCCTGCATTTTTTAAGTATGTTTCCAGGATTAAGCTGAACAATCAAGCCTGAATCGGGATTAAAATGGGAAAATAAGCCCAAATTACTTGATTCTCTCTCAGCCTCTCTCATTTCAACTGGTCTGGTGGCTCAGTGGTTAGAGTCGCCGACTTGTTTGAAAAAGACCTGGGTTCGATTCCCACCAGTCAATTGCATTCAAACATTTTCTTCACTAAAAAACAAAAATGTTAAAAAAAAACAATAAAAAAAAAAATAAAATAAAAAATATTATAAAATAAAAAATATTAAAAAAAAAATTAAAAAAAAAATTTAAAAAAAAATTAAAAAAAAAATGTAAAAAAAAAATTAAAAACAAAAAAGTAAAAAAAATATTAAAAAATAAAAGCAAAAAAGTAAAAAAAAATATCTTAAAAAAAAAATTTGAAAAAAAATTTAAATGTAACAAAAAACATAATTTTTTTTTAGCCTGAATTTAAGAATTTCAGGATTGAATTCGGGATTAAAAAAATCAAGTATTTCATACTTGGTTTAAGCAAATCCGAGATTACCCCACTTCTGACATCGTTTCGGATTGAATCCGGGCTAAATATCCCGGATTTTTTTTTCTGTGTACGTGTTCTAGAGATTTGTTTCACAATTTACTGTAATTTAAAGTGGATTTTAATCGTTCTACTTACAGTGTTATTAAAAGTGATGAACAAAACTTGAAAAAGACTTTTTTAAATTTGTCTAGATACAATTTTAAATTTGGCATGTCAATATTTCCATTTCTTAACTAGCCATAAAATTACTAGATAATTATATTAATTTCACAATTTTAAATTACTTTGGGTAATAAATAAATTTTGCAATTTTATATTATTTTAAATAGAGTTAAAGTAAAATGTACTTGTATTTACTTGGAATCTGTTTGTTTGGGTGGAAACTTGAAACTAGACACGAAGCTCATATGGCATTTGAGTTAACAGGAAGTGAATAAGATCTAGTATGTTTTATTGACTCTATGTATCTGTTTTATATCACACTCTCAAACCCAATAGCAACAACAAGAACGACAAAAACAACAAGTACAAAATTCAGACAGCAATTAGCGATAAAGCATTCAAATTGTTTTTTAGTTTTTCGTTACGTTTGGAATCGTCGCGTCGACTTTTATGTTTTATTTTTTGTGTTTTGTTTTTGTTGTTTTGCGAGTTTTGTCACAAAGCAGCGAAAATGTTTGTATTTCATTTGATTATTATTATTGTTGTCGTTGTTGATAATGATAAACTGCGTTTTTCGTCACAATTGAATCTGTTGCTTGGTTTTTCAGTTGAAATTTCTTTAGTTTAGTTTTTTGTCTAACATTTTTTTTCGTTTTATTTTTATTTTTTTTGCACATTTTGTTGATAAGATAAGAAAACTTTCTGCTGACTTGGTATTACCCGAGAAGCCATATAAAAAGTGAAATATACTGAAAATTGAGCGCTCGAGCCACATGTCTCCCTTGATAACACAACAGGGGACAGTTTGGATGAGGTGAATGAGGAGAAGAAGGAGGAGCTGGTGTTGGTGGAGGAGTTCGATTAACCAGCCTGTGTGAGTCATGCATACATCGCGAGTCCATTAAAGGTGAATCATGCATGCCAAAAAAAACACGGCCCATCAATTTGTTCCTCGTCCCCTTTTCTTGTTCTTAGCAATTGAATGGCGCCCTTGACCCGTCGCCGTCGCGTTGCATTTGCCAGATACAGATACATTTTCGGCTGCATCTTTGTGCACACGAGTATCTCGGACATTAAGGGCAGCTACAAAATGTATGGTGAAAGTCGTCGCCTGCCATGAGTTTCTGTGAAAATGCTGGCCCCAAACTTATTTTTTCGCTTGTAAATTGCCAAAGCAACAGAGGAGCTCAGAGGGAGAGGAGGGACGGGACGGGGAGGGGAGGAGGGGGGATTACTGGTACATCAGCAAATGCTGCTTATGTTTAATTTCTTTTCTATTTTCCTTCTATTTTTTTTTTTTTTTTTGTATTTTTCTATTCATTTCATTTATTTTTATTTTATATGCTCTTTTTGTTAGTTTGGCTCACGTTTTATGCGCCAAATTTCTTCGTGCTCTTGACCATGCTAGCAAACTTGTTTGAAAGCCTACACGCGACAGCGAGCGACGCTGTCTTCGAACAATGAGCGTAGCTACAGCTGCAGCCACAGATACAGATACATTTACATTCAGATACATTTACATGCACAGTTGCAGCTACAGATGCAATGGACAATGGATACTTGGACCTGGATGTGGATGTGAATTTGGACTTTGCAAAGCTTGGTGAGATTTTCTTTTCTTCTCTTTTTTGTTTTTGGCACATATGTGTCTGGAAGAAAAGCAAAGCAGAACGGAAATAAAATGTGGACGCACACGAAGTCCAACAGCTGAGCAGGAGCAGCAAGAGGAAACCAAGATAAATGCTTGGCGAGTAGGCGCAAGAGAGAAACAGAGGGAGGGAGAGAGAGACAAGGAGAAAGAGAGGGGGAAATAATAATGTCAAAATGGTCACGCTTAGTTGCACATGGGCAGAAAATTGTGACCGTCACAAAAGTAGGAGAGTACGTCGTGAGAACAAAAGTCTCTGCTAGGGAAGAAGCGTCCAAGCGTGTTAGGGCTGCCCATGACGATCAGCGGCAGAAAGAGCCAAGACAGACAACAAGCGAGAGAGAGAGAGAGAGACAGAGAGAGAGAGATGAAGGGGCGGACAACCAGGAGTGGGGTAATGAATGATTAAGTGTTGTGATAATCAAAACTGTAGACAACTGAAAAGAAACACTCGTACGAATACTTGTTCGCCAACTCACGCGTACATGAACGAATGAATGACAAGTTCCTGTAAGTCCCAAGGAAACCAAAAAAAAAATAAAACAAAATGCCCAAATATCTTTAAGCCCAAGTTTTTATCTAACCGAACATAACATACTCTTTAAAGATTAAGTAATATACACTACTGGCCAAATTAATAAGTACACTCTTTCTTTTACTATAACAGCTATTGTAAGTCATTCGTAATTTTCATACAATAAGTGCCTTTTTAGCAATTTTCAAAAAAATAAAAAAAATATAAGCGAAAAGATTTTTGAAAGTCACTTGTAAAATTGTTTGAAGAATGTTTTTGCATCCCAACATTTTTTTTAAAAAATCGAGGAAAAAAGTTTTGAAAGTTGACTTTTTTTTAAATTTGAATATTTCAATGGGTACTTAATGGGTTAAGGAAAGATATGCATCATTCAAACGGAATTTAGATGACCTTTCCAAATATATTTTTTAAATTTGAAGACTTGACTGACAATAGCTGTTATAGTAAAAGAAAGAGTGTACTTATTAATTTGGCCAGTAGTGTACGTATACATAGTTTATTCAACTTTCTGTCATTTAATTGGATTTGCCTAAGCTTATAGAGATAATGTTTGCGAATATTGGTGATTCATTTAAACGGATGTCTTTGAAATTTAGCTGAAACTGATAAAATGAACGTTTAGGGAGGGAATTTTCCCAAATTCATACATAATGGATTTAAGAAATAAAAAACCCAGTTTGCTAAAAATTATTTAATTGATCAGTCAACTTCTTATATTTATATTCACTGATAATAACATCTATGGAAAAATATCATAAGATTTTATTGAAACTTACATGTTTTTTTAAACTTAAACTAATTTCTGACCCTATTTTATTTTATGCCATAGATATTCAATATACAATATACAACAATTTTGTGCAACTATTTCTATTTAAAACAGTTTTCAATTATTGTACAGAATGATGAAAAAATAAATAATATCATCCAAAACCAATATTTTAACTGCAATTTAAAAAAATTTTCAATTATTGTACAGAATAATGGAAAAGAATCTAATACATATCATCAAAGTCCAATTTTTTTACTGCAATTTAATATCTCCATGAAATTTTTTTTTAAATATCACTAAGCAAATCACAAATAATAGAGAGAACAATTGGAAAATTTATGTTTTCAGCCAATGCAAGCGTTACATTCACATTTATTTTAAAAACAGTGGAGCTTCTTTTTAACAAACTAAATGGGTAACAAAATAAATACAGAGATATTCAGTACACAAATGTGTATCACAAAGAAGTTAAATAGTTATTTATAATGAAGCTCAACTGTAAATTCATTAAAATCGAATAGAATCAGTTTTTGCAACTGATTAAACTGATATTATTTTATCAACACCTGTCAAATGGACACGTACTTACGATATTTTTATTTATTTCTTTCTTTCGGGCTATTGATAAAAAACGTTTTTAATCAGTCGCGACTACAGACGAAACCGACGCAAATTTCAAGGGCAATTCGAAGTGAAATCAACTTTGAATTTATCTGCAAAAGATTCGCTCCGGTAGCAGCATCAATTTCAGTTAAGTCAATTCCAGTTAGGGGGGCAAGTTTGGAAACCTTGACACAGAATGCGCGCAACAGGCACAAGGACTGGCAACAAGGACGAAGACAACAAAGTATATGCAAAATAGATAGAGGAACAACAATCTAATGGGCGTAACACTGCACTGACTGCCCCGGTCATGTTCCCATCATCCCCGCCCTCTACGCTCTTCCCTGGCAAGTACTCATTTGCCTAATAGAACAATTATCGACGCCCACGGGCAGCATGAGGCGTTACATAAACCTCACACTCAACGCACATAAGGCTGATGATGATGATGATGATGATGATGATGATGATGGTCATGATGACAATAATGATGATGAGCAGCAATAACCACAACAAGCAACCGATGCAACAACAGGTTAGTCTGCAATTCAGTGGCGGCGTTTAAACAACAACGAAAAGGGAAACTCAATATTTTCTTTTATTTATAAGCAGGGATTAAAAACCCTAACCGAAACCGTGACCTTTAACCGGTAAAAACCGATTGAAATTTGAAGCCGTAACCGAAACCGTAACCGAAAAAAGTAATTTTCATTTGACCGAAACCTTTAAACCGAAACTCTGTAAGCCGAAATAACCGTTTAGTGACCGTTTCATTTATAAGGGTTAATTTCGGTTTTTCATACATCTTAAAACAAATTTTTATTTACAGTTTTTATAATTTTTAAAATTGAAAAAAAGTTTTATTTTTTATTGATATTTTAAAAATTGCAAATAAGAGTTATGGTATAACTTGTAAATACAATTTTATAAGCATGTTTTATTATTAATTTTTGTTATAAAAATTTATAAAACAAGCTTAAAAATAATTTAAAAAGATTTGAACTGTTTTTATTTTTTCCGACTCATAGGTCTTGTTTTCGATCTCTGATATTTTGATATTAGTTTTGTATTTTATTTTTTATTTTTAATTTTGATTTATATGTGAAATAAATGTGTAAATGAAACATTAAGAAAGTTATGCCTTTTTAATTATTATTATATTGTTTACATTTTTTATTGTTTATTTTTACAAAGACATTTTTTTTAGTAAACCGAAACCGTACTGGTATTTCAAAACCGAAACATACGAAAACCGGTTCACCGTTACGAAACCTTTATTCAAAGATTTTGCGTAACTTATAACCGAAAACCTAAATCCGAACATAACCGAAACCGTAACTGAAACCGATATTCGTTTCGGTTTTAATCCCAGTTTATAAGGATTTTTCACCATTATTAAAATATACAAGTATTTTATTTCAATAAAATTATGTAATATTTGTTTCCAAATTTCACCATGCAAACCAAATTGACTGCGCCCATGTTGTGGGCTTAATGCGTGGCCAACTTAAAGGTGAAAGGAAAACACGTTCCGTTTCAGGCTTTGGCTCATTATCGAATCATCAAACCATATGGAGATCGTAGAACTTGGGAAACATGACCACAACTCGCAGGCAGTACAAGCGATAAAAAACTGCACAGCAATAGAATTTTGTACTAAACGGGATACTATTTGTATGATAGGATTACAGGCCGATTAAAGAAATTTCTGAGTACACAATGAAATTGAAAAATAAAATCATTCTTTTCATATGAAAACATTTTTTAATTCATAAAATGTTAATTTTTCTAGGGATCTAACTGGTTATAGTTTAAACTTAATCAATATAGTCTTCCACATATATGCAGTCTCTTCTTAATCTAGAGCAAGTGCCATATTTATACCCAATTCTACTGCATTCAAAGAAAGAAGTGGAAGCGTGTCCAGTCTCAAGGATATGCTATTGCATTCCTTGCCCCAGATGCCACAGAGGAATGCCGATGCCTGGATACGCGTATTGCAGCAGCAGACATTGTGTCATCTTAAATAGCAAGGAGCACATGGAATGTCACAAAGGTTGAGCATGTTGTGATGATGCGGAGGATGATGTTGACAGTTTGTGTCATAAATCCGTTCGGTTGCCACCGAAGTTGACAGCGCATGCAAGTAACAGAACAATCTCCAAAATACTTGGAATAAGTTGCGCTACAATTTCAGTTCAGCTTCTCAAATGGAAAAAAGATAACACAATATGAAAAGCTCTTTTTAATATTTATATTCACTCCAAACAAAGTCCACAAATGCACTTTATTATTTCTCAATGCTCCAAATGGTGTAGACTTATTAATCAATGAATTTTAGTCTGAATAGTACTGACTTTAAGACTCTGTTTTAAACAAACTAAATCAAACACAAGGGTCTATTTAGTTTCTCAAAAATCGATCTCAAAATCGATAGGCTTCTCAATTTTCTTAGCAGATCATGTTTGATATTTGAAAAGGTTTTCCACTTGGAATCTGCTTGTAATTTGCACATGATTTCAATGCGACTTCAATTCGATTATAATATTATTTATTTTCCAGACTATAATACTTAGCTCCACATACAATTGTATACTCTGATGGCAATCCTGATACCCTGATATAGTAGCATCTTAATTTTTACATACAGTGAACCACTTATGTCTTCATACAGCATATGTAAATTTGTCAAATTTGCGTATACTAAAGATGTTTTGATGCGGGTTTCTTATATTAATCTTTTATTCAATTAAATCCCGTTCTAATGATGCAAAAATTTCACGATGTATATCACTCAAAAATTATCCTTATACTTAATATAAGAGTCCAAATGCGTTTCAATTCGAATTCAAATATAATAAATAAAGTACAAAATTTACAAATTCGATTTTTTAATAATTCAATCCACTTAATATAGAATCTAAAGAATTTCAAAAACATTCACATGCATAAAGTTCACATAATGAGTGGTCTTAAAATGGCATGCATTTTTTGATGCTCCCAGTGAGGTGGTTCGCACATATTCCCACCCACAATGAATACAGTAAATGTGTGACATCAATTCGAATATCCAACATTTCACATTCTTTTCGCTTCCAGCTGAGGCCGTACATCGAATATCTAAGGTCTGATATGGCAGATTGTTGGCTCTTTGGCAAAGGCAAAGCATTTGCCTTAACAAGCTGCATATGACAATGGGGCCTTAATGGATGGAACAAGTGGCGACACAGAGGGTGGCGGAGAGCAGGAGAGGCAACCAGATGCCAGATGCCACATGCCACATGCCAAAGCACAAAGGCAGCAGGGACGCGGAAAACGCGGGTGAAACGAGAAGCGCATTGCATGATTCCTGGTTGCAAGGAAAAGCGAACGCAAATAAGCGACAAGGACGCGAAAAACGCCAACGAGGCCATCGGGCTCAAAAATGTCAAGGCCCTTGGGTTTGGTGGTCCTGGCAACCCTTTGCTAAACGTCAGCAAGGACAATAACAATCCAGTTAACAGTCTCTAAAAGAAAAAAAAAACCTTTGGCCCGCTTTTGCCAACAGATTCATTGGATAACCAAATGCAACACCAACAAAAATTAACATACGATATTATATTCAAATTGTTGAACATTTGAAATGTGATCCGTACTACAGTTCAAATTAGAGAAAACAATCGATAAAATTATTCAAAACGAATTGTTAAAAAAATAAAGTTAAGCGATTTCTCATTTTTATTTTCTTGTTTGAAAAAGATTAAAAATTCGAGCAATGAAATTTGAGATATCATAATAGATTTCTAACATGATTTTAGACTTTCTAATAAGGTATTATTTCAGTAAATATAAATTTGTTAATAAAAATTAAACTGGTCTTACACGTAGACTTGTAGAAGAATTATTTGATAAGTATTTGATAGAAAAGCGAATAAAAGCTTTATATGTAACGCGCCTATTTTACCATATTAAGTGTAAGAAAACGTACAATTCTTAGATATCAAGAACAGTTAAGTATTTATGACTGACTTGACTTTAAGAATTCCAGTCAAAAGAAGTTTTTAATGAAGGGTAAGGGAAGGTAAGAATTGATAAGTTTTGTAAAAAAGTATACTTAAACTTAATTATGTTACTCCGATTTTTAAATAACAAATTTGTTCTTATTTACTTATTATTTCATCATATGATTTTTTGCTTATATTTAATATGAGAGTTGAAAAAGAATAGGGAACGCACAATAACAGCAGAACGTCAACAGCAGATTAACAGCAGAGAGCTAACAGCCGATATTCTTATTAAGCAGTACATTTTAGAAGTTAAATATAGAGTGTTATCGAGGCAGCAGAAAAAGAGGACAACACTGGACACTTGAAAAAAAGCCGAAGCCGAAGGAAGAAGCAGAAAAAACCACGCGGGAAAAAAGCAGAAAGAAAAAACGAGACAATTAGAATCAATCTTGTAACTTTTCATTTTTATTTTATTTAATAATAAACTTTAGAGTTAAACACCTAACTCACATTTATCCCGTTACTACGATAGCTGATTGAAATATATTAACATGTAAGATTTTGCTATGGAATCAGCTAGTTTTATTCTTAACCATTTGAAGCGAATTTAGTCACATTTTAAGACAGTTTACAAGTAGATGCAACTTTAAGCTTAGCTTTTATTTAACAACAAAAGCACTCCACAAAATAGTTAAGACTTTCGGGCTTGTCACTTCGAAACACTTTTAAACAACTTTTGAACTGGTTTAGAAAGCAGTAAATGGCAAATTATTGAATTATTTGCAGAAGTTTTCGAATTGATTTGGAAAATGAGCATAGGAAAATGTGTAGCACAGATACCACAGCGTCGAATTTCATGTATGTAGTTGTTGCAGTTTCAGCTGCAATTGTTGTTATTGCAGTTGCAGCTGCAATTGTTGTTGTTGTTGTTGTTGGGGCAGCTGCCGCTTAATCGTGTTCCAGCTAAAAAACACTTTGGCCAATCTTGCTCTGGAATATTTACACGCCAATCATTCGTTGTGCTGTCTTGAATAGTTCGGAAAGCTTCCTTCTAAGTCACATTCCCATCTCGCTTTCCTCTCCCTCTTTTACACCTCCCTTGCTGGCAACATTTGCTGTGGCTTTGCGTGTCAAATCAGATTTTATAATTTCTGTTGTTTGCCACAACGCTTTTGTACACAATTCTTTTCGGCGGCTCAATCTCTGCCGTGTGTTCACTTTGACGCCTTGCGCTGAGTGTGAGTTTGAGTGTGAATGCAAGTGTGTGTGTGTGTGTGTCGTGTGTGTGTTGCGATGTTTATCAAGAGCAATAATGTAAATGCTGGTAGCACTCGTAAATGGCCTGTTAATTGCTCACGGTTCTCTGAACACACGCACACAAAACCCAAACAAGGCGTGGCAACAACAAAACGTTACACAAACCTTCAGCGAGTGCGGCCCACAATCTACAATCCATCCCCAACTCTAACCCTACCCTAAGCCCCAAACCCAATCCCAACCCCAACTCTAGCCCCAATCCATGCCACATGCCCCATTAGCGTAGGTTTCACCGTTCGGTCATGGGAAAATGGCAAACAACCGAAAGCAATGCATGCAAATTTGCAAGATTTCACAGGCTGTCGAATCAAACAGGTGCAGCAGGAGCCAAGCCAACAACAAAATGGCCACCGCACGCCGGAAACGGAAACGACGCGACGCCAGCGGCGCCACCCCCAAAAGACCGCAAAATTGAAACGTGCGTGCAGCAAAATTGCGTTTTCGGTGGTAACCACATTCACACACACACACACACGCACACACACACACGCACACACACACACACACACACACACACACACACGCACACGCACATAGATTTCCCTGTCCAACCACTGACCCAATTAATGCAGTTTGTGTGTGTCCTTGGTGTCCCATTGGACTGACCAAAGGTCAGCTGCAGTTGCTGTTGCTGTTGTTGTTGCTTTCGTCATCATCATCATCATCAACCCCATGCCCATCATCCCCATGCCCATCATCCCCATCATCATCATGGTTCAGTGGGTTCAATCGTTTGCCCAGCAGCCACGTTCCAAAATGGATGATAGATGCAAATTCGATTTCATTGTTTTTGGATGCATCCAATCGAAAATCGTCCTGTCCTCTGGCTTTGGCTTTGGCTCTGGCTCCATTATGCGAATTTTTGGCTGTGCTTGAAGTGGGCATGGATTGATGCGATGAATGAGAGTTGCAGGCGATTTTTCAATTGCATTTTGGGGCGGTGCGTTGAGTGCGTTAATCAGTGGATTGCAGTCAAATTTCAAAGTAATAGAAAAATTCAAGGAACGGAGAGAAAACAGAGGGAAAACAAAGTGTAAAAACGAAAAAGAATTTAGAAAATAATGGTAGACATAATAATCAAGTAACTGCAAATGATTAAACAAAACTAACTAAATAGACAATGAGAAAATAGTTAAAAGAAATAAACAAATAATATAAAAGACAAGCCAATTAATTAATAAATTAAGATGTGATAATTATCGCGATTTTTATAACTACCTGAGTCCAATGGAACAAAATAATATTGAAAATAGAGACACCGAAATACTGTACGACTAAGGCCCGTTTTTTCAATGTCTAAATAAGGTGTTTGATAACTAGTTATTGAAAATATATTTTGATAGAAATTACTGTCAAATTTTAAATTATATCTTAGATTGAAAAACAGCCTAATACCATAAACTATTTTTTTAATAAAATTAAGAAATCTATTATTTTTAGAAGTTTTTCCGTTTTGACTCAAAAATTCTCTGTTCTGTTTACAACTTTGACAACAGTACGTAAAAGAAATAAGGTAAACTTGGAATTTCCAACAAATATTCAAAAGAAAAGTATTCCAAATTATGAGTAATTGTGATTTTTTTTAAGTTATCTACATGTAAAGCTATAGCTTATTTTATACACTGTTTCCCATTTGCCTGTTAAACAAAATTTAATTTCTTATGTTACTTTTACTAGCAACAATTGTCAAATAAGCGATTGCTAAAAGTATGGCAATGATTTCATGATTACCTAAGTAGCGTTGTCAACTTATTGTAGTGTTAAGAATAACAATGCTTATTAAATAATTAATACAAAGTTGTTAATTAGGCAGTTGCAGTGTTGCCATCTGGCAATGAATTTTTCTGCTTGTAAGAATTTTAAAACTAAATATATTTAAATACAAAAATTTTTTAATTTAATTATGAATTTATAATTTTAGTTTAATTTAATTTCCAATGTTGTGCTATATTTTTTTAAACTTGTTTTAAGAACCATCAACAAGCTATAATAAAATATGAAAACAAAAAAGTTATTTCTTTTTGTGCATTTAACACACTTTAAACATTTTCCCAACGTTTGAATGCTGAATACATTGAATTATTGAAATTTTTCAACATAATGTGTTCTATTTATGCAACTGCATATGAGCGTATAAGTGTGTGTGTGTGTGTGCGTGTGTGTGCGTGTGTGTGTGTGTACATATGTTTGTGTGTGTGTGTAAGTATCATAGTCGAGAACTTAATAAACTGCCAGAGCTAATCATTGTGTCAGATGTTAACTCGACATGGGACATGCGACATGGGACATGGGACATGGGACACGGAGCAGGTCACGTACGGCTGTTGGCCAAGCTATCATGTCTACTAAATTTCTCCCAGTTGCACGGATAAATCCCAACTCTTGACACCTCTCCCTGGCCACCCAGTTTGGCGGTTGCTCCTCTTTTTTGCCCGCTTCTCCTCCTCCCTCTGCCCTCTGCCATTGCAAGCAAATCCACACTCGCTTTTTTATGTGTCACGTTGAGTTATTTTCAACGCGAATTTTCGAAATTTATTTGTCGAACATTGGCTACGCTTTAGACCAGGGACGCAGTGCAATGTGTAAGTAGGAGCAGTGGAAGGGGGGAGGGGTAGGAGGGTGCTAGAGCATATGGGAATCAGGTGTGGGGTATTCAGTTTTTGTATTTTTCAATATGCATTCCCATTCGCATTCACATTCTTCTGACGCTGCTTTTCTCTCCTCTTTTATTATTATTATTTGGTTTGTTTTTTTGTTTTTTGTTTTTGTTTTTGTTTGCTCATTTTGTGCTTTGCTTTTTTGGACATTGCCAGCGATGGCATTTTTGTGGCCTAAATGCAGTCAGTTGGGGGGAATGGGAGGAGGGAAGAGGGGAGAGGGGAGAGGGGCAAAAGAGAAGGGTGCTGGGCTGGGCGATGCAATGTGTCAGCGCCAGTTGCCTCAATGAATCTGTTTACATTTTCCACTTTGATGTTCGCTCATTCTCTCTCGCTCTCGCTCTCTCCCTTTTACACGCTCTTTCTCCCTCTCTGTTTTGTGTCTCACGGATAGCTGAAAAGCTATGTTGGTATGTCGATTCTTATGCAGCACATGCCACATGAATGTTGCACGACGTGCTTGTGTGTGGCTTGCACTGATAGCTGATAACAGTTAAGAGCTAACAGGCAAAACGGAATAACCAAAAAAGCAGAGCAATGCAAAGACAACCGAAAAGCAGAAGAAGAAGAAGAAGCAGAAGAGAAGCAGAGAGACAGGCGGAAGGCAGACTAAAGCCACCGCCCACTGGCGAAACTTTTTGCAAGCTTGCGAGTGATTCTAAAACACACACACACACACACACACACACACACATGCTTGACCGAAAAGCACCGTTAAACGGTGACAGACTCAGCACAAAAAGCAGTTGCAAGCTACAATAACAACAACTACAGCAACAACAACAGCAACAACAATGTCAAATAAAAACTCGAACGAGTTGCCTTCGCTGCCGCCGTCGCCGTCGGCAGCGCAGTCAGCTGCCAACGACTTCTAATAAAAACCGGGACAGCAACAACGAAAGCGACGCAGCAGGAAAATCGTTCAAGAAAATTCTTATAAGAAATTAGCAAAAAAAAAAAACAAAATAAAGCAAAGACAAAGACAACAAAAACACGAAGGAAAATCAACAACAAAAACTAAAACAAACGACGACAGCGATGCGATTTTCTGCCGTTAGCTTTTTTATGCGGCGCACAGAGCAAAGCTCCGAGAGAGTGCAAGATGGAGAGCGTAAAAATCTATATGTACGTAGAATGAGAGAGACCAAACGTCTAAGAGAGCGACACGCGGTCTACAGAGCGCAGCAGAAGGCGCGACTTGACTCGCTGCTGTTGCCGCTGTCGCTGTCGCCGTCGGTGCAGCGCTGCCCAAAGCAGGCAACTGCAGTGCTCACAAGTCAAAAAAAAACACCCGACAAACGCGTCGCAAACGATCTCTTCATAAGCTTAACATTTAAACTAAACGCAGTCCGCTTTCGCTTTTCTATATAAAGTGTGGTATTTATACGAAATAGAGTATTGTTTAATTTTGTTATTTTTGTATCTTAAAAAAAAATTTAAAAATAAATATATCTATTAAAAAGTTTTCAGTCACAAATTTTTTTTTTCTTTATTTAATGATATTTAATGATTTTAATGATTTGCAGATACACTGGCGCACATATTTATTGGCACAGCAAACATTTTGAGATTTGGGGGCTTAATTGTTCCCCTATCGTTAACATATTGGTATCAAAGGAAAGGTCACTTAAATTCCGTTTGAATGATATAAAACTTTCCTTAACCCATTAAGTACACTTCGAAAATTTCAAATTTATGTAAAAGTCAATTTTCGAAACTTTTTTCCTCGATTTTTTACCAAAAATATTTTGATGCAAAAAAATTCTTTAAACAATTTAAGGAGTGACTGCAAAAAAAAATTTTCAAAAATATTTTTGCTAGTATTTTTTATAATTTTTTGAAAATTGCTAAAAAGTCACTTTTTATGTAAAAAGTAGGAAAAAGGGGTTAAAATGGTCATTTTTAGGATTTTCAAAAAATTATAAAAAATACTAGCAAAAATATTTTTGAAAATTTTTTTTTGCAGTCACTCCTTAAATTGTTTAAAGAATTTTTTTGCATCAAAATATTTTTGGTAAAAAATCGAGGAAAAAAGTTTCGAAAATTGACTTTTACATAAATTTGAAATTTTCGAAGGGTACTTAATGGGTTAAGGAAAGTTTTATATCATTCAAACGGAATTTAAGTGACCTTTCCATTGATACCAATATGTTAACGATAGGGGAACAATAAAGCCCCCAAATCTAAAAATGTTTGCTGTGCCAATAAATATGTGCGCCAGTGTATGTTGCTGTGAGCATCCGAATTTTCTGGCCGCTTCAGTTTGGCTTACTCCATTTTTATTGTTAAAAGCTGTCTTTAGTTTTAAATGTTGTTTGTAGTCATAATTGATGATTTTCTTCCCGAACCAGACTGCCTTTCTATTTTTAAACTGCTGAGAATTAAATATAAACTGCTTTTTGCCACGCCCTCCGCCATAAAATGGGCACAGGTGTAAGATTTTCCCTGCTGTTTGTGATCTTTGTAAAAGCGTACAATACGTTTTCGCAGCTGTTGCTGTTTCGAAGGAAATTTGAAGTCTAATATAGTGCACATCATTTTTTAGAATTATTTGGTAAAAAGATCATGCAATAGCTGATTTTATTACCAAGTACCATCGTCATACGACAAAGCATGCCTAAGCTGCAGGCAGTCAAAATCTGTCCAGAATTTTAGTTGTGACCCGTTAGTCAAACATGTGCTTTTAAGTTCTTCGGAATAAAACGCAAACAAATATACTTCCCATCATTTAAACAAAAAAAAAAAATTTATTGTAAGATAGAATTAAAAATCGTATTTTCTGATTTTCTTATATTTTGGTAAATTAATTAATCTGATAAATATAGACTCGAAATATCTTAAATATAGATATTATAAACTTTTTGCATTTACATTAGTTATCATGCATATTTAGCATACTTAAATCCTCGTCGAATATCTCACGTTATAAACATTCGTTATTGACATTTTTGTCGCCCTTGTCCGAGCAAGAAGAGCAATTTTCAGTCACAAACGCTGTAACGTCGCTAGCCGGATGCTTTGCTAGCTTTTCTCAATAAAATGAAAGAATAAAATGCAAAAAAAAAAAAAAACAAGCAAAAATGTAAGAAAATGCAACAAAACAAATGAATGCAAAGAGAGTGTTTGTGTGTGTGTAAGAGAGAGAGAGAGAGAGAGAGAGAGGGTAGAAAAGAGCACTCGGTGCAGTTAAAAAATTGCGTTGTTCATAAATCAGTTGCAATTAAAATTAACTGGAAAATGCAACGCTAATTAGATCTGCGGTCTGCTGTAAGCGTGGGGTCGCACTCACTGGGCCTGAGACTGGGATTGGGATTGGAATTGGGACTTGCACAGCGCCTGGACCCTGGATCAGTAGACGGCTTTAACACGGCACTCGGAGCACTGAACTGGCCTGGCCGGCACTTGAGCACAAACATTCAGCGAGGCAAGGCGGCGGCGTGAAATGACGACATACCGTAAATGTGCGGTGGCAAAAATTTCACAAATTGCAGCAAAAACAATGCGTCATTTGTTTAATACTAATAATAATAATAACAACAAGAACAATAACAACAACAGCAACAACACTGAGAACAATAACAAGAAGAAGAAGACGAAGCAAAACGCGCCGACAAACGTACCGTACGAGCATGACAATAATTGCCAGTTGTTGTTGACTGCACTGACAACAACATGCAAAATGCCGACAATAACAACAACGACACGGCAAAATAAAAAAAAAAAAACACCAAAACACACTGACACTCATACATACACAAAAAAAAAAAAAAACAAACACAATTATTATCTATCAGCAGCACGCGCGATTCACGTTACGTATACGCAATACGATTCACGGCAAATTATTGTTGTCGTCGCCCGCTCTTTATCATCATTATTATCATTTATCATTATGATAATGAGGTTCGTATTCTAACCACAAACGTCGTCGACATCGTTGTCGCCGGCTCGATTCGATGCCAGTCGTTACGTTACGTTACGTTGTCGTCCCGACGTCTAAATGAGCACTAAAACGTAACTCGTCGACAGACGCCGGGCAGCCGGCAACATCAGAATAACGCCAAAAGAAAAAGAAAACTAAAATAAAAAATAATAATAATAATAAAACTCGAATAAAACAACAACCACATTGTATAACGGTCCTTACGGGACTCTCTCTCTCTCAGTTGACTCGCATTCTCGCTCTTGCCATCTCTCTACTCTTCGCTCTCCCTCTCTGGTATCAGCCGCTTGTAACAGAGACGCAGCAGCCAAAGTAGCAGTAACTGCAGCTTTTGCGGGGGACACAGGACAACCCGACGCTTTCCTCTCTCTCTCAGTCTCTGTATATATATATGCATGTATTTGCTTTGGCGTGTGTGTGTGCTTCAACATGGATGAACGAACGTCAAATAGAACATGTGCTAATGAATTATCAACTGTCAGCACACAGCGTAAAGTGCAAACACTCACGCGGACAACGCGGACGAATGGACAAAGAAGGATGAATGAATGGATGAACACAAAAAAAAAAAAGGAATAATAATAAAGATACACGCACACACTCAAGCACTGTGTGTGTGTATGTATGTGGGACAATCCAAATGGTAGCCTACTTAATAGAGATAGTTAGACACTGTGCAATCAACGCCAAATGAATAACAGCTTAATGAATGAGTGCAGTCAAACTGAACGAGTGTGAACGTATTGTGAGTCATCGCTTAAGCCGATTGACACCCACCTTCCTCTTCCCCTTCGTCTTTCCCCTTTCCTTTCGCCGCAGCTTCATCAAAATTCAAGAAGGAATGTGGCGATAAAAGCTTTCCTTTAGCAATTTAAAAAGTGAACAAGCTTGAATGCAACGTTTGAATAGTATCCAAAATTTTTAAATGCTTTTAAGTAAATATTTAAACAGTATATTAAGATATATTTTCCTATATTTCAAAATTCCGAATCAATTTAACGGATATCAAAAATTGCATTATTTTAATCATATTTTTAAAAGCTTTCACAAGTTTTAGGATAAATTTTCGAGTTTCGATTTTACGAAAATCTAAATATAAAGAAAGATCAAGTTATGCCGGATCATAATAGCATAAAACAATTGAGATTTTAACAAAGTTTAATCCTACCTGCACAAACAGTTCATTTTCTAAAACTGTTCTGTTATTTTCGGAGAAGGGAAATTGAATGAGCAATTCGTCGGAAATTTAAGAGAGTTTTGGCTAAAATTTTCGGATAGGAACTCCCAAATTAAAAGTGAAAATCTGTACATCTTTGATAATTTCTCGGCTATTCGATAATTATCTATTGACAGACTAGACAAGATGATGTAATGATCAAGTATGATATTAAACAATATACATTTTAAACATTCGATAACATCACTAGGTTAAAATTATCGATAGACGAGAGACAGTGAAAATGTCTATTGTTAACCTTGGGGCTGGATTGCCATTACTTATCTCTTGTGTAGCCCCAACAGCAGCCACATAAAAATATGTAGCACACTTTTAGGCGCCTGGAAACGAAACTTTCTGCAACATGCACTCGTATTGGTGTGTCTATGTGTGTGTGTGTGTGTGTTTGTGTGTGCCTGGCACGCCTGTCTGTGTCTATAAATATATATATATTTATGTATGTATGTGTGTACATATATTCATATATAAATGTATACGTGTGTGTGTCTGTACCAAAAGGTAAATGACATCAATGGAGGTTGGCTGGCTTCTCAGTCGCTAACGTTGACGTTGACGCTGACGCTGACTGCGACTGCGACAGCGAATGCAGCATGTTTACTTTTTTGCTTGCATTCTCTGGTCTCGGTCTTGGTTTCCGTTTGCTGCTTGCCTGCTTACAGTTTCCGGCTTTGGCCAACACTCACACAGAGGAAGAGTTTCTATGCGCGCGCCTAAATGTATGCAACGATTTTTTACTTCTGCTCCTTAACAAACTCGGTACAAGAGGGCGGCGCATGGGCAAATGTATCTCACACACACACACACACACTTGCACACACACACAACACATCTTGAAGTTTGGCTCTTTGGCAACCTCTTTAATAACTAATCAGAGTCAAAAATTTGGCCAATGCCTGGAAGGCATTTGTCAAGCTATTGGATGCGTGGAAAACTTTTTGAAAACTAGAAATTGCCGCTCATTGTTTGCTGATAACTGAAATCAAAGCAGCCAAGGCGTAAGGCGTGGCACTCTTCAGGTTACGTTGTCCTGGCTTCATGCCAAAAATTGAAAATCATTCAATTTAAAGAGCGCTTAACGAATCACAGATGCTCTTCACAGACGCTAAGTTTTATGTATAATTATTAAGATACACAAATGTCAAATAGTTTTAAATGGTTTCTAGCATTAAGAATTATTAAAAAAATTCATTTGCAACAAACCTTTGAATAAACCGATCTTTGAAATTTTCCCAACCCTAATATATTTAATAACTATAAAATTTCCCCAAAATGGTTGCTTTAGAAACATATAATTTCAAGAATTAAAACAAGTTTTTGAGTTTATATTATTTGACAGATTATTTCATTGTCAAATAGTTTCTAATACTTCAAATTATTTAATATAACGTTTCAATTCCAACATTCCTTAGAATATTTTTCCCTTCTCAACATTCCTTAAACTATATTATATAAATATTCAAGAGATGTTTCAATATCTTCTTATAGTATCTACATTAATAGTTTCAAATATTCAGTTTTACTTAAAAATAAAAAAAAAATAATAATAAAAGTATATTCCAGTTATGATATGTATTTCCAGTTTTTATTGTTTCAGTTTCAATTTCTAAACATGTTTCAATATTTAATGTCACGTTTGGGAATGTAAATTCATTATTAAAAAAGATTGAACTTGTTCGGGCTCAAAATAACTTTTAAAATTATTTTTTCTTAAATATTTTCTAAAATGTTATTTAAATGGTATTTTTCTTTTAAGAAACAAACGGAATCGAACACTGAATTGAAAAAATTCTCGCGAACTGACAAAAAGAAGTCGACGAGTTTCGTGGACACATTTGAATACCCTTCCCTTATTAGGGACCAGGCACAACAAAGGGAAAACTCAATTTGGGGACCAACCAACCAAGGAGAAAGTTTATTATGCAAAATACTTTGGTCTCTTTGGACCATGTCACTTACCGCTGGGATCGTGATGAGGTACCAGCACCTGCTGCTGCTGCTGATGATGATGATGCGGGTTGGGTGCACAAAAGGCGCTCGAGCCACCGCCCAATGTGGGCGGAGGCCCAGCCGGCGGTGGCGGCGGATATGCACTGGCCCGATACGAAGGTGGCGGCGAGCCGACATCGCAGCGATCCGGCGGCACGGGAGGCGGACCGCCCGTCGGTGGCGGTGGACCGTAATGGGCCTGCGGTGGTGGTCCGCCGTAGTGGTGCGGCGGTGGTGGCGGCGGTGGGCCGCCATGATACTCCGCCGCCTGTTGATAATGATGGGCGTGCGCCGCATGCGCTGCATGGGCGGCAGCATACTGATGCTGATGATGCATGTGCAGCACACCGCCCCCGGCGGGCGCCAGCTGGTGGGCGTGGTAGGCGGCAGCGGCTGCGGCAGCGGCAGCAGCGGCGGCTGCATACGAGGGCGGCGGCGGTCCATGATGATCCGGCGGTGCGTGCTCCGTGTGCAATCCCAAGTCCGGCGCATGATACATTCCCGCACTGAGCGGTTCGCCCGGCAGTAGCACGTGTGGTGCCGGCGGTTGCACCGGAAGTGGCGGTGAACTGTGAGCTGTGGACAGGAAGGGGGGGATTAGTGATTGGCAACAACCAAATGTCATACATCACAATGCGGGTCATCCTACTGACGAAAGTTCAGTTTAAACATTGTTTTTGTTTTCACACTTTAAGTTAAATTTTATATTAATTTTTAGCTTTAGTTTAAGTTAAATTGTCAATATTTTATTAAGTTTTCGTGCTAAAAAAAACAATTAAATAAAAAAAAAAAAATTGTATTCTATTCATTCCAATTTACACATTAATTAATGGGAAATTAGGAAGACACAAAAAATCGAATCAATTTTAAAAAAAGAATTATTGGTTTAAATGCGAATAGATGTTCATAATAAATACAGAATATATTAATTAATTTCAATGAAAGTTTATTTTATAATTTATTATAATTGAATAATTCTTAATAATATTTCTGATTTTGATTTTAAACTTAATTTATTTTTTTTCGAATGCTCTTATTCGTCGTTAAATAAATAATTCAATTAAATTTGATGTATTTAAAACATTGTGTGAGTGAGATTGGAATAAATAATAAATATATATTATATTTTTTGGAGTAAGTTTATAAATGGATATGAAGCATTTGTTAATTCCAATCAGGAAACGTAACGATTATAAAGATTTTAAAAATAATTACTTTAAAATGAAAATGATTTGCGGAATTTTATCAAATAGCTAAAAAGAAGAATAGGTATAAAAATTTTATTCAGGGATTAAAACCCTAACCGAAACCGTAACCCTTAACCGGTAAAAACCGATTGAAATTTTAAACCGTAACTGAAATCGTAACCAAAAAAAAAATTTGCATTTGACCGAAACCTTAAAATCGAAACTCTGTGAACCGAAATAGCCGTTAAGTAACCGTTTTATTTATAAGGGCTAACTTCGGTTTTTCATACATCCAAAAAAAATTATAATTTTTAATTTTGATTTTTAATTTAAATTTACTTATGTTTAATTTTGAATTTTTATTAGTAAAACTTGTGATCGAATTTTCATAGCACTGAATAAGCGCAAATAAAATAAATTTGTTAAATGAAATATTAAAATTATTAAAATTTAACTAAACTACAACAATCCGAAGAATATGTGAAATAAATGTGGGAATTAACCAAACGGAAAGTAATGCCTTTTAAATCATTACAACATATTATATTAAAAAATATTTTTTTAGTGAACCGAAACCAAACCGGTATTTCAAAACCAAAACATACAAAAACCGGTTCACCGTTACGAAAGCTTTATTCAAAGATTTTGTGTAGCCGATAACCGAAAACCTAAATGCAAACATAACCGAAACTGTAACTAAAACCGATATTCGTTTCGGTTTTAATCAGGGATTAAAACCCTAACCGAAACCGTAACCTTTAACCGGTAAAAATGAAATTTGAAACCGTAACCGAAAAATAAATTTTGATCTGACCGAAACCTTAAAACCGAAACTCTGTAAACCGAAATAACCGTTTAGTAACCGTTTCATTTAAAAGGGTTCATTTCGGTTTTTCATACATCAAAAAATAAATTTTTTTTTCCACTTTTTATAATAAAAATTGAAAAAAAAAGTTGTACTTTTAATTGTTACTTTAAAAATGGCAAATAGGAGTTATGAAATAACTTTTAAATACAATTTTAAAAGCATGTCTAATTTTCAATTTTTATTATAAAAATTTAAAAAACAATGTAAAACGAATAATTTTCAACTGTTTCTGTTTTTGCCGACTCATAAGTCTTGTTTGCGATCTCTGATATTTTGTTATTAGTTTTGCGGTTATTTTTGATTTTCTTTTTTCTTTTTAATTCTTAATTTTGATTTATATGTGCAATTAATGTGTGAATTATTATTTTTATATTATTAATATAATTATATTTTTGCAAAGAATTTAATTTTTTGTGAACCGAAACCATACCGGTATTTCAAAATCGAAACATACAGAAACCGGTTCACCGTTACAAAACCTTTATTAAAAGATTTTGTGTAGCCGATAACCGAAAACCTAAATGCGAACATAATCGAAACCGTAACTGAAACCGATATTCGTTTCGGTTTTAATCCCTGATTTTATCACAATAAAAAAATAACATTTTATTTTGAATTTAAAAATCATAGAAATACTCTTCCTTTTAATTACCATACAAATATTATTAAATTTTTACAATACAAATTAAAAATTGGTACTGAACTCACATACAAGAAAGATTTAAATATTTTAAAAATGTAAAACACATTTTAATGATTACATTAATTTATATAAAAAAAAATTTAAAATAATAGTTTATCCAAAAATAGAATATTTAAGTTCGTTTCAATCAGGGATTAAAACCGAAACAAGTATCGGTTTCAGTTACGGTTTCGGTTATGTTCGGATTTAGGTTTTCGGTTATCGGTTACGCAAAATCTTTGAATAAAGGTTTCGTAACGGTGAACCGGTTTTTGTTTTTTTCGGTTTTAAAATACCGGTATGGTTTAGGTTCACAAAAAAAAATATCTTTAAATAAATATAATTATATTTATAATATATGTAATAATAATTAAATAGGCAAAATTAGAAAAGAGAATCAAAAATAAAATATAAAACTTATAACAAATTATCAGAGATCGTAAACAAGACTTATGAGTCGGAACAAATCTGAACAGTTCAAAATTTTTCGTTGAAAATTATTTTGAACTTGTTTTTTAAATTTTTATAAAAAAAATCGAAAATAAAACATGCTTTTAAAATAACAATCAGAAATACTACTTTTTTTTAATTTTTATAATATATATATTATTTATTAAAAACCGAAATTAACCCTTATAAATGAAACGGTTACTAAACGGTTATTTCGGTTTACAGAGTTTCGGTTTCAAGGTTTCGGTCAAATGAAAATATTTTTTTTCGGTTCCGGTATCAGTTCCGGTTTTAAATTTCAATCGGTTTTTACCGGTTAAAGGTTACGGTTTCGGTTAGGGTTTTAATCTCTGGTTTCAATCATTCAGTTAATTTTTTGCATAGCTGCCAATCAATCAGTTTAATACCCACAATCAGGACTAAATAAATTGAAGGTGAATCATTTGCTCGATTGTGACTTACCCTCGCTGAGTCCGGAACTGGCGCCAGGTGGCAGCATGCTGGACAGGGCGCTGAGTGGTGTGTAGGATTTGGGTGGCTCCACAGACCCGGGGCGCAGCAGACGCTCCTCGGTGACGCTGGACTGGACGCGATACTGCATTTTGCAGTAGGCCTCCTGGGCGGCGCCATTGCTGGCATTCACATAGACGCCGGTGATGGTGACGTCCGTGTCCTGGACGATGACAACACTGGACGATGTGGGACGACTGCAGTCCTTGGCATCCTTGGCGCTGCTCGAGTCACGGTCACGATAGCCGGTCGTTGTGATGGTCGTGTCCGTGTTCGTCTCTTTGGTCTCCTTGGAGTACTTGGAATCGTTGCTCTCCTCGATCATATTGCTCTGTGGCTTATTGCTAATCGCTGCCTCCCGCAGTTCCTTGAGCTCTCTGGCATCCTTGCTCTCCTTGGGCTCCTTCTTGATCAGCAGCTCCGCAGCGAGCTTGGCTGCATTGGCTTTGCTCGCCGATGGTTTGGCAACCGCCTTTGTGGCCGTTGTCGTCTCCAGCTCATCGTAGCTCTCAAAGCTGCTGCAATCGCTGGCCAGATTCTTGTCCAAATGCCGCTCCACCTCATAGGTGGCAGCCACAATGGCGCTGGCATTGAGACTGGCCATCCGCTTTCGGGCCAGAATGCCTTTATAGTCACCGATGAGTTCCTCGGTGAAGGCGCTCTTCCGTTTCTTCGGCAGCTGTTTGGGCGCGGGCTTTGATTTGTCCTTATCCTTGGTATCCTTGTTATTGGACTTGTCCTTGTCTTTGTCCTTGTCCTTGTCCTGCTCATCGCCTGGCTGCTGATCCGCCTCATCGCTGTCCTCGACCACGACTTTCTTGTGACTCTTTGGGCCGCGCTTTGTCTCCGTTTCCTTCTTGGCTGGCGTCTTCTTCTGCAGCTTCTTCTTCTTCTGCTGTTGCATGCGCTGCAGCTGCACCTCCTCCGCCTCGCTGTCGCTATCGAACTCCCAGTGCTTGCCCACACCACGTCCACCGGTCACATTGCGCAGCTCCCGACGCGGCTCCACAGCTGGCGTTGGTGTCTCTCGCTCGCTTTTATCCTTGTCTTTGTCTTTATCTTTATCTTTCTCTTTATCTCTGTCTTTTTCTCTATCTCTATCTTTATCTTTATCTTTATCTCTATCTCTATCTTTATCCTTGTCTCTGTCTCGATCCCTGTCCTTATCTGGCGGCAGGTCGCCTTTGTTATTATCATCATCGCTGCCATCCAAGGTTCGAATTCGCGGCGGCTGCTGCGTTGCCTTGGACAATCCCAGCTCATGCGCTGTCCGCGATTCGTTCTCATAGAGGCACTGCACCTTGGCCAGCGCATTCAGGGAGGCCATGCGATGTCGCTTCGCTCCGTAACTGCTCAGCTTTTTCTCATCCTCCGAGTCGCTGCTGTCCGTATCGGAACTATCGCTGGGCGGTGGTTGTACTACCTTTGATTTGCCTGTCGTTTGCTTCTTCTTATAGCCAGCTGTTGTTGTTGTTGTTGCAGCACTTGTAGTTGTTGCTGTTGTTGTAGTTGTTGCTGCTGTTGTTGTTGGTGCTGCAGTTGTTGTTGTTGCTGTTGGCGTTGGCGTATTTAGCTTGCGTTTTGTCTGCTTCTTGTTGCCGCCTTTGACTGTTGCTGTTGCTGTTGTCGTTGCTGCTGTTGTTGTCGTTGTCTCAGCAACTGTTGCCACTACACCCTGCTCCTCTTTTACTTGCTCCTCCTTCTTAACTTGTTCCTCCTTTTTCACTTCCCCCTCCCGTTCCTTTTCCCGTTCCAGTTGCTTTAATGGCTTGTTGTCCTCATCGGAAAATTCACGCAACTCCTTCAACGTTGGCAGCACCATTTTGATGGGCTCCTCATCCTCCGAGCCGGACTTGAAATCGTATATATCCTTGGCGGCGTTTAGCGCGCTTAGCGATGTCTTACTGCAGGCCTGCTGCAGTCGCGCCTTTGCCGCCGACGTTTTACTGTACTTGATCTTTGGCCGCTGCTTGGCGGGCGCCGCTGACGTTGCTGCTGCCGTCGCCGCTGCCGTTGTGCCGCTGCCCGTGGGCGTGGCCTCAATGGGCGTCGGCGTGCGTGTCGCTGTGGGCGTGGTGGTTGTTGGTGTTGCTGTTGTTGTTGCTGTTGTTGTTGCTGTTGTTGCTGTTGACGTGTTGTTAATCTCCTCCAGCTCCATGTGCACCGATTCCGTGTTCGAGTCGAGTTGAGCACGTGACGACGGTTTGGATTTACTTTGATCCTGATCTGCACTCGATGTTGTTGTTGCACTGGTTGTTGTTGTTGCAGTTGCACTGGTTGTTGTTGTTGCAGTTGCAGTTGTTGTTGCTGCTGCTGCTTGCGTCTTTTTAGCCCCTTTGGCTGATATTAAACTCCTAGAGGACTTGTCTTTCTTAGTTTCTGGAATTGTCGGCGTCGTTTGCATTTGTTTTTTGGGCGCCGCTTTGGTCGCTTTGTTGCTGGTGGCAGGTGTTGGAGGCGCCTCCAATTTGGCCTTTTTGGCCGTCTGCTTGGCACCCTTGACGCCTGGAGATTCCGTTTCCTTCAACTCGCTTAATACTGTCTCCGGCTCCTTGGACTTTTCCTTAGACTTCTCTTTCTCCTTTTCCTTTTCTTTCTCCTTTTCTTTCTCCTTTTCCCTTTCCTTCTCCTTCTCCTTTTCTTTCTCCTTGTCCTTATCCCTTTCGGCTTGATCTACGCGCTGGCGCTTCACGTGCATCGGCTTGCCCGGATTCAAATTGGCTATGACCTTCACCGCAGCTGCTCGAGACTTCGTCTTGACGTTCTCCGATATGGACGACTTGAGACCTTCACTCATTCGCTCCTCGCCGCTGGGCAACAGGTTGTCAAAGCCGTGGATCTTAATGTCCAGACTCTTGAGCATTTTGTTAATGGCCCGTGCCTTGCCATCCTCCTGACGCTCCTCGGCCGTTAGCTTTAGCTGCGTCTTATCCGCTTTATCCGCCTTATCCGAGCTGCCACTGGCCGTGGTTGTTGTTGTTGTTGTTGTTGTTGCTGCTGCTGTGGATGTTGTTGCGCTTGTTGCCGTTGTGGCAGCTGCTGTTGCTGCTATTGCACTGGACGACGAAGCTTGTCGCTTTGTCGCCGTCGCCGTCTCCGATTTGCCGCTTTGCTTTTTATCATCGGCCTCGTCCGTTAACTTTTGCTGCTTGCCGCCGATGCGCTTCTTCGACGCTGACGTCGACGCTGATGCAGCAGTTGTTGTTGCTGCCGCTGTCGTCGTCGTTGTCGTCGCCGTCGCCGTCGTCATCGACGTCGCAGCCGCTGTCGATCGCTGCAGTCGCTCGGCGACGCTGGAACGCTTCTTCGGACCCATTTCTCTGCGCTGCCCAAGCAGGAGACTATGTGCGAGAAAATGTGGAAAGAGATGGAGATGGAGAGAAATAGAAGTAGATGAGGTTTAGGAGAAAAAAGACTATAATGCAGTTTAGTGTTCGACTAAATAAAAACCCTACCATCTATTTCATTTCAAATGAAAACATTGTTGCCATAACAGCTTTTTCCCGTCAAATCTCGCTTTGATGAGAATTCAGACTTTTTTTCAACTCGACTAACAGTATACCTTGGGGCACAAAAGATCCAGGATACCCTACATTTGACCTTGAATGGGAGTTATAAAATGTATCCTCTTCTCTATTAGAATACTCTCTATTTTAAAACCTCTAATCGAAAACAATTTGAAGAGACTCGACTAAAAATATACCATACATTAAATTTGAAATGAAGATAACAACAATAATGTTATACCATACATTTTAAAATTGAACATACGGTGGCGGCAGAATTAATAGGGACACTCTTTCTTTAACTATAACAGCTATTGTAAGCCAAGTCTTCAAATTTAAAAAATATATTAGGAAAGGTCGTTTAAATTCCGATTTAAAATTTTTGGATGCAAAAAAATTCTTGGAACAATTCTAAGAGTAACTGCAAACATTTTTTTTCAAAAATATTGTTGCTAGTATTTTTTATAATGTTTTGAAAATCCTAAAAATTACTATTTTACTAATTACTATTTCACGCAAAAAGTGGCTTTTTAGCAATTTTCAAAGAAATTATAAATAATATAAGGGAAAAGATTTTTGAAAAAATTTTTTTGCAGTCACTCCTAAAATTGTTTGAAGATTTTTTTTGCATCCCAACATTTTTTGGAAAAAATCGAGGAAAAAAGTTTTGAAAGTTGACTTTTTTTAAAATTCGAATATTTCAATGGGTACTTAGTGGTTTAATGAAAATTATGAATCATTCAAAAGGAATTTAGATGACCTTTCCAAATATATTTTCTAAATTTGAAGACTTGACTTACAATAGCTGTTATAGTTAAAGAAAGAGTGTCCCTATTAATTCTGCCGCCACTGTACACTAAACTACAAAAAAATGGGTCCAAATTCGATTTGTCAATTCAAGTGGCCGCCATTTTGTCAAAAAAAATCGCAAAATTTTTATTTTACTTCGGGCCAGAATTACATCTATGCTGATCATAACCCCGTTTTTTTTTTTCATTTCCGACGCTCCGGAGACCCGGAATCGTGGCCGCCGTGACGACACCTTTTTTTTGCACCACCAACTTTGAAGTCTCATTACTTTTTGAACAGCCCTCGTATCGAGGAAAAAAAAAATTTTTTATTTTCTTTCATTCATTACTAATTCAATAAAAAAAACAAAATTCAAATGTCTTTTTGCGTTTTCAAATGAGAATTTTTTCAAAAAAGGTCCAAAAACAGCAAGCTGAAGGAGAATAGGGTCTTAAGTTAAGTTTTGTTATTTTTTTTCTTAAATTCATAAGAATAAAGAAAAATACACATTAAGATATACACAATTTTTTTGTCTTAAAAACCAATTTCACAACAAACATGAAAATGGGGACCTATATAATTTAATATTCTGTATTATAATATGATTATTAGCGTTAAACTTTGAAATCTAAGAATTTAGAAGAGACTTTATCGATTTAAAATAATATATCCCAAAAAGTTATCTAAATAAAATTTAAGAATTTAAGTTTTTGTCCGAGTGCTTGATTATTTTACTATGAATTTATGTCAAAGCGAGCAGCTGAGTCACTGGATGAAGCGAATTTCCACTTCACCTTTCATTATATTTTTTTTTCTCGTGTCTCGCTTTTTGTTCAAGTGGCGGCACGTGACAAACAATAGAAATTTTACTTGAAAAAGTTTCCATCCAGCATTTGCATGGTGTCGAGTTTCTTCATCATGTCCTGGAGCGTCAACTTAAAGCTTGAATATTCCGAGAAATTTCGTAAAAATTACTCTTTTAAAGGAGTGGCAAATCTGTAGTATAATTATCAGACAGAAGCTTGTCTTAATTTGGTAAAAGAATATCTAAATTTTATCTACCGTTTTATAAACATTTATTAGGTTACTTTTTGATAAATATTTTTGAATATCGTAAAAAATCCTTTAATTATGCGATACCTATTTTTTTAATTGCAGAAAAGAAATTTAGAGCTGTTAGCGTTCCTTTTGTTCGTGTTATTGCTGAATACTTCTTTCTTAAAAAGTATAGTGTAGTGCTGCCATTTTAGCTATTTTATTGCTAGATTTAGCCATATTATAGTTGCAAAAACTAGAAAACTTGGTGTAATGTACAAAACTAACAATAGGCCCATCTTTTATATTGCTATAAAAAATCCATCTTATCAAAAGGGAGGATAATTTTTCAATTCGTTCACCCCCTTGCGGCTAAAATACTGTGATTGTCTTGGTCAAAAATAAGTAACAAAATGCGTTTAAAAACTTCAAGCTTTAATGTAAGTATAATCTGAATTTTACAATTTATTCCATTTAATTTAATAAAAATTATGTAAATTTAAAGATGTACCCCTAAAGAAATTATAAAAAAATTATTTTAAAATCCGAGAATTTTAACTAAAATAAAAAAGGCTTGGAAACATTTTGTTTGCTTTACCAATCTGTAAACAGCAATTACAAGTTATATGACTTTAAAAAAAAGGTTAAAAAATAGCAATCATTTTTTAGCTATTTCTATAATTTTATATTTTGTCCTTTTAGCTATTTTTGTCAATGATAATTTGGCAGCACTGGTACAGGGTATAAAATGTGATTTGTTCTGAATGAAGAACTTAACTGATTAACTTAGATAACTCATATTTAGCTAAACGATCAATAAGATAATAAAACTACCTTATCATAGTTATTTTCTTTGCAAATTTGATAGCTCTACTTCACCCCACTTTCCTCGCATAAACAAAATAGAGCCAGGCTCTGTGTAAGCCTAGACTAAGTTGGTATTTGCCTAACGCCTTACATACACAAATACAAATAAAAAAATATGTATGCGTGTATGTATTAGAGTACAAGTCAAGCTCTAAAATCTAGTGGCAAGTTTTATGTATTTACCTCACTCTCGTGCTCTCTTTGGCTGACGCTCTCTCTCTCTCTCTCTCTCTCTTGGCTTGTTGTTGTTTTAGGTAAGCTGGGAATACCAGTAATAGTTTAAGCCAAAGCCATTCCTGGGCATTGGCAGCAGCAGCGCCATTTGGTTGATGAGCCGCCCAGCGTAGGCGCTGTGCTTTAGTTGGAAATGATTATGTTTCTGGTTTGTTTGTTTATGTTTTTTTGTATAAATTGTCTTTTGCTTTGTTTATTGCTTTGCGCTCTCTTTTAGCCTATAAAATATGCAACACTATTTTTTAGTGATTCAACATAAACAATAGCGGTAAGCACGCATTTTAAACAGTTTTCGTCATAATTTATGCATTGCAACGGCAGCGGCTGCTGCAAACGTTTTATGCAAATGCGTCAACACTGAAAGACACGCACACACGAACACACATTCATTCACATGGATGTAAGCCAAAAAGTTACAAGAGACATTTGTTTACGTTCGCTCAAATGAGACGATATGGCAACGCCATGCGTAGTTTTGCTCACGTATACATACACATACACACACTGGGCACGGGGAACATTGCTAAAACAACATCAACAAAAGAAAAATGAATTTAACGCAGCCAAAACGCATACACACACGCACAAAGGGATACACACACAGATGCAGTCGAAGGGCTCTATTAAAAACTATGCGCTTTTACATTCATTTATAAAATATATAAGTTTGGTTTTGTATTTTACAAGCAATATGACAACAGCAACAACAACAACAACACACACATACACACGCATACAATACGAGCATTGGGGGAGAACGCCCGCCCGCTGGCGTTGACAATAGTGATGGAGATTGCCTCTTATTGGAAGTTAATTGCATTGCAGACTAGCTGCTTGTATTAAATGTTATTGCACATCCACAATTAAAATCAACAAACAAGACAAAAACAACAAAAAAAATAGGAACAACAGCAGCAGCTGCTGTATAGCTGAAGCTAAAGCACACGCACACGCAGCGAAAAATATTTTTAACACGGACGCCCGACACACACGCTCACGAGCATCTTATCAGACTGGCGCTCTGGAGGTGGAGAAACATCGAGTGAAACATCGATGTCGTCGATGCGTGCAAAATATCGGAGCCATCGGTGTTTGGTTGGCCACTATCGAATGTTTTTATATACAACAAAAATAAACAATCGTGATAATTCCGGCCCTCTAAAATATTGGAAAGAAAGAATTTCTAAATCTTATGAGAATTATGTTCAATACAACTCCTTAAAAGCCGTGTCCAAAAATTTGTATGTGCTCACAAACATCGTAGCATTGGGAAGAACACACAAACACACACCTCTAATAAATAAATGCATTAATCAGCTGATTGTATTAAAAAAAAAAAGGTGGAAATCTTGACAACGGTGACATATTTGACAATATTTAACTCTTTTCAGAAAAGTTGGTAAATAAATATGAACATTGTTTTTTTTTTTTAAATAAATATTGAAGGAGGAGTTTTGTTTTATTCTTTTAGATTTAAAATTTTTTTTTTTAGAAACTTACTATTTTTTTAATTTCTTTATCATGCAAAGGCAAACGTGCCCCAAAAAAATTTTAAAATAAACTTTATTTTTTAAAAAAATTTATAATTTTCTTGGTTTTTTGAATTTTTAAGTAGAAATTTAAAATTAATTTAAACAAAAAAATTAATGGCAATAAATAAATGACATGGGACCAATTTGCATCGATATTTTTTCACGAGCATCTATCTTATCAGACTGGCGCTCTCCATGACGACGATAAATATCGATATTTCGACCATATCGTTTGCCCAATGACAGTGACAGCTGTGGTTGCTTATCGATTAATATTACAAGCCAAAAAAAATTATCGAGCAATTTCGTTATAAAAACAGCTTTATAAAACAGAAATTTAAAAAGTTGTACTATTTAAAAAGTAAAGAAAATGGCCGAAAATTTCATTATTGGTTAAGATTTAAATATTTAATAAAAATATGTTTAAATTCCGCGGCAGTTCAATATGAATTTAGAAGTTAATATAGTTGTTTTAAAAAAGCTTGATGAAATAAAAAAAAATTTTTAATAGTATTTTTTAGACTTTAAAATGAGAAGAGCATAAAATATAGTTATTGGCTACGATTTTATGGTTTATTTTCTAATAATATAAATAAATGTAGATTTTTTAATCTCGTTTTCTAAATGGCTCCAAATATTTTAGATTATTTTAAATAATCAGCGCAAAAAACACATCATAACAAAAAATATCAACAAATAAATTTGCAATTGCTTAACGAATGAATAAACTTTTATTAAAAATAATAAAAGTCAATCAAAGTTTTTTAATAAACGATTAACTAATGTTTTAAAATACAAAAGGTCTTAAATTTGGAGATAAGACTAAAAAATATTGCTTGAACCTTTCTTTTTAAGAAAGCTAAGGAAAAGTTGGTCTTGTGTTTTGTGATATTTTTTTTTAAGTTATGTTTTTGTACATTAGGTACAGCCTCTTTATTGCTCTCTCTCTCGCTTAGTACTTTCCCTCTCTCTCACTCTCCAAGTTCTTAAAGCTGTTGAATAGGTGAATTGTGTGTCGCTGGCGGAGGAATTGAATCCTCCCCGAATCCACTATATGCGCTCCATTTTTCCAGAGCGTCGAGGGCGCTGATCAATTCCGAATTGTTGGCAAATGCGATGCGGAAATGTTTAGCGACCTTTGAAGCAATGCGAAATCCTTCGCAATAGACATTTGGATCCTGTTTATCGAACACAACTTCCACTTCGTCACTGGCATCCGTGATCCTGATGGCGTTATCTTCGCCGCCACAAGTGCGATCGTCGAGCAGCTCGGAGCTGACAAAAGGCTCCACAATGATGTTAAATATGCCAATTATGAAACTACTGTTCTCCGCATGCTCCTGCAGATTGTCAAGTAAGCGCTCCAAGAAGAATTGCTCAGCTGCCATGGGCAGCAGGCTGAACACGGGCATCACGACGGGCCGCTGCTGATTCTCGATGTAGCAGCTCAGGCAGCTGGATATCATTTCGGCCATATAATTGCGCACCAATTCGGACTCATCCACCAGCAGCTGGAGCACAGCGAGCATATAGTTGCCAATAATCTGAACATCGCCGGTCGCCAACAGCGGCAGTATGTAAACAGTGAGACGATCGACCAATTGGGCGGCCTTAAAGCGCAGATACGGCTTCTGTGTGGGCGCACCGAGGACAAGGGCATATTCCAGCAGTGGCATCCACAGCTGTTGCTGCTGCGGCTTGCGCATACCTTGCAGCGTCACCTGACGCGTCACACAAAGCACCAGACCCGGCTCAACGCCACAATCGCGACGCTCGAGCAGCTCGGGAATGGTCAAATTCAGTCTGCCCATTAGGGCGAGCAACGTGTACACTGCGCATCCGAGTGCTGGATTACGTCTGGGCTCTTTCGCTATCTGATTGGCCATATCCAGGACATATTGTATCGCTTCCTCACACTCGCGCAACTTATAGACCACCAATTGGTGGATTCTACTGCCCATGACCTTACAAAAGGCAACAGCATCCGGATCAAACTGAAAGTTCTTCAGCTCATACTTGTCGACGAGGCCTCGCGTCTTGCTCGAATTGTTCGCCAGCTGGAAGAGCATGTAGAGCCACAGATCGATCGTGAATTGTTTCAGCGATTCCGGCACATATTTCGGCCTCACCAGCGCCGACAGCATGTGCTCCACTACCGTCTCCGGCCGCCCAGTCAGTCGATGCAGGTGCAGTGTGAACACGTGATAGAATTTCGGCGAAATGGCATACCGATCACAGCGTTCATAGATCGTCTTGTGATCCAGCAAACATATGATCTCCAGAGCACTTAAATGATTTGCTTTAATTTGCTTGGCATCGCTCGCATCCAGCAAGATGGCAGTCAGCACATTCAGGACGGCATTAAACAGATATATATCCTGAACATATATCTTTAGCACCGAAATCGACAGCACCTGTAGCGCCAGATTAATCACTCGCACATTCTCCCAGCGCACAAGGCGATAAAGTTCCAGCAATTGCAGCAGATTGCCATGCAGACCATTCAAATCCCTTGTATACGGCTCCATTCTTTGCAGTAAATTGCCAGGTTGATAGAGCTGCAAAAGAAACCATGAAAATTAATATATTGCTTAGCTTAAACTGAACAAGGAGGACAAGGGAAAGGTTTGTTAAAGTAAATAATAGGACACAATAAATGATTAGCCTTAAGTTTAATTAATTTCTTTAAATCAATATTTCTATATTATTAATAATATAGATTTAATTTTTATGTTTAATTTATATTTTATAGATATTAATTTTTTGTTGAACTTATACTGAACAAGGAGGACAAGGGCAAGATTGTTAAATTTAAACATAAGTCACAAATGATTAGCCTTAGGTCCAATAAATTTTATTAAATCACTATTTTTAATTTAATTTTTTTGTTAAGCTTAAACTGAACAAGGAGGACAAGATCACGCGTTTATCAACTAAACAATGATGACAGTCTGAGATTATTCCGATTAAGTGGATTTAATTTTTGTATTCAAAACTCTGAGCATAAAGTAGTTGAAGATACCAACATTTTGTTGAGCTTAAACTGAACACGGAGGACAAGGGCAAGATTGTTAAATTTAAACATAAGTCACAAATGATTAGCCTTAGGTCCAATAAATTTTATTAAATCACTATTTTTAATTAAATTTTTTGTTAAGCTTAAACTGAACAAGGTGGGCAAGATCACGCGTTTATCAACTAAACAATGAGGACATTCTGAGATAATTTCGCTTAAGTGGATCACATTTCTGTATTCAATACGCTGAGCGTAAAGTAGTTCAAGATACCAACATTTTGTTGAGCTTAAACTGAACACGGAGGACAAGGGCAAGTCTGTTCAAGTAAACAATAAGACACAAATTAATTAGTAGCCTTATGTTTAATTAATTTATTTTAAATCAATATTCTAATTTAATTTTTTGCTAAGCTTAATCTGAACAAGGAGGACAAGATCACGCGTTTGTCAACAAAACAATGAGGACATTCTGAGATAATTCCGTTTAAGTGAATTAAATTTTTGTATTCAATACTCTGAACATACTGTAGTTCAATATACCAACATTTTGTTGAACTTAAACTGAACACGGAGGACAAGGGCAAGATTGTTCAATTAAACAATAGGGCACAATTGAGTTGAATTAATTTTTCAATTCAATATTCGTAACACGTATGTATATAAATCCTATATTATTAAAGCGGCAATAAGGGAATAACATTGTAGTTAACTACCCAAAAACATATTACGGGCAAAATTATTGTTAAGAAATATATAAACGAATATTTTAAATACAAATAAATAAATTGGAATGAGGATGAATAGAAAAATGGTTGTTAAGCATATTATACTGTATTTTTAAAGAAGTCATGAGAAAGAGAGAGACAGAATGAGTGTTAGATAGTAAGAGACAGAGAGAGAGATTGAGAGAGTGAGCAAGCAAACTAGATGGAATTTATAGACACTTTGCAACTTAAACTGTTGACTTACATTGTTGTGCATTAGGTTCATCACTTTGAGCCTGAGGATAATCCTACGGAAGTTTTTGGAGGCCAGCGTGGGAATCATAAAGTTGGCCAAGACCTGGCTGGCCCTTTGTCGCGTCATATTGTCATGAACGCAGCAGATCTTCTGCAGGAAAGGCACAAATTCGCAGAGCTGTAAGCAAAGGAATCATATTAATATATAATTAAAACAAATAATTACTGGGCTAATGACAAACTGCTGCTCACATTCAAGGTATTTTCGGTGCCCTCGAGGGGCGAGGGATAGAGACGACTGAGCAACTGCAGCATGGCCTCCATTTGAACAGTTTGTCCGCTGGTAGATTTGCCAAATTTCTTAGCCATCGCCGCCAGACGCAGGCAGCCGTGGAAATAATCAAAGAGCTGGGGATAGCGCGTGAAGAAGATGCGTCCGGTCATGCGATTGCGCAAATGCAGCTGGCCAAAATCGTTGCGGGCCCGCTCGACGCCAAAGATGCGCACCATGAGCGCCGATAGCAGCAAGGTGGCGCAATTGCGTTCGGCCCACTCGACGGCATCGAGACTCTCGAGGGCACACTTGACGCCACGTCCGATGAACTCGCCCACCAGCTCCGCGAGTTCGCTGCAGCGGAAGAGGGCGCGCATGATGTTGAGGGCATGGCTGCGGGCAGTGGCAGCAGCTGGTCCCGGTTCACGACGCTCGCACACGTCCAGCAGCAGGGACATGCTCGTGCTGAAGGTGTTGTGGGTGCCCAGCTTGAGTTCGGTGCAGATCAAAGCTTGCAGCATGTAGGGAACACCAGCACTGCGTCGCGTGGGGCAGATTTCCTTGCCTTGGTGCTGGCCGGCGATCAGCTGCATGGCCTCGTGCATCCAAACGGGCGGCAATTGATTCAAGGCCGGCTCATCGCTCTGCCAGAAACGACGACAGAGCATTGTGAAGCCCACATAGGCCTGCTCAAAGGCACCGCGATGTTTGATCTCCGCCAGCAGGACCAGAAAGTGTTCACCAATATCGGCCACCTGCTGCCTGCTTAGCAGATAGTTCTCTACATGCTCCTGCTGCAATGGCGCCTGCTCCACCAGCTCGCCCAGTATCAAGGAGACTTCCTTAATGCTGCGCCACGCGCACAGCAGCACCAACTGCGCTGTTATCGAGAGCGTATCCACTTCGGGCTTGGATTCAGCATCAGCTTCAGTTTCAGCTTCAGTTTCATCAGCTTTAGCTTTGACATCAGTTTCCTCTTGGATTGCAGCTAGTGTTGCTGGCACATGACCTTCGGGTGAATCGCTACCGACGACGGGCATCATCAGTTCACTGACCATCATACAGAGGCTGAGCAACTGTTCGATATACGCCCGCCACAACTGCTCCTCGGCCAGTTTGGTTAGCTGCAGCTGCTGCAGCAAATGACGACTGGCAAATAGCAGTCCATACAATGGATTTGTTTTGGCTGCCAGCGTTAGATCACCTTGAGCCTGGTCAATGCCAGAGCGTAAATGTTGCAAGAGCCACTGCAAGACGGCAAAGTAACGTGGCTCGTTAATGGGCAGCTGCTCCGGCTGTGGCACCTCGACCAGCACATTCCTGGCCTGGCAATAGACCTGCAGCTGATAGGCGGCCGTCACCGAATCCGGCGGACGGAGCGATACCAACAGTCGCAGCATTTCATCTGGCTGCTGGGGTGCCTGCAATTGCATCTTTTGCAATATTTGAGCGGCCAGCGCCTTGTTGTGCTCATAGCTGTCGCCCAGGCAGTGGAATAGATACGGCGTTGACTGCGCTGGCAGCTTGGGCAGCCAAGTGAGACGCAAGCGTTCCATGAGCTCAATGCAATCGTGTAGCAGATGCATCGATAGCCAACGACGTCCATAGTTGGCAGTGGGAAACAGATTAAGCATCAATATGCGCATCAGTTTGTCAATAAATTTAATCAGCTTATGATCATCGGCAAGAACAGTTCCTCCTCCACCTCCTCCACCTCCCTTTTCCTTTAGCTGCTGTGCCAAATTCAGATCGAGACGTTTGATTGCCTTCTGCAATAGTCCGCGTCCAATCTGACGCAAGTGTGCACTGGGACTGTTGGCATTATTCTCCACATAGCTGATGATTGCATCCAACTCGAACTGTGTGTACGGCTCACTCAGTCGTGGCGTCTCCACGACAAAGGACAATGCCATCAAACGTGTATTATCATCGACGCCAATAATTGCCTGATTTATCTGCACCGTATTCTCCAGCATGAGCGTCTTCACCTGACGATGCTGGCCATTGCTGCGGGCCATCAGCATGGCAGCCAGTTTGCTGCTGAACGACAGGCCCCGTTGCTTCATGATCAGCTCAAGCACATTGTGGTCCAACTGGACGGCCACCTTGATGAGGCGCTCGATCATGGGCAGGCGCTCGTTAACCGGCTGTGCGTGCTGAATTAATCGCACACACCAGACGTCGTACCAGTCCCTGAAGTCCATCTCCTTGTATGCCGCAGTCATCATGCCTGCAACAAGTAGTTCATTTGAAGCTCCATTAAAGTTATTGCATTTACATTGATTTAATTAAACAATTTAATTATTTTGTCTGGAATCCTATTCGATAATTGATCAACAGAATTAATGTTCAACCAGAAATCATTAAAATTTTTATTATTAACTTTGAAAAATAGTTTTAAAAAAATTCCAAAAATTTAATGACATTGCCAAATTTGAATTTAAAAAAGATAAATTTCTCTACAATTTTATAATTTTTAAATATAAAAATATGTATACATATTTATAAAAATTTCTAACAGATACAAAAATCAAAAAGTAAATAATGTTTTATTATTTATATATTTAAAATTATATTTACGTTTAAAAATTGTGGGAAAATTACATTGAAAATAAAATTTAATAATTTGTCTGGAATTTTATTCGATAGTTGACCAACAGAATTAATGTTCAACCAGAAATGATTAAAATTGTTATTATAAACTTAGAAATAAAAGATCTTTTTTAATTTCAATAGTAAAATTAACAAAAAATTTATAAAAAAAAAACCAATTAAAAATTTAATTTCTTATTGCCAATTTAGAATTTTAAAAATATTAAACTTATACATTTTTAAACAGAAAAAAAAATCAAAAATCAACAAATAAATATTATTTTATTTTATATAAATATATTTGATGTAGGAATTAAATATTATAAAATTAATTCAATTAATAAAAAGTGGAAGGCAACATTTTTTAATCGTAATTGTTGATTCAGAAATTCAATTTAAAGTGTGTAGGATTTTTTTTATTTATTTTTCCTTTTAAATTCAAATTGGAAATTCTTAAAATAAATAATGTTGATAAATAATTGGTGAATAGTAGATTTAAATGATTCAAGATATAAATTTAATGTGGTTAAAAGTAATATATCGTTTAATCCAAGATTTCAATTACGTTATGTGGAATTTGTGTTATGATTAAAGGTAAATAATTAATTATAAAGTATTAGGTAACTCAATTTTTAAAGGATTTTTTAGAGACTTTTATTCTTAACTAAATATATATTATTATTGATGATTTTTGCCTTATTGGAATACATCTGCGTCGCAATTGTAATTTTTAAATGTTAATTGAAATTTTCAATGGCTAAAATTCGCATTAAGTTTACTTAATAATTGTTAATATAATTTAATTATTGGTAAAAGCTGCGTAAAGCAAATAAACTTGATTTCAAGTGATTAATTACACAATGTTTCAAATAAAATAACTTAATCAACAACTCAACTTATAATGAAAACTGACATAAAATTTAATTTGATTAAGTGCAAAATTAATTGATTTGAAATTGAGTTTATGTAAATAAAAATAAGTAAATAAAGGCTTGATTGAGAGATTAACACAGACAAAATTAAATAATTAAAATTATAATATAATATGAATTCCATGAATTTAAATAAATCCATAAATAAGATGAATGATGCTTCACTTACATTTGTATAAAGTGTTGACGTTGTCATCAATACCGAGGTAGATGGGAAAGATTTTCTCCAAGATGCTGGCACAATTCTGGAGAACGGCCTTGGCGCCCAATACCTCGACGAGCTGTTGCAACATGAGGCATGTGGCATTGAGTGGCATGCGATGACGCTCAAACGCTGTGTACACCTGATTAATGATATTCTGTTGACCTCCAGCCTTGGAGAGCTGCAGGACTTGGTGCACTAGATTGGCGCTCATGTGACGTATTGATTCAACGCTGCTCACGATGTGCTCAAGCGAGAATCTCAACAATATGGTCAGTATCAGGTTATACATGATCAGAGGACGATCCGACAAATGAATGGAGGACAGTGACTTGGAGTATGTGAACAGATGCTTGGACATGAAGACCAGCAGATTGGTAACATTGCCAGCCGCCTTCACCTGATCGACAATGCTCTTGAGTATATCCAATGCCATGTGTACATGCTCGGCATAATCTGTCTTTAGCAGCACCAACAGTGAGGCCGATTTAATAGGCAAATCTTCAGCGGCAGTCAAATTTTTAATCTTGCTTAGATAATCAGCAAACTCGTTAAAAAAGCGAGCATTGTGACCAATTGACAATCCAGCTATGGAACGCACATCCCAAGGCGTGTCCACATGTCGAGCCACGCGCTCGGCGCACTCATTAATCAGTCGCAACTCTTGGCATTTCTCCGGATCCAGCAGCAGTTTGAAGTCGGTCAGAAAATTGACATGGAAACGCAAAATATTCTGTATAAATAGGTAAAATTCATTGCGTCGTGTCGGCGACAGATCCTCTTTGGCCTCACTGTAAAATAAACAAGTAGGAAAACTTTAGTTAAGAGTGCTCGACTACGACATACATATCCTGGTATAGACCCTCAGGCACTTGGATACTTGTCATGCGTGCCAAATCTTAAAAATTTCTACCTTAATATTGCTCTTATTTTATTTATGATATGAGGGCGTAGAGGCGTGGCATTCAAAATTTAATATAAACACTGATCAGCCAGCAAATACAGTGGCTCACAGCCTATTTCAACCAGCACCTTCGAAAAAGTTTAGGCGTCTATAAAATCTAAACGAGATTTCAAAAAAATTTAAATTCAGGTTGTTAGTCTGATGTATCAACTTTTAAAATATGACTTTATTTATTTTTTAAATATTTTTCCAATATTTTATTATAACTAAAAACTAAAAAATAAACCAAAAACAATGCAAAAAGTTTATTCGGCATTAAAATATCAAAATTAATTTAAACAAAAAAAAAACTAGAAGAGACCCGGAAATAATTTATGCGCCTAAATTTATCATAAATCGCCCTCTAATTTTGGATTTTTTATTTTGAAGGTTTTCCGCATATTATGGACCTTTACCAAAATTTTAAAACTTAGTTTTTAATCAAAGAACAAAAAATAGTATTTGGACTTACTATTCCTTTGGTCAACCACAGTTTCTATCCTATTTGGCACGGATTCGACCAACTTTTGGGCCATTTGATGAGTTTAGATTTTATAGACGACTTAGCTTTTTCTAAGGTGGTGGTTGAAATAAGCTGTGAGCCACTGTATGTATGAGAAACCAACATATTTAATTCGGTCCTTTCAGCTCTGACCATATCAGAGATTCTTTTGTTTATACGGACTGTCAACTGATGCTGATCAAGAATATATACACTATACTTTAAGGGGTCCATTTGCCTATTACACACTTTGTACACATTTGTGTTACCCACGAACAGAGACATTACCTGATAGACGTCCAGAAGCGCTCCAATGCCTTGGGCAACAACGGCACAAAGCCATATATCTCCTTGGCCAGTGCTTCGCGGCCATAGGAGAAGTTGTGCAAGCAGCCGGCGATGGATACAAACACATCGTTCATCAAGTCGATGGAAACATCAGTGTGATCGATGCTTTCGGCCAATTGACGAAGAGATTCACACAGAGCCTTCTGCAATGCTTCCTTAGTGTGTGTTGTGTTGGCTCTTTTGCCAGCCTCATAGTTGGAGAAGAGTCTATTAAAGCAAAGTTAATGAATTACAGTCAATTTGAAAATATATGTACTATGGCAAATATTACTTTGTCAAAATTCCACGCACGGAATGTTTTAAGGGGCTGGCAAACAGCACGTCAGCCAAAAAGTCAAAGGCTTCGGGATTCTCAAAGAGCTGCTTCACCACAGATATTTGCTCGTTGCAGCTTGTGGCTGCTGCGAATTGAAGCACATAATTGCATTGCGCTAAACAAGAAAACAATCGAAATTCAGACGTTGTAAAATTGTTGACAAGTCGCAACGTTTTGAGCGACTATACTTACAATCTTGCCACTTTGCCGGTATTGGTACAAGCGCTCCGCGCATCTCAGTAAAGCGTTTTGGATGTGCGCATAACTTTAAAGCTGCTACGCGCAGACTTAAGTCGTTCATTTCGGTGCTATTAAAAAAGTGCAAAGAGCCGCCAGGAGAAGCGTGCTGACTGGCTATCAAAATTTGGAATTTAAGTTATCATTTATCGATAGCAAACTGTCAAAGTACGATAACACGATTTTGTCCAGGGCTGGTATGCTGTTCACAATAAATGCGACGGGCAAAAAATCAAGCAATTTATTATTTAACTAACAAATATATACATACATCTACCAAATGCTAAATTGCTAAGCATCAATTTGTTCAAATTGATTGATATTGTAGTATAACTTTTGACATCAAACACCCAGAATGTTTGAGCTAGAAATCCCCCCATATTATACATGTTCAATTAACAAAACATGACTTGGTTGAATATGTGCAGATAAAAACGACATTTTCTCCAACGATTATAACTTGCATTTATATTCGTGTTTTCTGATTTATTACAATGTATTCATCATTTAAACAAAATACATAGAGGTGATAAGAAAATCCAGAATATGTTATGCTCTGTATGCAGCCACTTTACAGACGGCGACCACGACGACCGCCCTTCCTGCGTGTGGAGTCGGATGGAATGGGTGTGACATCCTCAATGCGACCGATTTTCATCGATGAGCGAGCCAGGGCACGCAGAGCAGATTGGGCTCCGGGTCCGGGTGTCTTGGTCTTGTTGCCGCCCGTAGCACGCAATTTGATGTGCAGTGCAGTAATGCCGAGCACCTTGCACCTTTCAGCCACATCCTGAATAGGAAAGAGAGTAGACATTTAATTGGCATATTCATGTTTGCAAGATTATCGATAACAAATCATACCTGAGCAGCCAACATGGCGGCGTAGGGGGAAGCCTCATCACGATCAGCCTTGACCTTCATGCCGCCGGTGACACGTGCGATTGTTTCGCGACCGGACAAATCGGTAACGTGCACAAAAGTATCGTTGAAACTGGCATAGATGTGGGCAACGCCGAAAACGTTCTCGCCATCACGAACCTGGGGGCCAAGCGACACTTGAACTTCCTCTTTCTGAACTTTAGCCTTCCTGGGAGCCATTGTGTAGCAATTAACGAACGATCAGCAACTGTTGGAAAGAATTAGAAACACAGTTGAACAATTTGATTTCGCATATTATTGCCTCCACATGGCAGATTCATACACACACACACACACACTTGCAAAAAAACAAAACAAAATAGGCGCCACTGCCGCATTGTCACAAACGAAACAAAAACAGGAATTTGTTGTGCACTTCAGATATAAATTGATTGTTCTTATTGTCTGTTATGCGATTCATGTTTTTGCTTTGAATTTATGGCGTAAAACGTATTTTTTATTGAAAAAAAAACAAGAGATTTTCACAACACGAACCAATTGCGTGAACCGGATATTAAAAAAGAAGGCTATGTAGCAGATGTCAGAGAAGAGTTGCCACTCTATTAACTGTCAAGAGTTGCTCATGACATTAGAAGATATCGCCTCACGCACGCAGCTATCGGTAGCACCCAAAGCAATTTCGATAATTGCGTGTAACGAGTTTTTGTTAGTTATTTTTTCTTTCTAAAGGTTTGTTGTCTATGTAATAAAATCTACCTTAATTTTAATTGATATAGCCCAGTATGATCAGTGTAACGAAATTCGCTGTCAGCGAGTATTTCCACGTCGATAGCTTAAGCAATCGATAAAGAGTATGGAAAATATTTCAAATAACGTAATCAATTGTTTATTGGATATCCAAAGTATTAAGAAAATTAAGACTATGATTAATGCAAATAATTTACTATTCTTACATGCAAAATTTTATCGGTGGTCGCACACAATTGTGCAACAATTGATCGATACAATTGATGTTTATGCAGCCCTGATGTAACTAGTGTTTTCGATAGGTGGAGTCGAAATTTTTTTTTTGTGGTGTCACAAGATAGCTTCAAAACAGACGGAACAACAACAACAGACGAGAGATGTCGTGGGTTTCCGATTACCAGTATACGTGTCTACAAAGGATAATGTTTCGTGCAATCCAAATATATAAGATTCCCCAACACATTGCCTTCGTCATGGATGGCAACCGCAGATTCGCCCGCTCCCAGCAGATTGATAAGATCGAGGGGCATTCGCGGGGATTCTCGAAGCTGGCGGACGTGCTGCGCTGGTGCCTCGATATGGGCATTCGTGAGGTGACCACATTTGCATTCAGCATCGAGAACTTTAAGCGCTCCAATGAGGAAGTCGAGGGCCTCTTCAATTTGGCCCGAGAGAAGTTCTCCAAGCTGCTGGAAGAGACGAATCGCTTGGACGAGCATGGGATACGAATACGTGTGATTGGCAATATTGAGTTGCTGCCGGCGGACTTGCAGCGCCTAATTGCCACGGCCATGTTGCGTACGGAGAACAACGATAAGCTCTTTTTGAATGTCGCCTTTGCGTACACGTCCCGCGATGAAATCACCCAGGCGGTCGAGACCGTGCTGAAGCATTATGAGGACGATGGCGTGCCGCCGACGGACATCAATGAGCGTCTGCTGGAGGCGTGCCTCTACACCCGCCATTCGGCGCCGCCAGATCTCGTGTTCCGCACCTCGGGCGAGACGCGGCTAAGTGACTTTATGATGTGGCAGGTGAGAGATGTCGAGATGCTCTGGAAGCTAAAGCGTACTTAAAAGTAACTCTTTTTCAGATCAAATCATCGGTGCTGTACTTTACGAATGTCCTATGGCCACAAATAACCATCTGGAATTTCATGGCCGGCATCGTTGCCTACCAACGGGACAGGCGCCACCTCGAGGCTTACAAGCGGGAGAACCGTCTGCACAGTGCACAAGTGGACAAATCTAGCGATTTTTATAGCTTGCGCGTTCAAAGGTTTCTGCATAAGATGGATGCCAATCGACGGAAATTACTCGTAGCATTGGCTTCGAATTAATGACAGCCAAAATTGTTTACTGCATGATTAATGTTTGTGATAAATAAAAAATACATTACATGTAAATAACCTAATGATCAGTGTTGCCAGTTCAGCTTTTTTTTAATCAAACAGCAGCGGGAATTCTTAATTTTTTTTAAGTCATTTTAATTTAGTTCATAATATAAGAGCTTTTTTATTTTTAAATAAAAGTTACATAAAAAATTGATTTTTTATTTAAAAACATTTATGCAGAACATGAATTTAATTAATTTATTTTGATAAATTTAAAAAAAAGAGAAAAAAAAAAACAAACGAACGGTGTTTTTAAAACTTATGTTTTAGCTTGTCGAAATATGGCATCACTGGTAAAGTGAACCAAGTACGATGTAAAAAAAACTATCGATGCATTGGGCATCTAAGTATTGTTGAGCACGATGCATCCATTCATATTATTATTCGAATTTTTAGGTGCAATCGATGTTTACTGATGCATCATTTATTAGATATAGGATCTATCAATTAACTATCTTGAAGCAACTGTTTTGAATTCTGACAATATTTAAATGCATTCATTCATTCATTAAGCCTAGTACCGACGTGAGATAAAAGGCCTGGCGTATGTCAAACTCCATATAAAAAAAACGCTAGCGTAAAGTGAAAAAGGAGAAGCGAAATTTATCTCCGCTTGTCGGTCCGGACGTCAACTAAACTGAAACTAAAAACGGAGTTGCCAGATAAGGAACGGGCGTTATCCAGCACTGTTTGCATTTAGCTGACAGGCCCAGCGAAACATCGAACTGTTTAGAGTTTCGCTATCTATCTATCTCACTCTCTCACAATAATTCAAAAGAAATGGCCGGGAAATTAACAAAAAACAGCAGATTGACTCTTTTTGAAATAGCAGACAAAATTCTGCTGATTAACAAGGTGGAAAAGAGTCCAATATTTGTATTTTTTCATTAATTTAGAGGGAGAATCCACGTAAAAAGTTCTAAGGCGATGGGTGCACCCAAAACCCGCTGGTCTTGCGTGCCATCGCATATTTCTCCTCTATTAACATTAATATACAGTTTTCAATGTTTATTCTCTCCTCTTTTTATGCAAATCAGTTCTGCATGTTCATATTTAAAATAAACCGCTGTTGACGCTATAGTTACCACTCAACTTTTTGTTATTTTTTCGTGTTGCTTTGGCAACTCTGGCTTTACGCTCGTCGACAGCTAAATATTGAGCATTTTCCGCCGCTAAAAATTTATCTCACGTCGGTACTAGGCTTAAATATTGAGCATTTTCCGCCGCTAAAAATTTATCTCACGTCGGTACTAGCCTTTAACGGCTACGTATGCTTTATATACTTCGGGCAAATAAATAAATGCTAATTATTAATTGTATCCGAGTTTTTTTTCTTTTTTTGAAATATTAGTCAGTTATTTAACACAGTGACTCAAAATTCATAGTAACAATAGCAGCTACTATCATATAGAGTTGCCAAGTTAATTTGAAAAGTTCACAATAGACGTAGAATGGTGTGCAATGACAATCGATTATTATCGCGTGCAAATGCGATAACACAATGTGCTTGCAAGTTGCAACTCTCTTCTCACTAGTGTTGGGTAATCACGGCTCATTTATGGAACATGTTCAATTATTCATTTTTTAAGGTGAGTCAACTCACTTACATTGTTCAGTTGCTCACTCATTTTACTCAACTGCTCGCTTGTTCACTGCTCTAAGCACCTTGCGTAACTTCACAAAAAAATCATACGTTACATTTGAATTTAAATCTGATGGCTGCTCAGGTTGCTCTGTGACTTACAATGAAAATAAATTTGAAATACTTGCATTTAACTTGCTGGTTTCCCGACATCTTCGAAATTTATATATTTCGCTATACTTTCTGATTAGCAACATTTTGAATTTTTAAAATGAGTATTCAGTCTTGGCGCTCATCCAAGAATCGTGAATTTTCATAGAAAACAAACGCAAAGATTGGCAAGAACGCAAAATGAGCTAACAAGCTAACAGAATCTACGCAAAATGCCCCAACAGACATAAGAGCATAGAGAAAGACTCGAGCAAAGTGCACACTAGGAATAACTGAGCAATAATAAGATAAACAGAACAGCTTAACAAGAATGGACAACTGAGCAGAACAGAACAACTGAACAACTATGAGCAACTCAACAAAAAGAACAAAAGAGAGCAAGTGAGCATTTATGAACAGTATGGCAGGAACAAGTTCACTTCACTGGTTCAGTGAGCAACTCTTTTTTGTTCACTCACTCATGAGCAACCCAACACTACTTCTCACATTGGTGGTAATTGCTGAAATTACCATCTTGCAAAACTTTTTTTGTTGTACATATATACAAAAATACACAAGAAAAGTAATAGGCATTAGTTTTTCATAAAATAGTGTAAAACAAAGTACACTTTTAGTTAGCTTTAAAGTTAGTTTTCAGTGTTAAAAGCAATTAATTTGAAGCTCTAGCTCTAGTTTTCTTACACTAGGCGTGACGACGAAAAAAATCGACAAAAAAAAAAAAGAAAAAAAAACAAATTTCACTCGAAATCCGCAAATAAGATTTACACGCGATCGCATCAAATACGACAACTTTACGACAAATATTTTGTATATCGTTTCAAAGTAGCTCCAAATTATTGAAAGTCAACAACTAACACGAAAATAAAGGGTAAGTAAATGTGCTACAATATAAATGTGTGTATATTTTTATACATACATAGCTGTAATGTGAGTGTGTGCGTGTGTGTTTGCATGTGTCGTTCTGCATGTTGCTCTCTTTCTGTTCTTTTTTTTTAACTTCCCTTTTGGTCGGCCGCTGGCGATGCTGTATTGATTTTTTTTGCGCGTACGCTGCGCCGCCTGCCGTCTGCCGGTGGAAGTGGCGAGGGAGGGTGAGGGGCCGCTGTTATGGTACATTTTATATGCAGTTTATGGAAGAGAATTAAGCAATAGAAAATGTATGCCCGAGGTCTTATGCAGCTAAATTGCATGCGCAACTAAACTAATCAGCACTTGAGTGCAATTTTCCATGCAAAGGTAAATTTGCGCTTATTTATCAATGCCTATGGCTGTCTCTGTCTCCTTCGGCTGTCCCCATGAGGTGCGTCTCTTTTGTTTGGTTCAGCGAACCGGCTGCCGGATGCTTTGAACCGAATCACTGTTAAATGTCATGCCATAAAATGCAAATAAAACGTTTTTAATTTCTTTAAATGCATATTGTGATTCAATCGCACAAGTATGTGTGCATCAATGTGTGTGATATATCCATGTCACGTGTTAACAGCTCTGAAAAAAGAAAAAAAAACATCTGCAAGTCACTACGAGTATTTTCTGTACTCACTTTAAAAATTACACAATTGTCATTGGAAACAATTGAAACATGAATGGATGAACTGGTTCCGGTTCAAGGATTGCTATCGAACATGTTCTTTGAACTGCGCTTGTGCATCGTTTAATGGTCGTCAATTTTCCTTTTTATATTTGTTAAACAAATCAAATGTTCAAAGTACGAGTTGAAAAACTTGATGCAGGGTATTTTAAAGTTGAGCACGCATATTTACGAATCTTGACAGTTATGTCGAAGCATTGTGTTTGACAAAGGGCGCAAATCCTTATAGTTGTTGTTGGAGCCCTAGTTTAATTCAATATACAATAATTTTATATAAAATTAAGTTATTAAATACAAAAGAAAATTGCTTTATATTTTATTTTAAGAAAGTGTTCCGCATCGAGAAGTATATAATATTAAATTTTTTTTTTGATTGGGGTATCCTGTAAAAAACAAGTTTTAATTTCCAGTTATTTTATCTAAAATATAAAATCAAAAGGACGCTTTTATTTTTAACTTTTATTTATAATTTTAATGATTTTCGTTATATAAATTGAAATTAAATTACTTAGCAATTTTTTTAATATTTAAATCGAGTTGTAATATTAATTTTTTAATTTATTAAAATCAAAAGAACGTTTTTTTTATACTGTATTATTTTTTAAAATCATAATCACTGATAAACTTAAAATTAATGTATTTCTGTCGATTAGGTGGACGTTGAAGAACCAGCCAGAGCAAAGCACAAGAGAGTAAGCAAGTGATTCATCTACCAGGAAGACACCGCGATCCAATCCGAACAATGTACGCAGGAGCATATGCACCCAACGCCGGCGGCGGGCAGCAGCAGCACACGGGCGGCTATTATGGCAACGGTGGCGGCGGCGCAGCTGCTGGCGGCGGCAATGGACTGCGTCACGAGCGTCCGTATTATCCGCGTAATAATTTTGCTGGCGCTGCCGGAAATGCTGCCTCTTTGAATGGAGCAGGCGGCGGCGCTGCCGCTGGAGGAATGCACTTTGGCCAGCCGTATGGTGTGATGACCTATGGCATACAAAATGGCATTAGTATGGGTGCCGGTGCCAATCCGTATCGTGGCGGTGGCGCTGGCAATGCCATGCAGAATGGTGCATTCGCGGGCGCCAATGGCATCGCCTTTCAGGGCGGACCACGTGCCAAGAATCCAAACTATACCCAACGCTATCAGAAGCCCCACAATGGCATGGGCAACGGCGGTGGTTATCAGGGCAGTGGCAGTGCCAATTATAATGCCGCCGCATTGGGCATGCTGTCGAAGGAGGAGCGCGCCGAACTGCAGCGGGAGAAGGCCAAGAATCCGGGACGTAATCTGGTCAAGCCGCATTGGGAGAATTTGCCGCCATTTCTAAAGGACTTCTACATCATTCATCCCAATAACCAGAACCGCAGCGAGCAGGCTGTCGCCGAGATGCGTCACGAGCTGGAGATAACCGTGTCGGGCAACGAGCTGCCCCATCCGGTGGCCAGCTTTGAGGAGAGCTCACTGCCCTCGCATGTCATCGATGAGATGAAGCGTCAGGGATTCACCAAGCCGACCGCAATTCAATCACAAGGCTGGCCAATTGCCTTGAGCGGACGTGATCTCGTTGGCATTGCCCAAACGGGCTCTGGAAAGACATTGGCCTACATGCTGCCGGCGATTGTGCACATTGGCAATCAGCCGCCGATAATGCGCGGCGAGGGACCAATCGCCTTGGTCCTGGCTCCCACACGCGAGCTGGCCCAGCAGATTCAGTCGGTGGTGCGGGATTATGGACACTTGTGCAAGCCGGAGATCAGGCACACTTGCATCTTTGGCGGTTCATCGAAGGTGCCCCAGGCACGCGATCTCGAACGTGGCGTGGAGGTGATCATTGCGACACCTGGTCGTCTGATTGATTTCCTTGAGAATCGCAATACCAATTTGCAGCGTTGCACTTATCTCGTTTTGGATGAGGCCGATCGCATGCTTGACATGGGATTTGAGCCACAGATACGCAAAATTATTGAACAAATTCGTCCGGATCGTCAGGTTGTGATGTGGTCCGCCACTTGGCCAAAGGAGGTCCAGGCACTGGCCGGTGATTTCCTCAACGATTATATCCAAATCAATATCGGCTCCATGAATCTGTCGGCCAATCACAACATCCGACAGATTGTCGAGATTTGCAATGAGAACGAGAAGCCGCAGCGCATGGTGCGCCTCCTGAAGGAGATTGTCCCGACCACCAACAATGCGTCCAACAATGGCAACAAAATTATCATATTTGTGGAAACCAAAATCAAGGTAAGTCTCGCTATTACATTGTCAACTGCTATGATCACATTTGCTCCACTATTATGCTAATCTTGGTTAAATATGGGATTAATTTCACTGTCATATTATATTCAATTCCATTCGATTCATTTCATTATGCTATAAAATTGTGACAGTTTAAATCAGCGGTGGGCACGCAGTGGCTCCGGGAGCAGCGGCTGCTCCCAACTTAGGTAGACTCTAATAGGGTTGTTGTTGTTGTTATTGATGTTGTAGTGCTCCCGAATTCAGATTTCGTGCCCACCGCTGGTTTAAATAAAAAACAGTAAAGAAATAAATAAATAACAGTAAAGAAATAAATAAATAATGATAAATAAAATATAATAAAATAGGTAGGAAGAAGTACTTAGAATAGATATGTTAATAAATGGATAAGTTAATAAAAATTGAAAACAAGAAAAAACTTTTGTGAATTCAACATTCGCTCACCTTTCGTTTCTCTTTTAATTTAAGACTAATTACTTATTAATTTATGACTAATTACTAAAAAAACCAATACTTATAAGAGATAAATGCATATCTTATATTCTGTGCTCTTAAGCATTGTTACTGTAGTTCAGGAAAAGAAATTTGAACAAAAATAATGCATAAAAAAGTTATAGAATTTAGTTTTAAAAAAAGAGATTAGCTTTGAATCAAGTGTTTTTAAGAAAGAAATCTTATCCTCTTTTTTTGTTTTGACGATTTGTTTTCGATTTAAGACTCGATTCATAATTTTGACTTAATAATTATAACTTATTGTCAGTACCAGTATAATGTCATACCATTGCTATTGGTTAATAGTTTTAGTTATTCAAGCAACTTGTCAAAGACTATAAAATCTTTAGAAAAATTAAATTTAACCTAAGTTATTTTGAGTTAAAAGAAAAAACTCTGGGCACTTAAAGTTATTAAGCGATATTCTTAGTTTCAAGTGAGCAAATCTAAATTAAAAGTTAAATTATTTATTTATTTGTTTAAAGCAAACATTGCTTCCCCTAGTTGATTTACAAATACAATAATATAAATTACACAATAGATATTAGAATAATATAAGAATTTAAAAAGAAAAGAAAGCCTAAATGAATTTACAAGTTTAGTCTAATAACTCCACCGACACGATGGCGGTATTTTATTAGCCAGTCCGGCGAGCTATGCCCCTATTCACAGCCAAGGTCTGTCAGTGGCGTTATTAGAACCTAATTTTGGACAGGAAAAGTGAAAAAATAAAGATAGAACAAATAAATAAGACTGAATTTATAGCTTAAAATAAAAGGTAGAGTAAGGATGAAAAGTGCAACCCGATGGGGGAAGTTTATTAGTCGGTCCCCTGTTCACAGCTGGGGTTGGTTGCAAATTTCATAGACAATATAAAAAGATAGGAGGTCAACAAATAGTATAAAGACAGAAGTAATAAGATCGAAAGAATAAAGAAGAATATGAGGAAGATAAAGACAGAATTGAGGTGTAAGACACCAAGTTAGAGTTGGCCAGAAGTAGACCAAAGGTGACAGAGAATAGAAAGCTTAATAGAAGACAGAGAGTGTTCCAAAGAGAACACATGATAAAGAGAGTTATAGCAGGTGCATAAAACACGAAATGGATTGTGCATAGCATAATCAGTGGTGCAAATAGGAAGAGATAATGGACGAAAGTTTCTAGAAGGTCTTCACGGAAATATGAGTATAAGAAATACTGTGTTAAAGCGAATGTCATCATAGCAACCCACAAAAAGGTTGTAAAGACGCTAATAAAAAGATGATATCTTCCTAATTTATGTTCGTTGCAGGTTGAGGACATTCTGCAGATAATTCGCAGCGAGGGCTACACGGCCACATCCATTCACGGCGATAAGTCGCAGAGCGAGCGCGATTCGGTGCTGAAGGATTTCCGTAATGGCAAGTCGAATATATTGATTGCCACCGATGTGGCGTCCCGTGGCTTGGACGTGGAGGATTTGCAGTATGTGATTAACTATGATTATCCAAATTCATCGGAGAATTATGTGCATCGCATTGGACGCACTGGACGTTGCCAGCAGCTGGGCACCGCCTATACGTTCTTTACGCCGGATAATGCCAAGCAGGCACGTGAACTAATCTCAGTGCTGGAGGAGGCTGGTCAGACGCCATCGCAGGCGCTGCTTGATTTGGCACGTGCCATGCCCAATTCGGCGAATTATCGTGGCAACAAGCGTTGGAATAACAACGGCAATGCCGGAAGTGCTGGCACTGGCGTCTATCAGCAGCGCAGCAATCCGCTTAACTACCAGGCGGGCGGCAACAGCAGTGTCGGCAACAATGGCTACAATCGTGCCAACAACTATCAGCAACAATATGCCGCTGGCGGCAACAGTTATCAGCCCAATGGTGGCGGCGGCGGTGGCGGTGGCGGTGTTGGCAATTGGAATCGCGGCGGCGCTGGCGCTGCACTTAACCAGCAGCAACCGGGTCCCGATGGCGCCAATCGTAATGGCAATGCGACCTATCGTCCCCGTGCCCCCTTTAACAATGGCGGACCGCGCGCCATAATGGGACACAATGGCGCTGGCGGTGGTGCTGGCGGTGCGGCTGGTGGCCACAATGCGGGACAGCCGCATTTGGGACAACAGGGCGGTGCGTTTATGCAGCCAAATTATCGAGGACGCAGTCAGTTTGTGCCACCAAATGCAGCAGCCGCTGGCAGTGGCATGCCACGTTTCCAGCAATATCCGAAGCGTGACTATCAACAGCAGCAGCAGCAGCAGCAGCAGCAACAACAGCCGCCGCCACAACACTACCAACAACAACAACAGCAGCAGCCGCAACAGCAGCAGCAGCAGCAGCAACAGGGACAACAACAGCAGCAACAAAAGCCAAAGCATCCCGGTGGCGATGACAAGAACTTCAAGGAGTATGCACCGACTGTCGTTAGCACACCGCTTGTCCATTATACGCCAGCCAATTCGCCGCCCATTGCAGCTGTGGCAGCCGCTGCGGCCGTTGCCGGCGGTGCTGGACGTGCCGGACCGGTGGCAGCCGCACCAGGTGCTGCCTATATGTACGATGCGGCGGGTGTGCTAACAACGGCTGCGCCCGGCACCAATCCCTATGCCAGCCAATTCAGTATGCCGGCCGCCTACTATGCCGCACAGCATCATCAGTTTGCCCCAGCCGTGGCCGGACCCGGACCGGGTGCTGCCATTGAACAGGCTGGCCAGCATTAAGCAAGCACATCCTGTTTAAATATTTTCCAAAAAACAACAACAACAACAACAAAAGTCCAAAACTGCAATATTCAACAATTGATCGAAAAATACAAGAGATGCAAGCATACACACACACACACACAAAGACACACACACACAAAGACACACACACACAAAGACACACACACACACAATGACACATGAATAAACATATATATATAAATATATGTATATACCTACAACATTTCTGAATGTATAATAAGGATGAATCAAACAAGTTTACACATTTGCTGCCTATGCATATATTTAAAAGAATTATTTGAAATACATTCATTTGTTCATAGAATAATGTTAATATGTGTGCATACTGTAAATGTTGTAAGCTCGTCTGATTCCAGTTGACGCTGGCCGAGACCAACAGCAGCAGAGGCAGCAGCAGCAACAACAACTTGAACAACAACTTGAACAACAACAACAACGTCCCTGGAGGCAGACAAACAACAAGAAGAAGAACAACAACAACGCGGACACAAATGGCAACAATTTACGAGTTTGAAAACAACACCAAAAAGATTTAAAGAAACAACAACAAAAGAAACAAACAACAACAACAACAACAACAAAATGAAAGAATTAAGAAATTTTGCAGAAGCACAAGTTACTCCCATTTTACTTACAGCTTGCGTATATTATATATTTATATATACATATATATATCTTGCTTATATGTATATATATAAATATATACATATGTATTTTTCATTTATATTTTTTAATTTTTCTGCTACAACACACACACACACACACATATATATGCATACAACTGAGTTTTTCGCTTGGCGGCTGCAGCAGCAGCAACAACAACAGTAACAACAAACTTATGGGTAAGTGTGTTAACTATATTTAAACTAATGACAGTTTTTCAACTTTATTTTTATTTTATTATACATTTAACAGCAGCAAAAACCAAATAAAGCGCCGTTCGAATTTGCCGCCTTGCTGTTAAATCAACATTTCAACAAAAACGCCGCTCGGTAAATGAACAACAACAGCAACAACAACAACAACAACAACCACAACTACAAACAGCAACTAACTGTTAAATTTACTAATTAATATATTTTTTAAGCATTCTTTAACGCGTACAAAAAATCGCATGTTCTTCGAATGTTTAAGAGTTAATTCTGATTTCTCATTATTTTTTTTTTTATGTTTATTCTTGATTATACGAATATGCTAAATATTTTGTTAATTTAATCACACACACACACACGCCTATCTACACACACAGCCACATCCTATAACTTTTCACAGAATTTGTTAAAATTACTTTTAAGTGCTATACACACAATGCGTATACATAAATAACAATAACAAAATCAATATATTTAGTAATTTGTTAAAAAGATACACAACCGCCCACGTACACACACACACACACTGACACACACATACAAAACTGTAAGAAAATTGAGAAAAGAAATTTTGTAAAACCTTTTCACTAACTTGGTTGGTATGAAATTAACGGTTTGCTTATATAATATATTCAAAGATTATAAACACAAAATATTTCCATAATAACAAACTAAACGAAATAATACTCAAAAAAACTGAAAATATGATAATACACACACACTCACACATACATACAGACACACACACACACACACAGATAGAAAAATGCAGCTAATCGCGAATTGCTAAAACCAAAAAAGAAACAAACTGAAAAACTTGAAAACAACAAATATTTCGAAATTTGTAAACTTCAAAAATGAGAGAAAAATGAAATCCCTGAAAGGGTCAATAAAAAGCAGCGCTGCTTTGGTAGAAGTATGTAAACGAATCCGAAGAAAACAATGAAATATGTATTGGAAAAATGAAACACTTCAAAGTTCAAGTAATATATATATATCGTATATATATATAGTTTTTTTTATATATATATAATTTTTTATTTGCATATCTTGAAGTTGAAACGCGATCTTATTTATTTATGGAATTTTTTTTTTTTTTTAATATCTAATTTTCTATAGACTTAAATGGAAATAAGTGCATCCAAAATTTTTGATCTTTGTATAACTACCTGATATATTCACATTCGCAATACATGATGTTTTTTTCAAAAGTTCTATGCAAATACTGGAGAAATTTAAAAAAAAAATTTAAAATTTAATTTAAAAGCGTAAGAGAAAGAAAGAAAAAAGAAGAAAATACGCCACATTCATCCATAAAAACAAGAACAACAAGATGATAATTGAAAAATGCAATGCAGAACACAACAAACAAACAGCCAGACACAGAAAACAATAATAATGATAATACAGTGAACAGGAATGCATATATATGCATATATATAGACATTATGTATATGGATATATATGTAAATTATAGAGATGAAACGAAAAACAATTAAAAAGCACATCAATATACATATAACAAATTATTTTTTTTGTTGTTAGTGTCGTTCGTAGCAGAGGTTTAACATTCTTTCATTTTGTTCATCATCATCGATCATCAGTTGAAAAATATCTCATGCATAAGAAGCAACTATCTGGACTGGATTAGCCTCCTCCCTAGCCTCGCCTTGTCTGTCGACTCTCCACTCGCCACGCCCACTCTAAGTGAGATTGGCCCAAAAAAGAAAACAGTTAATTAGTGAAAGTTGTATTTGTTTTTGTCTGTTGGTCTAAAGTTGTTGCCCAATCTAAAGTTGTTGTGCAATAGGTTTGGTTTAACTTTACCGATAAAAACAATATTAAGTATTAAACGATTTTCTAAGTTCATCCTCAAAACGGAAATGCAGTACAAAAGAATGAAATGAATAGAGAGAATATAGGAAAACAATATAACAAAAGTGTAGCAATAAAGAGACACGTAGAATATGTTTAGCATCAACAAATTTCTTTAACTACAAGCATATATTTATTTACATACTTAGCAACTAAAACTGAAGAAAACAATGAAAGGATAGAACAAAACAAATTTATATGTATATCACACCATATGGATCTCCTTGTAACAAAAACTACATTTAAATGAAAGATGATAATGAAGGCGAAGAAGAAGCAGAAAATACATTATATACAAACAAACAAGTAATGAATAGAAAGAAAAGAAAAGAAAATACCATAAGTGGAAGACAATGTTTATTATTATTTTTTTTGTTTTGTTTTTTGTTTTTGATTTTTTTTTTTGATTTTTCTGTTTGTTAATCTCTCTCATACGCTTTAATTATTATTTTTGTTTTAGAAACTGAAAACGAAATACTATATTATTTTTTATATGTATATGTATACACAATGTTACTAAGTGAAAAAATGGACCCAGGCATTGCTGGCTGGCGTTGGCGGTACGGCGGATTTTGTCAGTCAGTCAGTCCAACAACAACAACAACACCCCCACCCCACCCCGCCCGCTGTCTAGGCATTTTTTTATGCAACCGAATTGTGATGATGTGATAGACTTATAAAAAATACTAATTAATAACCAATTAAAAACAAAAAATGAAAAAAAAAGAAATATATATATATATATATATGTATGCTAAAATATATGTATATATATATATTATAGACATGTTATGTATTTGTATTATTGTCGTGTATATATGTATATATATACCATATATATATATCTATATAGACAATGTCTGATGGCTATTAATATGTATTATGGATGACATGAGGCAAACTCTTTTTTTTTAAGAAATAAAACCTATAGAACGCGATATTTGTATTGTATTATCTATAAGTTGTTGTGGACACACACATGCAGACACAGGCACACATACACACACACACACACACAGAAACAAAAGAAATGAAAACAAAACAAAAATGCAAAAAAAGAGAAAAACAAGTTGAAACTGAAACTGATAAAATTTAAGCGTAACAAACTGAATAGATGCAACGAAAAAACACAAAAGAAAACAACAAAAAAAATCGAAAAAATTTTAAAGAAATTCATTGCAATTTGTAAAGTTGAGGCGAAATTTTTGCCATCCTTTACTCTCAGTTATCAAACTCTGTCTCTCTCTCTCTCTCGCTGTCTCTCTATCTCTCTCTTTAAACAAACTTAACTCACTGTGTCTGTCTCAGTCTCTCTAATCTATATACAGATATATATATACATATATTGTATATACATGTATATATTTTTATCAATATATATATGTACATACATATACAACGATGATATATAGAACATATATTTTTGAAAGTATGAAAAATGCAACTTTTGAAAAAACCAAAAAATCGTAAAACAAGATGAAATACGCTACATGACGTAACGCAACGTAACGTTACGTAGCCGCAACGTGAGCAAACGTTTCGTTTCGAGTTTGTTTCGAAAAAATAAAATAAAAAGTAAAAAACGCAACAAGCAGCCAAAATGAGATGAAAAAACAAAAATCAAAATGAAAAAAATGACGTTATCTTTAAAAATATATTTTGATAATGAAATGAATTTTTCTGTAAATGTTTTTTGTGTGTATTACTTTGCTTCAAGCGTATCTTATGTTTAATCATTCATTTTGTTTATATACCTGCATATATATTTATATATACATTTATATATATATAAATATCTATCTACATACATACCATGTGTATATAGATATCTATAAACTACGTAAAATACAATACAATACATACTTTTACATACTGCATACATTTATCAAAAGCCAGCCGCTGGTTATGAAGTGAGTGAAAATGCATTTAAAATACAATACAGTGCTGACCGCAAAAATGTTGCCACTATTGCCAAAATGCACACACCCAACACACACACACACACTCTTACACTTACATACATACACATACACTTACATACTTTTAAGCGCCAAAGCTTAGATGCAACTAAAACTTTGAACACATGAAAATTAAATGAAACAAAACCAAATTGGCAAGACAAAAAAACAATTGTTTTAACGAAAATTGGAAACACGCAATTAAATTAAATAATATTGATAAAAGAAAAAAAAAACTAAAGCAGCATTGTAAGTGATAAGGAAAATTTGGAAATTTTGGCCACAATATTAGCTAAAATGGTATGAAATGAAAAGGAAAAGAACATAGAAAGTTGAGAACGCGATTAAAAAAGCGAAAACCCCATTGTGATACAGTTACAAAAAAAATAATAATAAAAGGAATGTGTAGAAATACGTAGATACATACGTTAAATGTTAACATTGCTCTTAAACAATACATATATATATATACATATGTACATGTATACATATGCATACATAAATCAGCAATGACATTTGACGATGACAATTGACGATAATCAATAATTAAATTAATTATTGTCATGCTTGTATTTGTATTTCGACAACAAATGTGCAGAGAAAACGTTCAAAAGACTACAAGAAAATTAACTAACAAACTAAATAATTACAAACAAACATAAATACATACAAACATACATACATATAAAAAGCATAATATTAAAAAGCAAGCCAACAATTTATACAAACTAGTTTTTAAATATTCACACTAACACACACCACACACACACACACAAATACACACACACACACACCTCTAATCACATTTGGTTAATTTGAATGAAAAACAAACCAAAATGAAGAAAAAACAAACAAGATATTATCTTAATTTTTTTTATATATTTGTTGTGTTAGCAAAGCAAAAGCAAATGAAAACATGAATGAAATAATTAACGAAAACTATGCAAATTCTTAGCCATTTCGAAGGAGCGTGCATTTAGACATACATATACTTACATACATACATACATTTATGTATTATGTATGCATACATAATTAATATATCTACATACATATTTATATATATTTAAAATGTATGCGCAAGGATTGACATAAATTGATTGTATAATTTCAATCTTAAAAAAAAAACAAGACAAGAACTTGAATTTGAATTTGAGAAATTAACAAGAAAGCTGAAAGATGAATATTAAAAATAAGAAAACAATTGTGTATGTAGAAAACAAAACCTGCGCAGTGGACAAAAAAAAAATGTCATTTGAAAATAAATTGAAATCAATTTAATGAAAACTTACTTATTTAAAAAAAAATAAATAAAAGAAAAAACAAAAAATGTTTAGAGCTTAAGTAAACCCAAAACAAGAAGCACACACATTCAAACCTTATTATAATATTGATATATATTTAAATAAATAAAAATATATACATATATACTTATACAAATACATATAATTACAATTTATGTATTCTACACATATATACATATATATGCATACATACATGCAACTGCAGGTGTATGTTTAATTCAAGAATTTCGAGTTCGAATTCAAAGTCTCGAGTTCATCATATGCAACAAGTAAATGAAGTAAACTAAATGTATTCAATTTATCTTATGTATATTAAGCTAACACACACACACACACACACATATATACACTCAAACACACCTCACTCCCCTCTCCCTGTCCTTAAGCAAAACCCCGAGAGCCCCAAAAGTCCTTGCCCTAAAATTAGAGATGGTCTGAAATACAAGTTCGCAAAAAAGTAACCTTTTTGGGCAAAACTAATTAATAATTAAAAATAAAAAACACAATTACATATGTACAACACATTACTATGTACGAGTATGTTTGCAATGCGAATGATATCTATGTAATTAAACAAACACTTTTAAACAAACTGTGTGCGATCTTTTGGCTTCTTTTCTGTGTACATTCAGTCACGATAATGGTAAGTATAATTTATTAAATAACAAAAACCATGGGTGTAGATAGAATGGGATTTTTTCCCAACTTTACATATAGAAAACATCTTGTTTTTGCCAAAATTCCCCCGGAGCTGTTTTAAAGACACATTAGCAGGGATTAAAACTGTAATCATAACCGTAACCGATATTAACCGATTGAATTGGGAACCGTAACTAAAACCGTAAAAACCGTTTTTTTATTATACTGAAGCCCAAAAATACTGAAATTATTTCAACTGACACAACCGTTAAGAAACCGATTCATACAAAATTGAATTGTGTAATCATCGGATTTTAAAACTTACTTTAATCTTACCCTCTGCCCTAATTTAATTTATATATTGAACTCAATAAAAATATCTTAATTTTTGAATTTTTTTTCAAATTTACATATCTTTAACATTTATTAAATTAGTTTAGCAAACTGAAATCATACATAAACCGTAACCGAAACCGATATTTGTTTCGAGCTCTAGTCCGCTTATTGTTTGAAAAGTATTAAAAATTAACTCAAATTTCAGAAGCAATATAAAGATTGGCCATGCCATATCAAATTGCAGGAAGATCTTGACTCTTTTCAGTCATGGTGCCGTGTGAATCTTATTAATTTAAACTGCTCTAAATGTAACGTAATAACTTTTATCGCACTAACCCTTTTTTGGCGTCATACTCACTGTATGATGGTCCTCTTGATCGGATTATTGCTGTTGATGATCTAGATCACAAGCGTAAATTTTCCGACTATATATCCAAGATGGTCAGTAAAGCTCTGGGTTTTATAAAGAGGTGGTCGAAGGAATTCGATGACCCCTATAAAACTAAGACTCTTTATATATCTTTAGTCCGCTCAATTTTGGAGAACGGTTCATGTGTCTGGTGTCCTTAGTATACTGTGCACCAAAGTCGCATTGAATCGGTACTACAAAACTTTCTTCTCTTTGCACTACGTGGCCCTAATTGGATTAGGGACGTGGAACTGCCTTCATACTCTAGTAAACTTTTATTAATAGATCTTCCTTCTTTATGAAATCGTAGAATTATGCTTGGTATTATGTTTATGTTTAAGCTTATTGATGGTGACATTGTCTCTACCGAATTAATGTCACAACTCAACTTTTGTGTTTCTCCTAGAGTAGTATCCAGAGCTTTTATTCCTAATGCTCTTCCTCTCTGTAGATCTTACTATGCATGATATGAGCATTTAGGAATGTTGTGTTCGGAATTCAATACACTTTTTTATATTGTTTCCAAAGCTAACTCCATTTCCCTCCTAAAAACTTTGCTACTAATCCATTTGGCTAATAATCAGTTTGGGATTCTTTTCTTTTAGTTCTTTATTTCTACAGCCGTTTCTCTATTTTATGTATATCAAAATTCAAATGTATCTATAACACTAGTTTACAAAATTAAAACTTTTTTTTTGCAAAGTGAATCAAAGTATTTTTTTCTTAAGGACTTTGGCCCCCTAACATAAATAAAGAAAAAAACGTGACAATCTAAAAACACTTAAATATATATTACTTCGCTATCTGTCGATGGATTTTCATAAACAATACCTTATTTTCTTTGAAACAGTATCAGCTTTATGTTAAACTTTTAAAAGAAATTTTATCTTTGTGATTTTTATTTTTTTCAGGACGATTTGTTAGCTTTCGAACTCTCAAAATCACAAAAAACACTCATTTTCGAACTTATTAAAATCGCTAGCATCTGAACTGCTGAGCCGATCTTAATACTGTGTGGAAAAAAGAAAACCTTTAATTTAAGTGCTTGTTTGGCCAAATCAGATAAGTAGAAATGGAAATATACTCAAAAGTGTTGGAAATATTTGAATATTTCGAAAACGCTGCCACAAAAAAAAAATTGTAAATGCCATTTTCGTGTTTATGGGGCAAAAGTCCTTAAGGAAAAAATACTTTGATTCACTTTGCATTTTGGCTGTAAACTAGTGTAATTTGTAGAAGGTTATCTTACATTTTTTCCGAAATATCAATTGATTTTAACAAAATAAAAAATCTCTTCGCTAGTATTTTTTTATGATTTTTTGAGTGGGATGATCTCAGAAAAATTTTGTATGAAAAGAAGGAAAAAGTGGCCAAAAAAGTAATTTTTAGCAATTTTCATATATGTATATGTATATTAGGGTGTCCCTTATTTGGTCAAAGTCAATATTTTAAAACGCATACGGGCTAGTTCTGTTCATTAGGTCCTAAAGCACTCAGAAATAAATTTTTACCTTAATCGGAGTATGATAACCCGTGCCGACTTGGATCGGAAAATTTTAAAATTATATGGGACAAAAAAATTTTTTTTTTTTTTTAATTTTTTATTTTTTTATTTTGTGCATTAGGTCCAAAAGAACTCAAAACCAAGTTTTCACCTTAATCGGAGTACGAGAACCCATTCAAATTTGCATAGAAACATGAAAAACCAGTGTTTTAACACTGATTATACAATTTTCGATGATTTTTCACGTTTCGATGCAAATTTGAATGGGTTCTCGTACTCCGATTAAGGTGAAAACTTGGTTTTGAGTTCTTTTGGACCTAATGAACAAAATAAAAAAATAAAAAATTAAAAAAAAAAAAAAATTTTTGTCCCATATAATTTTAAAATTTTCCGATCCAAGTCGGCACGGGTTATCATACTCCGATTAAGGTAAAAATTTATTTCTGAGTGCTTTAGGACCTAATGAACAGAACTAGCCCGTATGCGTTTTAAAATATTGACTTTGACTAAATAAGGGACACCCTAATGTATACATATGTATGTACTATTTAACATTTATTAAAACCGTTTTAATTATTTGAGTAGTTTTTATGAGAATCGTAAATTCTATAATTGTATCAACCAAATTTAAATTTCCCGCAATCACTGACCTTACGTCAACCAGCAATAACTTTGTCTTAAGGTGAGTTTAGACTAGTTGACACAGCGTCAATTTCAGGAAAGTCAACTATTGGCAACCAGGGTCAACGCATTATTTGCGTTTACATTAGTTGACTTAGTTGACCAAAAAACATGTTTGGCAACTACTTTTTCAGTTGGTCAACGCAAGAGCCATAAATGCATTGTCGTTGAAGTTGACAGCTATTTAAACTAGTTGACATTAAAATTCGTTGACGTTTGCTTTGCCATTGCTGTTTAGTTGACATCGATATTTTGTATTATGCTGCATTTACACTAGTTGATGCAGCGTCAATTCTAGCTATATCAACAATTGATATCCAACGTCAACGCATTTGTAGTGTTTACATTAGTTGATTGAGTTGACAAAAAAACCGGGTTGCCAACTAATTTTCGAGTTGAGCAACGCGCAAGATGCCAACGCGTTGATAATTAAGTTGAGAGTAGTTTACACCAGTTGATATCCACATTCGTTGACATTCACGTTGCTAAGCATTTTTCGATAATGTGTATGTATCGAAAGTGATTTTAATCGATATTGTTGTGTTTTGTTAATTGCGTAAAGTGAAAAAAGTGGTAAGTACTCATGCATATGCATGTATCTGAAAGCTAATTCATACAAATGTAACATATGTAATGCAACAGCTAAAAAAGGAAAAATACCGGCAGCAGTAATTTTGATTGAAGCTCTTGACGACGAGAAAGAGCAAGAGGAATAGTTCAATAAATATGTAAACAAACAAATTAAAATGTATTTTTAAATTGCTTTTTATTATTAATTTTGTATTTTTGTAGACTGCACAGTTGAAAAAAACAGACAACATTAATTAAATCGGATAGCGAGCGAAGTGTTGCTACCTCTAATCTGTCCATAAAGCTTGTCAACACAAAGCAAAAGAATGAACACGAGCTCAACTTATTTTTGTGTTGTCAACGCGCCGTTTTTGTCCTCAACTGTTGACACAAAGTGTTTACACTATGTTTACATTCAGAGCAACAATTGATGTTTTTCGCATTGTCAATCTACTGTCAACGCAACAGTTGATCAAGTTGACAGCTGTTCACACTAGGATTGATAAAGTTGATATCAACGTTGACTTGTTTATCAACTAGTGTAAATGCACCATTATGATGATATGATATTTCCCGTTTGTTGCGGACTTAAGTCAAATTTGGTATTTCAGTATTTTTTTGTAATAGGGATTATTTATGTGCTGGCTGCTCTTTGGTCACACTGATTGAATCTTTCGTAATCTGAATTGTTGTTGATATAAATATAAACGCGTTTTTCGCAGACGCTGTTAGAAAAGCGAAGGACAAACAAGGAGCGAGTGCCGTTGTGATTGTATTTTTTTACTATAATTTTCATATACTTTCATTGTAATCAAATAAAAGCAACAATTAAAGAAAGATTCTCGGCACGTTTCGTGTGCGTGTTTGTGCAAAAACTCCCGTTCCCGGTATCCAAAGCCCCGTGTGCGTGCGTGCGTGTGTGTGTGTGTGTGTCTGTATTTATGCTTGCGATAATGTTAAAACTTTGATCGCCGCTTGCTTTTTCGCATTAATATCAAAACACAAAACGCCAAACTAACCCACGCAAGAAGAAAGTAAAAGACCTACGCATCGGTATGTCCTACACCGAGCTTGAGTCGGGCTATCAGGACTTGCGTCAATCTACGCAAAGCAGCGTCGGAGCTTCACAACTGCAGCAACAACAACATCAGCACCAGCACACGCAGCAGCCGCTGTCATCCCACTCGCATCGCGTGGGCTTCTATTTGGGCCACGATGGCAATGTATGCGGAAAACGAAAGTTTAATTAATTATATACAAACATACATGCATTACATACTAACCTGCTCTCACATTACATCTACTGACATACAAACATACATATCTTATTGCTCTTTGGCAAATGTCAGGACGCTGCCAAAATCAATACACAGACACACATATGTATACAGTTTGTTGTTGTTTTTCTTCTGATTTTTTTTTTGTTGCTGCTGACCCTGACTTTGCCACAGTGTTGTTGTTTGGTGCTCAGCTCTGTCACAGCTGACTGCAACATACTCTCTAGCTCTCTCTCTCTCTCTCACTCCATGCTCCCGCTCTCAATTTGTGCTTGCGCTATTTTCGTACTTGAGCTTTTTATACCGAAACGAGTCCACAACATTGAAACATGAAACATGTGTTTGCGGAGAGCGAAACAACAATAAACTTGCACAAAGTTGCTAAGTTGAATTTTCCAGAATAATACTCAGCATTCACACTGTTGGTTAAGCTCATTTGGTGCTAAACTGTAATTAATTAACAATTTTACACTCACAGTCCTGCGCTTGTTGTACTATATTTATGTTAATAAGTACATTCTTATATGTATATATGAGCTTACATGCATTGAGAGGTACATACAATTAAATGGGCAATAGTTTTGAAAAATTCGCGGGCGGCGGCAGTAATGATTACAACAATGCCAACTCGCGTCGCGGCTGGAGTCGACGGCGACGCCGCCTGATAGCAGCGTCATCATCACCATCAGCTGTGGTCGCAGCAGCAGCAGCAACAGCAGCAGCGCCGACGGACAATTCATTGGGATGCACTGACTGCAGTGCAAACTCACGACGTTGGCTGACACATGTCAGCTCCACACCAAATTTAGGTGGTGCGTGTCACGCACTGCGTGAGTGTGTTTGTCTGTGATTCTCTCTGTGTGTGTGTGCGTGCAAATGTCAGCTGTTCTCTCTCATCCCTGTTGTTTTCTCTCTTTCTCTCTGTTCTTCCGCAGAGACGACATCCGCTAATGACGCACTGGAGCCTCGCTCATCATCATTTACTTATGCGGTGAACACATTTTTTTAATTTCCAACCACAATAATTACTTTGAGTTTTGTTTGATTATGGATTGAGTCGTTTTTGGCTGTGCTTTTATTTTCTTTGATTGTTATCGTTTTTCGCATTTTATTAATTTTGTTTTTCTTATTAATTTGCTTGCGCATCTGTTTGCTCATTTGGCTCAGCGCCTAATTAATTTGTCGGCACTCCGTATACATTACATGCAGTGTACGCTGCACTATGGGGCGAAATCCGAAAAATCGAATATTTATTAATAACTTTTAAAATAAGCTAGGTTTTTGAATGCGACTTTTTTATTAATATTATGTACACCCTCAGAAATATTTTTGGAGAAGTGGGCGTGTCGCCAACCCCGCCCTTAATTTTTTTTTTTTTTTTGTATGTATAAAAGCTACTAAGCTCATAATTTTTATTTCAAATAACAAGCTTTGACCTTGTTTATTATTAGCAATAAAGAGAAAAAGTAATTTTTTGACAAAGGAAGTTGTGTGCTCTTATAAATGGTTGTGAGCATAAAATTTAAAAAAAAAAATTGGGGCGGAGATTTTGACATGCCCACTTTTTCAAAAAAATTCTATGGGTACACATAGCACTGGAAAAAAAACCGCATCAAAATATCCGAAGTAGTTTTCGAGTTAATAATAAAAACCTCAAAAACTGGTCAAATATCTCATACGACAAGCCAGCAAATCAACACTGAAAAATGGTGAGGTTACGTCCTAAAATATTCATTTGCGCAGATTGTGGAAAATTGTGGAAAATGAGACATATTGCCTTTAAATAACAATGAATGGATCTACGACATACAGTTGGACGTACATTAAGCCTCGTTAAGCAACTTTGTTAAAAGCTTCCTCAAAGTTGAAATTTCTTTCCAAGAAATTTCCTTTCAAAGCATTATCTAATTTTACAAAATATTAATAGAACACGCACAAATACAGAAAACTAGTACAATCAACACATAGTACAAACCCGTATTATTGGTTTCCATTTTAAATTTTGTAAAATAAATGATTAGTCTTTAAGAAATCCAATTAATAAATAGGCTGCAAAAATATTGCAATCTCAAAGCACGTGCTTTTTGACAGCAACATCGGACTTTAACAGCTTCTAGGTTTAACATTGGTCTGTTATATAACATTGTTGGTACCGAACTTTACAGTTTAAAGTTTTCTTTACATGTTAACATAAAAAATATAGCATTATTAATACTTTGATAAAATTACTAAATATTCGATTTTTCGGATTTCGCCCCATAGTGCGCTGTCGCTTGATTATCTTGTTTTATTTGTTCTACCTGTTTGCTTTCAATTTACGCTGAACTTCCGTTTACCATTTTCACTCTTAACGATTCAGTTGCCAAATTGTCGTTGTCCGATTTACTTTAATGGCCCCACAGCTCAATTCAAGACTTGCGGTAAGCAAACTCAAAGTGTAAACGTATCCTTCTTACGACTCCTTACGCCACAACATAAACAGTGTGCTGCTTTAGCTTGTAAGATGGTTGTTAAAAAAGCGTTGCATACTTTTCAGTGCCGTAAATAAAACAAGTATACGTAAACTGACCGTTGGCGCTGCTGCAATTTAAATAAATTAAAATTTTTGGAAATTGAATTGTTTGACAAGTCTGCTAATTTAGTAAATATTAATATAAATAAAAACAAGTGAGAAATGTTGACTGTTAACTGGGGAGACTAAAAAAATAATATTTAAAGGACGCTGTTATTAAGGAGTTTGGATTACTTAATATTTATTACTTAATAAGTCTTATTGTTATAATTTCCATTCAAAACTTAACTTTACTCTCTGCTTTTAAAAAGAAATTTGCCAAAAACAACGGCAAATCTTTTTTAGGAATGTATCGGAATTGAACGAAACTGAAAAACTTTTGTCTATCTTGCCGTGAAATAAAAACATAATTTGCAATTATTGTAAAGCTAATTGGACCTGCGAGTGCTTATTGTTTGAATGAAATCAATTGATTTTTTACTAAATTGCAACGTTTTCTGAATTCGGAACATGTTTAATTGAACTTAAGTCATTCACTAAGTGCATTGTTGTAAGTGCATTGATTACACCTGTTGAGTTTGGCATGCGTCACTTGCACACCTTCAGATCATTAATTTAAAGCTCTTTTAACTGGAATGTTTATCAAAATAAGCCCAATATGATTTATTTAAGTCGATCTCAGTATAGCGTTCGCTCTCTAGCTTTTGCTTGCTCTTCCGCTCCCGCTCCCTCGCTCTCATTTTCGTTGTTTTTCTCTCTCTGCAAACCGGACGTGTATAGTATGTTAGGAATATTTAAGTTTTTGTTGTTGTCGGTGTCGTTGTCGTTGTCGGTTGTCGGTTGTCAACAAAGATAACGTATTTAAACAATTGCACACAAAGAGTCCAATCAGAAGCAACAAAAACAACAACAACGACAACAATGTAAAGAAAGCGCTGCCGTCTTTTGCTTTGTCACGAAGCTGAGAGAGTAATTAACATGATCAACGCTGAGAAGACCAGACCGATTGGCGCACTCTCAAAAGTCGCTGTTCGCTCAAATAGCTTCGATTCGGCTCGCTTTCTGCTAGAGATGGGCTCGTGAAACTCCGCTTATCGTATACTTTGCGGTTTTAAAACTTTTTGCTATAGTTTTTGAACGTTGAAAAACAACTGACTTAGAATCTTTACAAATATCGAACGATCTTTTTATCGCAGTTGCACTTGTGTGCAATATGGAAAATTGTTGTTGCAAATTTAAATATTATTTAAAAATAAATACGTGCCGAACTTTTCTGTTAAAAGCGTCTAAAAATCTGGGAATTTCAATGAGTCATCATTTTCTTTTATTCAAAAATTTAAATTTGATTTATACATAAATATAAATTTATAAAAAAAAAAATGGGTAACCGTAGAAAACTTTTCTTCATAAGACTTTTAACAAATGCTTTCGAAAAAGCACATGATATTTTCTAAACTTTTTTTTTTAAATTTTTGTTAGACAAATTCGTACAATTTTTACTATGAAAATACATATTTACCATTCTTAATACTGAAAATATGTCCGCAATTCTCCTATATAGTTGTAAAATAGCTGTAAGATAACTGACAATAAGGGGAATGCGATTATTAGTATCTCTCAAAGATTAAACATATTAAGCTTTTTACAATAGGCCATTCTAAAAAACCTTTCGAAACCTTTCAGCTTGTGCTTACATCATCAAAATAATCGTTGCTATTATTTCACTTTATAATATAATACAATACAATTAATGTGAAATATCCGAAAATGTTTGGACGGTTGTTATTAAAAGTTTTATATATTTTCTTTTTTTTTTTATCGAACTACTTGAAGCTATAATACAATTTAATTATAATGTAATAACCGGCAGTTTTCATGGATTTTATCAAATGTTTTTTTTTTTTTGAAAATGGGTGTAGTTTATATTGAATTTTATTAAATATCGTGACGCGTCGTGACTTGAATTTACTCATCTCTAAAGTGGATCGGAGCAAGTCTGATAGCCGATAGCCGTACTCACAGTCGCTGCCGTGTCGTGGCCCACTGTTCAGTTTGTTGCGGTGCACGGCGCGATATGCTACCCAAAATAATAACAAATAAAGCAAGAATACAATAACAAAATATAAAATAGAAAAAAACACGACGCGCAATTGTTTGTCGTAGTTGTTGGAATTGATGCATGTGCTATTAAAAACACCAACAACGACGAGAAATTTGTTAAACAAATAATATAAAAGTGCAGCAATAACAGCCCTTAATTGAATAAGGCTAACAAACTTGGTTGCATGGAGTGGACATGGTTCAAGGACTGGTGGCGCCTCAAAAAGCTTCGTTCGCGTCACCAACGCCACAAAAAGAAACTGGAGGCAGCAGCAGCGGCGGCGGCATCAGCTGTTAGCATCACGCACTCGACAGATGAAGCCAACGATGCGGAAGATGGCCACGTGAAGCAACAGGGAGATGGGCAGGAGGAGCGAAGGCACAGCTTGGACACGCACACGCGTCGTAGGCGACGAGCACGCGATCGTCTCCCTCGTAATCGGCTGAAGCAACGACGCGCTCAAAGTGTCGACGCCAAGGGAGTTGGAGAACAACATGGGCAGGGCAAGGGGACTGAAATGAAGGTGGAGCTGGAGGCGGAGGCGGAGCTGGAGGAGGATGATGGCGAGTATGGGCCATTCAATGTTAGCGACTATATGGATTATGATTATCGCAATGCCAACGGCGACAACGACGACGACGACGACGAGAGCGACGATTTTTGCTATTGTGACGAGTGCCTCAACGTAAGGTGGCCCTTATCGGGTTTTTTGAATGTGTGCATAATGTGTAAATATCTGGGTGTGTGTGGGAGTGGCTATATCTCTGGCCTAAAATATATGTATCGCCCGTTAATCAGTTGCGTCAACTAAAACGACGACAGCCGCTAATTGATACGTTAAATGTGCGAAAACACAATACAACTAAGCAACGGTTGAGCTCATTTCGAAATTGAGTACAGGAGCTCAATGTTGGTTTTTACTAAAGATTCGACCGCTTACAACCGTTTCAAACCTGTTTGCAATTGGAATATTTCAGACCTTACTTAATGGCCAAGTTCAATAGATGGAAATAAAATTTTCGTTTATCTATTCGACTCGTTGACCATTTTTAACAGCCTTTTCCTAATGACCAATTCAACTTCCAATTTAATATGAAGGAAATTTAGTTTTGGGTTACATTTTTAAAGGAAACTTATTGAATTTCGTTTTCGTTCACCGTTTCGACACGGTTTTAAAATGTAACCATTTGGTAAATACTTTAAAAAGTTGAAAAATCTTTTTTTTTTTTCAGTATTTAAAGTCTTAGACTGTTTTAAATCTGATTCCATGTACTGGAAATTTAATTTTAAAATACATTTGCATTGAAACTTACTTAGTATTTGGTTCGTGAACCGTTTAAACCCGATTTTATTTTATAGACAATTCACTCAACAGAAAATTTTCATTGAAACTATCATAAACCTGTTTTAACATTTTGAGCAATTCGAAATTATTTCAAAAATAATGTTTTTAGTGAAATTCACTTTTTTTTTGACAATATAACGTTTCCGATTAGGACCACATAAAAACCAATTCATTAAACTATAAAATTCTAATTAAAATCGTTTCTTTTTTATTCAAATTTAATAAAATTTTTGATTTACCAATAACCGTTTCAATCTGAGGGCATACGAATTTTTTTATTTTAAGCAATTAATCAATTATTAATCTGATATAGCTGACAGATTTCAATCTGAACTCTTAAATTAAATAAATTGTATCAATTCCCATTATTCATTAATGTTTATTGATGTTGACAGCTTTAAATTGATATTTTTTATTACATTTAAACAATGTTATAACGAACGCCATCAAATAGAATGGAAATGGGAAAAGTTTTATCTAAACGTTTTGATGGAAATACTGAACATTTTAAAAATTTTTCCTGACAGACCTTTGAAATTCCTTCTAGAGATGTTTTTAAAGAAGCTTGACTGTGAGTCTCTTCTTTATATAGAACTTTTTTCAATGACGCAACTGAAATTAATTATTTCTTTGATAAGGTTGGTTTGAAGTATTGAATTATCTCAGAAATCTTAATTGACATTCTTAGAGTTTGATGGTTGATGATGTTCGTATTAAGATTTTGAAAGGTTTTTAGAGATTTTTTTAGGCAATATTTGGATTATAAATGCCTTAGGATTTTGGAATATTTAATTTCTTACATATTGCGCTTAAATGATTATTTTGGGAAATGTATATTGTGTGTATTGCGTGTTTTCTTATAGGATGGCACAAAACCACTCCCAATTTCATGATAAACATAATATAAACTGCCCCTAGAGAGCTCCCAATAATTTAACACTACTAAGCATTTGAAACATCAAAAGTAACTAACAAAATTGTTCTAAATTTCTCACATATCTTTTGTAATATTTTCTCCGATTCGGCGATTAGCAGAGCTGATCGGATCGGGGGAGGGGGAAGAGATGATCTGCCGAGTGAAACGAATTGATAAACATTGATGATATCACAATTTTAAATTAAATTCATAGGGCGACACGGACTTTGGTGATAGCAATGACGGAATGGACTCGGATACGAGCACCTCATCAAGCAACAGCAAGCAGGTGGTGGTTGGCATCTGTGCCATGGCCAAGAAGACGCAATCGAAGCCAATGAAGGAGATATTGACGCGCCTGGGCGAATTTGAGTTCATCAAACTGGTGACATTTGAGGAGAATGTTATATTGCGTGAGCCCGTACAGAATTGGCCTGTCTGTGATTGCCTCGTTTCGTTTCACTCCAAGGGCTTCCCCCTGGAGAAGGCCATCGAGTATGCGCAGCTGCGCAATCCCTTTGTGCTCAACAATCTGCACATGCAGTACGATATCCAGGACAGGCGACGTGTCTATGCCATCCTGGAGAAGGAGGGCATCGAGATACCGCGCTACGCAGTTCTCGATCGTGATTCGCCCGATCCAAAGCGTGAGTAGCGTACTCAATTTGAAAGATTTCCTCTGAACTGACATGTTTCTATATTACTTGCAGATCATGAGCTCATCGAGTCGGAGGATCATGTGGAGGTCAATGGCATCACGTTCAATAAGCCGTTTGTTGAGAAACCCGTCTCCGCCGAGGATCACAATATCTATATCTATTATCCAACATCTGCGGGCGGTGGGAGCCAGAGATTGTTCCGTAAAATTGGTAGCCGAAGTAGCGTTTACTCGCCGGAGTCGCGGGTACGAAAAACCGGCTCGTTCATCTATGAGGACTTCATGCCCACCGATGGTATGCTAACTACTTGCTCTCTATGCTCTCCCACTACTAGTATGCAATCAATGTACTGATTTAGGTACTGCTCTAGCACTGCTCTAAGCTCCAACTGCTGGACTAGATAACCATATTGTCCATTCCACTCAATTCCTGAACATGCAAAAATCCCACCCCACCCCACTGAATTCCGGCTTTCGTCACGATATATGTACATATGGGCATATCCCACAAATTTTTAACTATCAAGTACTGAGTATATGTTATAGGGGATGCATTATATGAGAAATTGGACCATATCTGCATCTGGCCTGAATTCCCATATTTTTATACGAAAGTGAGATTGTTTTTTATTTATTCAGAAAATAAATAAAAACCAAACTTATGTACTTATAAAAAGACATTCTCATTTCTTAGGATATCTTAAGATATTACAACAACAACAACAAAGAAATCAGAATAAGTTGTTTATTTCGGTATTTGTAATACATTCTGACCAAATTGGTTAATATCGGGATACTATATCCTATTGAAAATTAAACTTAATTGGAAAAAAGGTAATGCTGAATGAAATAAGACGTTTTTGGTCCCGATAAAAGCTCTAATCATATCTTGAAATTGTTCCCATAAATTTGTATAATGATTTATGTTTTGTGTAATGTTCGAAATGTCCTACTTGATAGTTCTCGCGAACATTTGAATGTTTATGTGTAAGTTCGCAAATAGATGTCAATCATAAGGCCGTTAAAGCGTCAAGAGCGCAGGATTAGCCCATATGTGTATATAAATTAGTCTAAGAGTATCATATACATATGCATAAATAATATTTTTTGTAGATATCCAGTTGATCCACTTAAATCTGAACTCAAAAGCCATACACTGTAAAGCATATAACATAATATAGCATATATAGCATTATGTCATTTGCCCATTGTCTTGCGTCTCGCTCGCTCGCTCGCTCACTCGTTCGTTCGTTCGTTCGCTCGCTCGCTCGCCCGCTCGTTCGCCCGTTCGCCGATCGTTGCTCGCTGCTCGCCGCTCATTGCCGAACTTCCCACAAGAAACGAATAGTGGCCGCCAGTCGAACGCACTGAATCCAGCATCACCTTTACAACTTAGTATACTTTTCAGGCACCGATGTCAAGGTCTATACCGTTGGACCCGATTACGCCCATGCCGAGGCCCGCAAGAGTCCCGCCCTCGATGGCAAGGTGGAGCGCGATAGCGAGGGCAAAGAGATCCGCTATCCGGTCATACTCAATCACTCGGAGAAGCTAATCTCACGGAAAGTGTGCCTCGCCTTTAAACAGACCGTCTGCGGATTCGATTTATTACGCGCCAATGGCAAAAGCTACGTTTGCGATGTCAACGGATTCAGTTTTGTGAAGAACTCCAACAAATATTACGATGATTGCGCCAAAATCTTGGGCAACATGATATTGCGCGAATTGACACCGACGCTTCATATACCGTGGTCGGTGCCATTCCAGCTAGACGATCCGCCCATTGTGCCCACAACCTTTGGCAAAATGATGGAGCTGCGTTGCGTCGTCGCTGTCATCAGGCATGGCGATCGGACGCCCAAACAGAAGATGAAGGTCGAGGTGCGGCATCCCAAGTGAGTATCTTAGAAGTAGATTTTGAAAAGTTTAAAAAAGCTTTTGGCTTAGACTTAATCTTACACGGATAGAATTAAAAATGGTTTCTAGAATCAAGAATATTGATCAAACATTTCTTATTGAAACAACAATAGTTTAAAACAGCGGTGGGCCAGCAACGAAAGTTGACCGAAAGCGTAATGTGCAAAATTTGTTTGTGTAATTTGCAATGTGCGCCAGAAGCTTACCAGTGTGTATTCTCACACAACTCTCATATCCTATGTGTAAAACAAAAACAAATGTGCTCTGTGTGCATAGGCGTTGGGCATCCCTGCTATAAAACATTCGTTTCTTAATCATATTAATTATAATTTTAATAAAGCCTAAAGCTCTCTTAAATTTGAAGTTAATTTTTTTAAATCGAATTTTTTTGATTTGCTGCAGATTTTTTGAAATCTTCGAGAAATACGATGGCTATAAACTGGGTCATGTGAAGCTAAAGCGGCCCAAGCAGCTGCAGGAGATACTGGATATAGCGCGTTTTCTGCTCAGCGAGATTCACACGAAGGCGCATGCGGAGATCGAGGAGAAGGAGAGCAAGCTGGAGCAGCTGAAGAATGTGCTGGAAATGTATGGACACTTTTCGGGCATCAATCGGAAGGTGCAAATGAAATATCAGCCAAAGGGACGACCACGTGGCTCCAGCTCGGATGATGGTAAGTTTTTATGCTTGTTTTGAGCTAAGCTAACCACACGCTAAGTCCTAACCGTTTCAGCTGAAACGCCCGCGGAGCCATCGCTAGTGCTGATCTTAAAATGGGGCGGTGAATTGACGCCAGCGGGCCGCATCCAAGCCGAGGAATTGGGTCGAATCTTTCGCTGCATGTATCCAGGGGGCCAAGGTCGCTCCGACTACTCGGGCACCCAGGGATTGGGTCTATTGCGGTACGTTAAAATGATAGTTGTCACATTTACATTTGTCTCATCATTTAAATCAACAGTTTGCACTCAACCTTCCGCCATGACCTTAAGATCTATGCCTCGGACGAGGGACGCGTTCAAATGACAGCCGCCGCCTTTGCCAAAGGTCTGCTCGCATTGGAGGGCGAATTGACCCCCATTTTGGTGCAGATGGTCAAGAGCGCCAATACGAATGGACTGCTAGACAACGATTGCGATTCGAGCAAGTATCAGAATCTGTAAGTATCCCGCAAATCAATCAAATGACCCCGAAATTTATCGCTCAATCAATTATTCAATTGATCGTTTGCCTTAACGATCGTCGAATGAGCAAATGATCAACGCAAATGTTGGAGAATTCGTCATAGATGTAAGCAGCTATTGGATGTATAATTTGAATAGGAATTTAACTGAGTCTAGTTGGAAAAAAATTCTTAAATATATAAATTTCCTACATTTTTTCTATACATTTATTTCGATTCTCAACAATTTTGCTATAGTAGCCATAACATGACATTAATTTTTATCTAGTTGAAAAGAAGTTGGAGGTAGCTTAGATCGCTTTTGAACTGTACGAAAATAAATAAATACATTTTTAACCTAGATTTGTAAATTGTTATTTGTATTAAATTAGATTAACTTAAAAAATATCTCTAACTTATGTACATTTTTTCTTTGAACAGTGCCAAGGGTCGTCTGCACGAGCTGATGCAGAATGATCGGGAGTTTACGAAGGAAGATCGTGAGCTGATAAATCCTTGCAACAGCAAATCGATAACGCAAGCATTGGATTTCGTCAAAAATCCGGTTGACTGTTGTCATCATGTGCATTTGCTGATACGCGAACTGTTGCACATCATCAGCATCAAGAAGGACGATCCGAAGACCAAGGATGCGATACTGTATCATGGCGAGACATGGGATCTGATGCGCTGTCGCTGGGAGAAGATCGAAAAGGATTTTAGCACCAAGTCCAAGCTGTTTGATATTTCGAAAATTCCAGATATCTACGATTGCATCAAGTACGATCTGCAGCATAATCAGCATACACTACAGTACGATCAGGCCGAGGAACTATACATCTATGCTAAGAATCTGGCAGACATTGTTATACCGCAGGAGTACGGATTGACGCCACAGGAGAAACTGGCCATTGGCCAGGGAATTTGCTCACCGCTTTTGCGCAAAATCAAAGGAGATCTTCAGCGCAATATCGACGAGATCGAGGATGAGTTTATGAATCGACTGAATCCGCATTATAGTCATGGTGTTGCCAGTCCGCAGCGTCATGTGCGCACTCGCCTCTATTTCACCAGCGAATCGCATGTCCATTCGCTGTTAACCGTGCTCCGTTACGGCGGAATGTTGAATGTCGTTACGGACGAGCAGTGGCGTCGTGCCATGGACTACATATCGATGGTGTCGGAGCTCAACTATATGTCACAGATAGTCATAATGCTGTATGAGGATCCCACCAAGGATCCCCTTTCCGAGGAGCGCTTCCATGTCGAGCTGCACTTTAGTCCGGGTGTTAATTGTTGCGTCCAAAAGAATTTACCGCCTGGTCCCGGCTTCCGACCGCACTCGCATGGCGACAATAGCTGCGGTGCGAGCTTGCAGTCCAGCGAAGAGGCGAATCCATCCCGGATCGAAGAGGAGAACGATTACGCTTCAACCGATGAGCAGCAGGGCAAGAAACGCACCGTAGGGAACTCTACATATATATTTGAACGTTCTTTCTCAAACGAAACTGAGCTGACGTCAAAGTTTAAGTGGATGTATTTAAGTTTTCTTGGTCTTAAAATTTTTTTTGTTATTGAACGGTTTTTGAAAGAGTGATCAATAATACAAGGTGTAAGACCAAGAACACTAAAATACTTTTCCGTGCATTTTGGTGCCAGCTCTGATCCGTTTAACAAAGAACGTTTCACATACAGGGGTGGTCAAAAGTATTTACACAACACTTAAAGTTCAATCTACTCATAATTTGATCCTACTTCATGTTCATTTTGGCATCGATGGAAAGGTCATTTAAATCCCGTTTGAATAATACAAAAGTTTCCTTAACCCATAAAGTACCATTAAAAATTTTGAGTTTTTGTAAAAGTCTACTTTTTGTCTTTTTTTCTCGGTCTCAAACAAAAAATGTTTTGATGCAAAAAGTTTCTTCAAATAATTTTAATAGTGACTGCAAAAAAAATTTTCAAAAAACTCTTCTCTATTATAATTTTTTTAAAACTGCTAAAAAGCCTAATTTTTTCTCATTTTCATACAAAACTGTCTTTTTTGCTGTTTTCAAAAAGTTATAAAAAATACTAGGGAAGAGATTTTTGAAATTTTTTTTAGGAGTCACTATGAAAATTTTTTGAAGAATCTTTTTGCATCAAAGCAATTTTTGTTTGAGACCAAGGAAAAAATTAATAAAAGTAGACTTAACAAAAACTCGAAATTTTCAATGGGTACTCAATGGGTTAAGGAAAGTTTTGTATAATTTAAAACGAATTCAAATGACCTTTCTATTGATAACAAAATTAACATGAAGTATGTTCAAATTACGAGTAGATTTAACTTTAAGTGCTGAGTAAATACTTTTGACAACCCATGAATTTTTAAACTTGAAAATATGTTAATATTAAAATATAAACTGTTTTCTTTCCTAGTGCAATTTGGCTGGAAATCAACGCAATGCAACATCGTCGTTTGGATTCAATCGCCTGGAGTTGCGCAGCAAACAGATCAAATCAAAGCCAATACCAATCGGAGCACATCACACGGTCAGCGGACATGAGGCAATGGATCTGGCCAAGCGTTTAAATGAGGAGCTTGCCTCACAGCAGCAACAACAGCAGATGCATAATCAATACCAAAATCAGCAGCAACAGCACCATCAACATCAGCAACATCAACAGCAGCAGCAGCAACAACAATTGCGACCCATTAGCCCTGATATTCGGGCCGTGAGTCCAGACTGTGAGCCGCGATCGCGTAGCTTTGAGCAGCGTGGATCTCCGTCGGCAAATCGGGGCAAGGAGGCTGGTATGTATGTCGCGTGGTGTGCTAATTAACATGGCTTGCTGCCATTGTGGCCCAGTTAACCGCTGCTGGGCCATCTCACTGGCACTATATATATTTTTTCCATTTCAATTTCAAACTTTATTGTTGATTTGATTTTCTCAACTCTTTGAAAACTTTTTTGCTATAACTTTTTAACCACTTCTTGTATTTATTATCAGAGTATAATTGTCATTATTATTATTATTATTATTATTATTTATTTGGCCATTTATTTTCAAATTTTCGCTAACTCAACTCAACTGACCAAACAATCAATTGGCTTATCAACTAACTTGGCTATCTGTTGCGATAACATCGTGCGTTTCTCTCACACAAAACTTAATATTTTTTGTTATCCTTTTATTTGATATGATTTGATTTTGACATTCATTTTGCATGCGAATTTCTTTGTGCGTTTTGGCCAACTCGAAGCGCCTGTAACAAGAGAAGCCAACATTTCCACCCACCTTCCCGTTACCAAAATACAAAAATGATTCATTTAAAAAAAAAGAAAAAAAACAAATCAAAGAGACCCTAGACTTGTTTTACTTTCATTTATTTTTTTTTTATGAGTATTTCCCAAATTTATTTATTTATTTACAAAATTAGAGAGTTTTCCCAAATTATTTATTTGATTTCATATAATAATATTTAAGTTATTGTCTTGGATCTATTAAGTATTATTGCTCAGCGCTAAATTCAATGTTTTTTCATTACAAGAAATTTTAAAAACCAAAACAAAAAAAAACAACCGAATCTTAAAACTGAGCCCAACATTTTTGATTTTCATTCTTTCCACACACGACAAGAACAGATGAAAGAATATTTTTAACAATGTTAAAATCACACTTGTAGCCACACGATATGTGGTTCTCCTGTTTGCTCCTGGAGCTCCCTCACCTGGGAGAGAGCTCATGGAGCTGGAGAAAAGTAAGCTGTTGGGAAACTAATGAAAATCGATAGGCATCTGGCCGCGGAATCCCGTGTACTTGGCAATGCAATGCAGCCCTAATCTTAGCCCCAAAAGCCCATTAAGTCAAAAGCACCTCAAGTTGAAGATGGTCACCCCAATCCTTGACCCCTTGACCCCTTGACCCTCGCGTTGAATATGGCCCCAAACAGCTGGGTGCCCGCTAATGCTGCCACGCCCATTCTAATGATAAGGGCGTTATTGAAGGCGGCATTATTGGCTCTCAGCTGTTTTTGGATTATATTACAATAAAGCTCTCTCTCTCTCTCACTCCTTGTGTGTGTGTGTCTTACTCTATCTATATGTATGCGTGTCTCGTTTCTGTCTGTTTTGCTGCGTCTCTCTCTCTCTCTCTCTCTCTCTCTGTCTCTGTTACTCTTTCTCTCTGCCTCTTTCTATCAATATATGTTTAATGCATGAATCGAGGATAACTTCAATACAATTGATAACATAATTTTTAATTGAATTGCGAACATTCTTAACTGTCAATGTTCAATGTTGTTTGTTGTTCGTTGTCGTTGTTGTTTGTTGTTTTGTTGTACCCCGAAAAGCCAGACTAACCAAAACATTAATAGGCTAACTCGACGCTAACTTAACACCAACTAACTGGACTCATAAATATGACCAATTGCCTGCTGTTTATGCAACGCTGTCGACGCTCTACAACGTTCAAAACGATCCTGCAAAGCATTACCCTTTATATTATATAGCTTATTCATATACATATGATGTCATCTCAACCGATTTGAGTGCAATATCATGATTCAACAATCTAGTTAAACTATAGAGAGTCCATCGATCTAAATTTCAAATTCTCTTAGTTTTATAAATATTGATATCTTTCAAAAAAACTCATTTTCGTTATACAAAAAGGCTTAAGCTTAAGCTTTATCTTTGATTGTTCCTAGGTTGGATATTTGAATTTTGTATTATATAAAGCAAAAACATGAAAAAAATGTTTTTAAATATTTAAGCGTATGTAAAAAGTTGCTAAATTGATTTAGCCCAAAACCCAATGCAACTAATTAGATTATAACAGACTCGTAATTTAAATAACGTGACTATGTGACTGTCACGTAACTAACTGAAGTCATACTAAGAAAAAGAAAATAAGCTAAAAATATCAACAAAATAATAGCGAAAATATGTTCGGAATTTGGATGAGCAATTTTAAAAGATATTAATCTCAATTGGTTTTGTAAAAATTACCTGACAATACCAATTATTATAGACTCATCACATTGAGAGTCCTGAAACTGAATTTTATACATTGGATCAAGAAAGACAATTAGGGTATTCAGAAACTCTAATATTTGTGTTATGTGGCAAAGTGTTATATGTTGTAATGACAACAAACACACAGAAAATAGTATATCACACCAAACATGCCCTGGGGTGTATGTATACAAAATTCGTCGTATTGAGACAAAATTTCAAAAGGAAAAGGGTTGCCAGACTGTTTAAAGTATCTAACGAAATAAGTTCACACTGAGGTTGGTATTGGTATTGGCTGTAAAAGATAGTAACTTTTCTTGGTCCGTTGGCTCAACGGTTAGAGTCGCTGCCCTGTCAAAATTAAAATTTTCAGTTAAATAACTAGGGTTCAAATCACACAAATGATAATTTTAGTAATTGTCCCTTAGGACAGATTTTAAATTTAAATAAAGAGATGCAAATTTTTTTAAATTATTAAATTGATTTTTTACAGTGGCAAAAGCATTAAAAGACACAAGCGTAAGAGAGGGTGAAACCAAACGCACGAGCTAAAACGAAATAAAGAGAATGCTTGCTTTATACAAAACAGCTGTTCATTGAAATTTAACTCAATGATATCATAAATACGACAACAGAAACTTAAAAAGGTCACTCACTAGCTACAGTGTTATCACTTTGCCACGGAACACAAACATCATAGTTTCTGAATACCCTAATTAAAATCACAATTTGTGTAAAAAATGGGATATTTTCTTTATAGAATATTAGCATATATGAATTATTAGATGAATATTACATACATTTCAGCAAATGTACAGTCTCCAGCTTATTTAATACTTAAAAAAAGTTGAGTTGAATTTTGCTTTAATAACAATAAAAATACTAAAATATGTTGAATTTTGACTTTTTTTTAATAGCCTTCCAGTTGATATGATCAGTAGATTTAAGGACCCACACACACACACAAAGGCATGCATATACATATAAGTTTGTATGTATGTATGTGTGCTTGCAGGATGCGTTCAAATTTCGGCTCGCCGAATATTCGTTTTCCTTTCTTGTTCTACTTCAACTTTCATGAGTATTTTCTCGGCTAATTAGTTTTCTGTTTGTATACTCTATGACCTTAAACACACACACACACACACATGTACACACACACACCGACAAACACACACTCACACAACTGCATACACACACACACACACACACATACATTTGATTGGCCGTTTAAACTGAAATTTTAAACTCTGACCAAACAAAAACATCAACCAACACAAATTGTTGTCCCGCTTGCGACTCTCTACTAACTAATCCCAACCAGCGCCGGCGGCAACCTTTGGCGAGATCGCCAATGCGCGTGTGGGCGTGGCAGCTGGAGGCGGTGGCAGTGGCGGTGGCGGTGGCGGTGTTGGCAGCAACAGCAGCAGCGGCAATCGAACCGCAATTCAAATACGCGTCACCGATCGATTGTCATTCTTTAAGATTGACTCGTCAACGAATGAGTTGCCACTGTCGGACATTGATTTCTCACTGACACCGGGGACACCACAATGCCACAATAATGCGGTCGGTGCCACCGGATGCAGTCGATCCCAGAAGCGCCACAATCTGTTGAGCATGCGTCGCATGGTCAGTGGCGATGATGCTGAATTTGACGGTTTGCCACCGCTGCATTATTTGCCACAGATCTCACCGATGGCCACCAATGAGCGGCCCTTGAGCTGCAACTGCAGTGCCAGCAACTCCTTCCCCTTGGCAACGGCGCATGCGCATTCCAAGAGTCTCATGCATCTGGCAACGATTGAATCCCATGGCAATTCTCCAGCTGTTGTCCCAGATGTGGCCACCAATGCACCTCAAACTTCGAGCAGCTTTGAGGATGACTTTCAGTTGTCCAGCTCGGCGCCAGCGGTGCTGCTCAGTGGCCAGTTCGAGCAGCGTGGCAACAACAACAACAACAAGAACTTGTCGCCTTTGGGTGAGCAGGGCACAAATTCGCCAACGGCCTCGACACTGAAACTATGCATGGACATGGACATAGAGTCGCATGAGTCGCGTCATCGGCACTTGGAGCGCGGTCAGCGCAAGGCCACGAGTCATTCGTGTGGCCAGCTATCGATATTGATGGCAACGGCGCCAGCATCGGCGCCAGTGCTGACCGAGAATCCATTTCGTTTTGCGGCAACAGCCCCAACAGTTGCCCCACCCCAAGTGGGCAGCACATTTGTCAGCTGCTTTGCGCCCATTGCCGAATATGTGCCATCGTCGCCGCCCACAGATACAGCCACGCCCACGCCCATTGAGGCGCAGTTGGTATACAATATACCCACCGTATTGATAACAGCTACAGCATCCGTGACAAGCAATAGAACAGCAAATATCGCAATTACAGAAAACACTGAATGTACTGAAACAACAACAACTGAAACAGCAGCAACAACAACAACAACAACCCAAACAGCAACAACAACAACAACAGCTAGAGCCTTGTCTTATACTACAGCAACAATGTCTTCTAATCAACCTTGTACTAACCAATTCAAACCAATTGATCCCTCCTCAATTGACGCACAAACACAACACGAAATCATCAACAACAACAACAACACGAATACCAAAACGAACACAAATACAAACACAAATACGTACACAACAACAACAACAACAACCAATACAACAACAACCACAACAACAACTACAAACATCACAACGTCCCCGTCTTGTTGTACAAATACAATCGCCACAGATAACAACGTTTCGGTCTCGGTATCGGCATCGGTATCCTCGGCCAATTCGTCAACATCGTCGCGTCGCCAAAGACACAGTATTGCCGGCCAGATGTCCTATATGAAAATGTTGGGTTTCGGTGGTTTTAGCAAAAAGATGGCAACCAGCGCAAATAGCCTTTTCAGTACGGCAGTTATAAGCGGCAGCTCATCGGCGCCGAATCTACGCGATATGATACCGGTATCATCATCCGGTGAGTACACACAACCATCCATTCACACCCACCCACACACACACCTGTTCATACAAACACCCAGCCACACTCACAACCAGTTTCCTTCCACACAACAACCAGAACATACCATTATTATCAGATTTGAGCATGAAATATGGACATATCAAACAAAATAAATCAATTTGCAGGATAAATCCAAGAAATGCCAAGGATATATAGATTCCATGTCATCTAAAAAAGCATGCAAAATAATATGAGCATCATAATTTGTCCAATAAAAATGTTAGAGTATTTTTATTTTCCATTTTCGATTAGCAGGATAATTCCAAGAAACATTAAAGATTTGTAGATTCTATGACATCTATAAAGCCATAGACAAAAAGTTTTGAGGATTTATTGCTGGTTTGTAAAATAGGATTTTGAATAGGCCATTTAAAGTTGAAAGATATCGAGAATATCGATATTATCGATATTTAAATAAAAATTATAAAGTTCATTGATTTTTTGTTTTTATTCTAAATTTTAATGGTTTTACTTTAACTCGATAATATCTTTTTTACAACATAGTGAAAACTCGTGTTTTGTTTTGACGATCCTGACATTTCGATTTAATAGTCGATCCATAATTTGCATTTACATCCCTGGGGAGTCAAAGTATTTTCAAGTATGTCTGTTCCAAGCATCTCACTATTTCTTGACATTGCTCTATTTTGTACAAAACATTAAATTTGTTCATATTCTTTTGCAAAGGCTTGTATATACAATCTTCAGCTATATGATATGATTTTTTCTTCAAAAATTAGTTAACAGATCCATTTTAAAGGTAATATTTTCAGCTAGAATTGTGTAAGATATTTCTTTCTTTAGAATACTTTTTTTTTTTGGTGGAAAAACGTTTTCTTAGTGACGAAATCCTAACAAAGCTACGCCCTTAGTTTTTTTTTTTTTTATTATTACGACAACAATCGGGCACAACGATTAGAAACAAGGTCGATAATTACGATTTTTTCGATGACAAAAACATATATATTTCTTTTTGCAGTTTACATGTTGTTCACAATCGAGTCGACAAAATATGTAAGACTGTGCTTGTAAAGCAAGACTCTGAAAGTCTGAAGAGATAAGTATAAGCAAGAAATTGTGGGACGACATCATTACTTTGAAGGATATAAAAAAGTTGGGATTTAGAAAATAGATAATTGAATAATATTACGTAGGAGTTAGAAAATGTATGTAACACTGTCTGTCCAGCGCAACAAATTCCAGTCTTTTGCACACTTGTAGATTTTTTCTGTAAAATCTGTGTATAGATAAAAATAAGACTAAGTGGGAGTTTTTAATCACACACACACTCACACACATACACATACACGCAAACAAACACAAATGTCTACACAGTTAATAATATTTTAATTAGATTATAGAAACAATATGGAGCACACAACTTTAACTCCGTAGATTCTCCTTATTTAACTCCGAATCCAATGTTTCCACTACCATTTCCATTTCCGCCTCCATTTCCTCCATTCCTTCCAAGTTAAATACCGATAATCAAATTTGTGTGTTGATCTGATTGTTGTGTTAAGCAATGTTAACTGGCATATGTATTTAGGATTTGGTGATGTGCCGCCGATACGACCACTGGAGACTCTGCACAATGCGCTGTCGCTGCGCAAGCTGGACAGCTTTCTGCAGGACATGATCCTTGCGCAGATCTTTAAGACGCCGACGGGCTCACCGCCACGCGTCCATGATGTACCTGGCGCCACAACAACATTAGCCCCCGGATTGGGCTCAGCGGACACAATGGCTGTCGTCTCATCGTGTATGGTCCGACCGGATCATCCGCCAGTTGCCTCGCGACGTCCACAGTCCGCAGATGTTGAAGCTGAGACGAGCTCGACATCAACGGGTCAACGTTTGCCCAGTATAGCGGGGAGTGAGGATGTCGAGGATACCAACGATGAGGAGATGAATAAAATTCTAGCATCGAACAAACAGCGTAAGTTCCAAAAGCGTAATTCAGTCATCGGTTGGCGCACCTGAATATGTTACCTGTAAATCTCACACATCTATTGTATGTATATCATCTGAACCCGATCTCTCATACCATCTCCACTTAACTGATCTGATCTGTGATCTCTGATCTCTGGTTTCTCATCTGCCGTTTGATGAGCATGCTCATTGGATTAATCAACACAACTTTCCAAATTGCCGAATAATTATTTATGTATTTCATTTATTTTGTTGCACTTCACATTAAAAATGTTTATTTATTATTATTTTCATTTATTACATTAAAAGATGCATCTCATTCTCAAATATGCAGCAAATTGATATCATTTATATTGTATTTTACTTTTTTGTTCTTTTATTTTTTCTTTCTTTGATTTTCAGTGGATTAAACCGTCACATGATTGATATTTTGTTGAGTGTTTTTCAATATTATCATATATATCACTGTATACATACACGATTATTTATAGAGAGCTATAATAATTGCTCTTAATTTTCAAGTCACATTTTGTATAATTAGAGAAATTTATGATTTTGTAAGTTCATGCGGTCCAAAGAATTGTAGTTAGTTACGAGTTGCTTAAGATGCGTATGAGAATAAAGATTTACACACACTCGCACTCTCTCTGTTGACATATTATACATATATTTTAATCTCTGCACGGCGCTCTCTTTGCTATAACGTACAACGTTTTCTTTCTTATCGCACGCATCTCTCTTTCTCTGGCTCTGTCTCTATCTATATTTCTCTTTATTCCTTTCTCGTTCGTTTCTTTATCGTTTGCCTTGCCTTACAAGAAGCTTCAGCTCGCTAATCCCTGCGCTGAGCTTCTTACTCTCACTCTCTCTCTCTCTCTCTCTTTGCCCGTCTCTCTCCCCTCTTAACCCAACCTTTTCACCAATTCTCAAAAATTTCTGATGTGCATCAAAAAAACTAACAATCTGAAAAATTGAAACATAACTAAACAAATGGCAAACAAGTTTGGCTAAAGCAACAGGATGAGCATCCGGATGTGGATGTAGAGAATGTCAAACAACAACAACAACAAGAACAACCGCTTCTCAGGTGAGAGTGCACTTTCTTTCTTTCTCCTACTCTCACTTTATTTGTAATTTATGAATTTTGCAGTCTGTCGACCACTGTGGATATTGTGATGATCGAGGAGCCCGATCCCGATCCGGATGATCTTCGCTCCTTTGAGCCCATGAATCAGGACACGCTGCAAGCAGCCAGCACCGTTGCCGCTGCTCTCGCTGGCAACATCCTGCTCACCGTCTGCGACGAACAGGAGCCGAGCAGTTCCTGCCTGACGCCAGTCAGCGGCATGGACCTGGATCTCGATCTGAGCATGGTGGCCAACAAGGGCTCGATAACGCTATCCGTGGATGTGAGTCACTTCGGATTACACGGTTGTTCGGTCAGTCGAACGTTTAAATTCAATAGGCGATTGATCTATCATTTTAATTGAGCTTTTACGGATATGTTTACATATTTAGACACGGCACGAACTGCTCCCGTAAATTCCATAAATTATTATGAATTAGAATTCGAACACAGCTACGACCGTCCGTCTGTCCGTTCCTCTGAATCTCATCGACTATTAATTAGAACTGCTATAAAATATTTTATTTGTATTTCCGGGCGACTTTTAACATTGAAAAACGAATAACTGTCTCGTTGTTTAATTAAGAATAGAGATGTATGCATGGTAAAAATGCGACCAAAAATTATTCGTACACCAATTGGAATTATTTGTAAAACTCAAATTTCACGTATTTTAATTTATTCTGTTTTTAAAAATATTGTAAGGAGTACTGTACTGTATATTTGAAGGCAAATGTATTAACATTTGCGGATGTACGAATACATGTTGGGTTGAGTGTATAGGTATATCTACTAGGGCGGGTCAAATTTATTTCGCAAACATGGTCCACCAGAATCGGAGTTTACGATGAATTCTAAGAAAATTTCACCAAGAAACTATGTGTCTAAAATCAATTCCTAGCCTCCGCGGAGAAGCATGAAGAGTTTAGGTTAAGGGATACGGTATTAGTTTGGGAGCGGACCCTACTCTAAATAAAAGAAAAAAAAATACCCAAAAAGAAGTCGATTTATGATGAATTTTGGTGACAAATATATTAGGGGGTCTCTGCTAGTTATATTTTTAGCGAATTTTTAAACTTTAAAATTTTGTTTAAAAATTAACTTTTTCAATGCAAAGTTCATTGTTTTATACAATTTAAAAATTCAATAAAAATAAAACTAGCAGAGACCCCCTACAAATTTGTTCCCCAAAATTCACCAAAATTTCGATTTTGGTGAACGATTATTACGTTTTTTTCGACCCGAACAAATTGACCTGACCTAATATCTACATATCCATAAAATTGTATACAGAGATTTGAATACAGATGAATTCATTTAAAAGTACTTGATTTGTAATGCAGTTGTTTCACCTTTGCAGGGATTCGAGGACGACGAGGACGCGACGCTGTCGGCAGCGACGACGCCTTCGCTGCCGCCCGACATGGATCACCCCAGGCTGGAGATGTGCTACTGCTGTCCCTCGCATGCCGAACAGCCGCCGGAGGTGGCCAGCGATGATCCCAGATATTGTTTTGCGCTGCCGGTGCAAATAACTCAGGCGTCGCCGGAGCACGCACGTCCGAGTGTGCGGCGTGCCCACGATCCCATCTCGCCCCGGATGCAGAAGCAGATCAGTCTGTTTGAATGCGGCCCAGAGGCGAATGCCTTGCATGCATCCATCAATTTGCCAGCGGCAGCGCAGCAATTGCGTCAGGATGCACGACTCCGCAAGTTCGAGAATCTCACACAGTCCACGTCCAATTCGAATTTCCCATTTGAGAGCAACACGCTGAAGCGGGTGCCACTTGTGAGCACCAAGGATGACTATTCGAATGTGTCGCATACGCAGAGTTGCATCAATCTGAAGAGCAGTGGGGCTGGGTCCGGTTCTGGATCCCTTAACTATGGCTCGCCGCAGCATCAGCGGGAAAAGGAATCTGGTGAAAAGAAGCGAAAGCAATCGGTTGTTGTCCCCGTTACCAACTATGATCGATTGCCCAATGCGGTGTCCGTCTGCTGTTCATTGGACACGGATGCTGGCTGCAGCACAACGACATCGACAGCAGCAGGCGGAGCAGAAACAACGGTTACAATGACCGCACCACATCCAGGCGCACTTATTGTCAAGGAGCGATTCATAGAGCCACCGAAGCGCGGCATTGTCCGTGGCTATAATGGCAAGACACAATCCATGGACGCCGATTTTCTCTTCAATGAGTTTCTATTGCTGCCGGCAATTGCGCCAACTGATGATCTGGATGTGGAAATTGAACAGGCAACAACAGATCGGGTGCCAGAACTCGAATTGCCATTGCCCAAATGAATCAACTTATAGATATATATATAAATATACTTATACTATAACTTAAAAATATATACAATATATAGATAATGGAAATATTTCTTTAGCTCTTAACTTGCATTGTCGTTGTTGTCGCATTTGTTGTTGTTGGCTTGAAACTGAATAAAGATCTATTTTTCTGTCCTAAATTAAAGATGTTCTGGTCATAACACTTTGAATTGCAGTTATTTTTATTATATTCGGTACTTGGAGAGTACAAGCTTAGTGGTACAAGTGTATATTGAGTTCTTTGTAGTGTACGTATGTGACTGGAAACATATATAAATTCTCGATCAGCCTTAAGTCTATCTTGCCAGGTCACTTCACTATACATCTGGTGGTATCGAATCATATTTGACGAACAAATTGGAGCAAACTAGGTGGAAATTACTAATAAAACTTGTAAAATAAATAAAATGATAGTAACATATCAAAATTATTTTTAAAATAAAAAACTACATGATTTTATTATGGTTAAAGAGTATTTTCTTCCAAAATACTCTCCACCTATTACTGACTTTCGCATTTTTCAAGATGAAGTCAAAACGACTTCCATTTTTCGTCGCGCTCGCGATGCATTGTTTTCTATAAATAATTTGAAAACGACAAGTCTTCAAAGCTTGCATTTAGCATGTGAGAAAACGTTTTTGAAAATGTCAACTTTGCCATTTTTTTTTTAATTTAAAGACGTACAAATTTCCGGTTCTCGATCCTGAAAATACCCATACATAAATAATAATTATTTAAATTATTATAAAAAATTTCAAATTATAAGTTGAGTGTTAAAATACCAAACGTTTTCTTTAATCTTATGAATCTGCATCTCCGACCCCATAAAGTATATATATTCTTGATCAGCATCAATGGCGGAGTCGATTGAGCCATGTCAGTCTGTCTTTCCGTCTGTTTGAATGCGTCGATCTCAGAAACTATAATAGCTAGAGATTTCAATTTTGGTATGTAGGTTGCTGGATACCGGACGCATATCAAGTTTGTTTTTTAATTTGGATCGGACCACTATATCATATAGCTGTCATAAAAACGATCAGTTGAAAATCAAGTCTCAGTATGAAACAGTTAGAAACAGTTATAAGTCCATTGAAAAAACGGCCATAATTCTATTAAAACCAATATTCTATTTTATGGAGACTGGCACAGGGTATCTTACAATCGAGCAAACTTGACTGTAGCCGCACGGCGGAGCCCCCTTGTTAGCAATAGAATTTCTTCAAATTGTCTAGGTTTTCCAATTAGAAAATGGCGAAATTTAGCTATAAAGTAGCTTAAATTGCAACACTGCCTGATTTTCAGAGACTAAAGGAAGTAACTAAGGCAAGCTAAATTGGCACACAGATTTCTTGTACAAAAAATTATGCTTTAATTTGTATACTTTAAATAACTTAAAAATTAGTCTTGACTCAAACGTTCTTATTTGCTTGCATTGTGATTACCCAATGATGAGGATGATCATGACTACGACAATGATGATGATAAGGCCAAGTGAAAGTGAGACAACATGCGCTGTCAATGACCGCTTCAGCTCAGCCCAGACCCAATTGGGTGTGGAACGAGGGAGTGGGAGACGAATTCAGAATTGTGAGACGCAGCCGGTTTTTGAGATTCGTCGCCAACGTTTTCACTTGTCGAGCTTTGAGACTATAGACTATAGCATGCATTAACCTCGATCCACATTCGATTGCAAATTTCAATTCGTGTTTAGCATTTGCATTCGTATACACATGCTGATACATATTCGTATTCGTATTCGTTTCTGTACTTGCACTCGTATTTGTATTCTAAATTGCGTATGCAAGGCATGCCGGGCCAGTCAACATCACCCACTGATGAATGTGGCCCTCAGACCAAGTCACTACATGCATGAGTGTGAATACGACTACGAATACTTATGTAGGCGAATTTCAATAAGAGTACGAATACGGGTACGAGTAATGAGCTGCAACGTGCCGATGGAACTCCGGAGATAACTTAGCTATCGTACTTAGCTGCAATTACAGTCTTAACGTCTTTATGACAATCCCCATACTTGCTGGTGCTTGGTATACAGCTCAAGATAATCAAAGATATATATGTATGCACATTTTTCTAAAGAAATATTCGGTCTCTTTGATTCTAAACAATGCCTGCTTTTAGTTTTGAAACTTTATTCCTAGAATTTGTACACAATTTATTTTTGTAGAAGGCATCAACTTGCTATATCAGAAGAGTTGTTACAAGTTATTCAGTTAAGCAATGAAACTTTTTTTTTTTGAAACATTTGTTTACAAACAGATCTCTAAATTATTTAACAAATTTTGGTAATTTTTAGCAATTTTTAAAACTCAAAATATGTAAATGTAATAAGTTTTTTTATTTGACGTAATGATCTCAAATGATCTCATCTATTTCAATACGCTTATGTTTTTCTAGCTATTTGTTTGTGCTTATTTTACAATATTTGTTTATTAAGACTTCTGATAATTATCATATTATACTCTATCAATTGTTTAGGTTTTTTATAGAGTAATATAACATAACCTACTAAATAATTACAGTGCTTATCTGTCAGATTTTCAGTACTTTTTTATAAAATTTAATGAGTGCAAGGCTCTCTACGTGTGTATTGGAGTGACGTTATACTGTGCAACATTAGGCGTAGTACACGTTGTCCATCTGTGCAAGTTTGTTGCTTAAGTCTTTTGTATTGCTCGATGCTGCAGAACGCATTTTAACTGCTGTTGCTCTCGATTTTTTACTGCTGATGTTATTGTTGTTGTTGTTGGCTCTTGTTGTTTTCATTTGCATCAGCAATTTTCATTTTTGGTGCGCACCTTTAACAACTGTAATTAGCATTTTTTTCTAAGTTGCCCGCATATGGAAAAAGTTTCCAGTCAATTTAGTTTTTTGTTTAATTTTGCGCGCCAAGTGAAAAGAAGAGAGAGATAGAGAGAGAGAGAGAGAGACGTTCAGCAGTTCAGCTGTAACAAGAGTAGAAATGTGCCCATCACACATATACACCTTCTAACACTCACACACACACACACTCATGTGCATATGTTTAGCTTTATTTATACTTATATGGATATGCATTTGCTGTGCGCTGTTTGGCATTTGGTTGGGTGCGGGTGTCGGCTGTGCCCGAAAGTTTCGCCATGGGGAAAGTTCTAGCTTTAAGCTATTTGACTTTGCCAATTTATGCAAATGCGCGAACAGCATATAAGCAAAAACAACACACACACATCTACAAGGTATGTATATGTGGTAATAAATAAATTAAATTTTGTTTTTAAAAGAGAGCTGAATATTTGCATTTTAAATCATCCAATAATAGAAATGCCTAAATAAATTAGCAATCGGAATCTGAAAGAGAGTTGTTTACAAGACGATTATACTTATTACAATTTATATAAAGCCTCTATATTATCATGTCTAACTAATATAACCAACTAACTACTCATTAATATCATTTTGGTCTGATTGGGTTTTTCTGGGTTTTCCCCAATCCTAGCAACAAGTGTTGGGCCAATCATTTTCTTTTTCATTTTAGATTCCCCAGAGAATTTTAGAATCTTAATTTTAAACTTCATTTTAATTTATTTTGTAATTTAAATATATATATTTTATAATTTTAATGTATAATTTGCTGTGTCGGCTGCTTTTAGCCAGACAATAAATAAATAAATAAATAAATAAATAAATATAATCAATTCGTACAAAATATCCCATATTATTTATATATTAAAATATCCCGTATTATTTACTTATCAGTCTTGTTTAGTCAGTTTATTATTCCTGTATTTGATTCTTACCGTATATAACATTATTAGTCGCCTTTCGCATCCTTCGTGATGCTCTCGTCATACATATTTTTCACTTTATCCGCTTAATAAAATCAATTCTCATACTATATGTATCGCTTTCTGAACCTGCAAAGAGTACTGAGTTAATAAAGCAATCAAATCTAATTTGAATAAATTGTCCAATTTTAGTAAAACCAAAATTTCAATATATTCTTAAACTTCATATAAATATGTATAAATCTACAAGTTCTCAAGCAAGTTTTGTTCGAGGAAAAACATTTTTTGTTAATAAATAAAAAAGTTAAATACAACTAAACAAATTTAATAAAAAGTTTACGGTATAGAAGTCAGTTAAATAATTTAAATTGTAATATATACACTGAGCAAATTCGTTTTCATATTTTTATTTGCTTATATACTTAGTCTGATATCAATTGAACTTTTGATTTGCAATATGAATTGGAGCACATAACTATGTACATATATTGTAGGTGTTTAACACTAATCTGCTGAAATAATTCTTCTCTTTATCAAGCCATTTAAAGCCTTAACTTTGATGTCCAGTGCAGTCGCATAATATCAATAAAATTTATACTATAATATTTGTATCTTGAAATGTATGCAGTGTTAGTTAGTTATCAGTTGTATTAGATATACCATGCATATGCATTTGACACGCTGTGGACTTCAAATTCAACTTCAACTTCATCTTTGGCTTTGGCTAATTCCATTTGCATAATAGAAAATCTGTTAACATCTATTGTGTGTGTGTGTTTTTGGCATGTTTATGGCAGAAATTACAACAAATTTCGAAAATTGAAATTGAATTTGAGCTCGAATTCGAACATGGTCGGTTTGCTGCTGATTTTGACCAGTTGCCAGCTTCACTTTCTTTTTCACTCGAAAATTTGACTGAAAAATCGATCAGTGCTGATAGCAATATTTGTTGTTGTTGTTGTTGTTGTTGCCGCTGTCGTTGTCGCTGTTGCTGCTGTCGTTGCTGAGGGAAGCTATGCATATTTAATAGATTTCGGTATTGCTGTTGGCTGAGCACCCGCGCCATGGGAAAGCAGCTCAAGTGGGCAGCCCATTCAGCTTGATGATGATGACATCGAAAGAGAGTGAGTGCAAAAGCGAGAGAGAGAGAGCGAACGAGAGAGAGAGATAAAGAGAGTGAGAGACAGATGCTTGTATCCTGTTTTCCAATTTTTTGAAACAAGCTCATTATGTGGCCGGTCATAATTACTTTAGCCAGACAATTGGCAAGCGTCTAAGTTCATTAATCATTTGGCTTTGCAAAACTGATCAGACGGGTTTCACATCATCATCTTTTGCTGCGGCTGCCTGCGTCTTGTCTTTGTCAATTGCGCGCTAATTACGCACGTGAAGGCGCTATACGGACATGGCAAATTGCGCATACGCCGCGTGCGCCATGCCAACAAGTTAGAAATGCTCATTTCTTGTCGTTTTCGCTCTTACTCTCTCTCTCTCTCTCTCTTTAGCTGTCTTTCTGTAAAGCCGCTCTCTGGCCATACACATGCTAAACAGTCGGTCTACCTGTTGTGCGCGTGTTTGTAAAAATTTATGAAAGAATCCAATGAAGAGTGAAAGCAGTCAAAGTCGAAGCCGGTAAAAAGTGTAAGTTGTTGTTACCGGTGTGTGGCTCAGCGAAAGATCATTGGCATATTTACATGCATTACCAGCTCTTTGTCTCTGACTGCGTCTGTCTGTGTGTTTGTGTCTCTGTGTGTGTGTGTGTCTTTTGTCTGTGTGCGTCAGTCTGGTTTCTGGCATTTTTGAGGCTTGGCTTCATCGAATTGTCGAGCGATTAATCAACACCAAACTAAACTTGAGCCACAGACATTTGCCACTTGCCACTTTTCGCTTTTGTAGCGGATTAGCTTATGATATCATATCTGCCTGCGATCATATTAACTGTAGCTCAACAAAATTTCATTAATTTGTCAGCTAACTTCTTCATTGTTCTGTAAAGTTTTGGCGTCTCTTTTGTTCGATTGTCTGAAAGTTGCAACATTGTAACTGTTAGAACAATATAGTAGTCAATAGGTATGATATAACTTTCACAGATTAAACTAGATGAGCTGGAAACAAGAGAATATAAAAATTTTTCAAAATACTCCTCCAACTGTCAGGAAGAGAAAAGTTAAGCAAGATCATCAAAAATAATGGTATGTACATATAATAGATATAAAAGATTAGAGGAAGATCATTAAATTTATAATCAACTGATTTCAGATTCTCCAAGTCCTAATAATAATTTAATTTATGAAAACAGACATTGCAAATTCAGGCATATTCCAGAAATTCATATAGTTATTTTAAATTTCAGCAAGACTATTATTTATATTGCAAAATTTCTATAGATACAATAAATATATAAAAAATTTTGTGACCACCTACAAATATAAATTTAAAATTTGTAAAATTGTATTTTACACTGAAAACAATTGTAAGCTAGCGTTGTTTCTAGTTTGTTAGAGATTTGTATAAGATGCCTTAAATGATTTGAGTGTGATTAAACAGACTGTTTAAAGTCGTACTCCATACCAAACCATGCCATGTTCATACACTTCCTCAAAAGGCCACCAAAGTAGGTCATATAATTGCAATATTATTTAATGACACCAATAATGCTTATCTTAAACAACAACAATCCATTCCGCTGTCTTGACTGTCGTTCGCTGTCCCTAAACAAATTGAGAAAGCTGGCAAAAAAAAAAAAACTGATTGCAGCATACTTGGCACATAATTATTTTAAAGGTACCGTATTGTGGGGTTGCTTAACTTTTGTAAAATATTCATTTCATATGTCTGAACGAGCATTTATTAATATTAATTGGTTGTTGGCTATCATGTAACTAGCAGCAGCTTGCCGCTTGCAACTTACAACTTGTTGCAACTGCAAATAGTACAAGCAGAAATGTGCAATTTTAATACATCGATTTGATTATTTATTCTGCTTATCATGCTGTGTGTTTGTCTTTCTGCCTGTTGCAACGCTGAAACAAAAACAAAAAACCAAAAAAAATTTATGAGCGCCAGAAACGAAAGACTTAAGACACAAACTTGTCGCTTGCAATTGCCGCAGCGGCTGCTTACATAAATAACCAAAGCTCGCGCGGTTAGGATAAGCAGGCAACAACAACGACAACAGCAGCAACAATAACAAGAAAATGAAACCAGTCACCATTGCTTGCCACTTGTTGCCTGGCTGCCAGGAGGAGGGTTTTTTTTTCGGTATCCGGGCACTTGCTGTGCACTTGCGTAAATCGCATCGACCACTTTCAATGCAGCTTGTCCAGCATTCTTGTCAGTATCGTGTTGCAAAATCGAATCGCGGCATTTTAATATACATATTCAATATTTACGTTGCGTTGTGACGCGTGCCCCATTGTGGCAAGAGTCGTGGCTTTCGCATGGCCCACACACTACTTAATGAAGTTGAACGCTCTACTTAAGGTGCCGCTGGCTGCACTCGCTCTTACTCGTACATTTAATTACTCAATTTTCGTTTGGGTTCGCTTCGTCCAAATGGCCTATAATAATTTTTAAAGTTTTCGTTTTTGTTTTTACTAACATTTTTTATGAGGCCTGAAAATTCCGTTTATCGCTTGCGCAGTTGCAACAGTTATGATGGTAATTCCCTACTCTTTTGATCTATTAAACGGGTATAACGAACTCAGACCTGGGCTGTTTAGATAATCGACTGACAAAACACATCCAAATGTTTTTACATTGCCAAACGAAACAACAAGAACACCCATCAGATTCCCAATACTAAATACAACCACAATTTCAATTAACATAAAGACAAACATTACAAAAACAAGCTGAGGCTAAACGGGTTTCAGTTTCGCACAAAAATACTTTCAATTTACTGTACTTTGTACAGCCGACGAGAAATGAGACCCACAAAAATATCATCAAACATATACATATATAAAAATTCATTTAATATTACATTTTCTAGCTAAATATATTTCAGATAAGGTATGTGGAACTTTTGGAAAGTTTTCGTATGAAACCCCAATTTTTCAATCAACATCTTTTATGAAACCTTTTACAGTCTAGAAGCTAAATATATTTCTATATTTGTAAAATAAAATCAAAAATGTAGAGAACAAAATCCACACATCGTCAAATGGGTTCATTTCACACCATACAAATAAAATTCTTTTTATATTTTCAACCCTGACAAGGAAATAATAATAAGTTTTTGGCCTAATTTTTGTTTTCTCTAAAAACAATAAGTTCATCATATTGTTGCTTGGAGAAATTTTTAAAACAATTCAAATGATTTTGGGAACGCCCTCTAATTGTTTATTACACACAGCTTCATGATGTTTTTTACTCAATTGATGTTAGCTCAACTGCAGCTAAATTAAAAAAAAAAAAAAAATCTCAAACTGTATGAGAAACGCATTTTAAAAAGTCGAAAAACTTGAATTTTGTGCAAATTTTGTTGATTTGAAAAGCTCACAGGGCGAACAGTTAAAGCTATGCTCGAAATTCAAAATCAAATATTTATTATGACTTGTGTGTGAGAAAGAGAGAGAGAGATAGATTTATCAGGTGTTTGGCTTAAGAGTTTCGAAAAGTGGAAGAAAACGCACTTAAGCATTTTCAATTGGTTTCACAAATCGTCTTAAGAATGTTTGCTGACGTCACTGTTGAGGAGTGCAGCATTATGAAGATGAAAATGATGATGAAGAAGTAAAAGATGCGAGGCTAAAAAGTTCAATTCGAAAGCAGCAGCAGCAGCAGTTGTTGATGTTGTTGTTGTTGCTATGCGCATGCGCTGCACGCTCATTACCGTTTGTTGTCGGCACTTCTTTAAACGCAGATTTACGCGAACAGGTTGTAAAGTTAACGTCAGCAGCAGCAGTTGCCGCAGCAGCAACAAGATACAGCAACAACAATGCGACAGCCACATACCAAAGCCCAAGTAAAGCTCAAAGCGCAGCTTTACTCGCAGCAGCGACGTCGACAAACCGACGAAAAATACGTTACGTTCGCGCAGTCGCAGTCACCGTCTCAGCTCAGTCAGCGACGAACGCGCCAAGCGATCGCAACGCAAAACGCAAAGCGAAAAGCTCAAGCAACAAAAACAACAACAACAACAACAAGCGAGCGAATTGAAAAGGAAGAGCGAACCGAAGTCAAGCAACAAAAACAAAAAACCAAAAAAAGCGAACAAGTGTCGTGTGCTTTTTAATTCAGACAGTGCTTCTCAAACTGTGCGGCTTAACGGTAGTGTGTGTGTGTCCATCTCCATCTCACTCTGCATCTCTCTTTCTTCTGTTATTATTGGTTCGTTTTTTTTTTTTGATTTTTTTAACGTTTGCGTTTTATTGATCGAACGCAGCATCCGCAGCATCTGATATTACTTGAATTTTTTTTTGTTATTTATTTTGGTTGCTGTGCTTATTAGTGTGCGTGCGTGTGTATGTGTTAAAGTGAAATGGAATTTGTTGAATTTTAATTGCACGCAGCAGCTTCAGAGCTGAAATCAGCAGAGAAACAGAAACAGACATTTCATTCAACTTGCTAATGAAAAACAACAACAACAACAACATCAACACCAACACCAACAACAACAACAACGACAACCAAGAGAAAATTGCTGATAAATAACAAACAGCAATAACAATAACAACAAACAATCACCGGCGGCAAATATCATCATCTAAACAAAAGAAACGTCAGCCTCTTCAATCAACGTAAGTTGAGTGAAAAAATTCGAATTAAATAAATACGGAATACGAAATACAAAAATATAAGTACGAATATATTCAGTTCACTCCAATGGCTGTCAAACTGTGCAGCCGGCTAAAGTCAAATGCTGTCAAAACACATTTAAGGGCATTAGGGAAATTTTAGGCCACTTAAAGCAAGTGTAAATAAACGCACTTCTAGATTTTAAAATTCTCTATGCGAAAGTCAAAGACCAAGCGACGACATAATTAAATCAAGTGGTGAAAAACTGACTTTGAGATAAGTAATCGACGATAAAAAGTCAACTTGTACTTTTGTTTTCTTTTGGAAGTCAACTTTTTCTTTCAGAAGAATTAAAGTAAATACTTTCTGAATCAGCAAAAAATTAAATGAAGAGAAAATCTGAATGTACATGTTGAACTAACGATAATTTTAGCATTACAGATATCTAGGCTTTTAAGGGGTTAGAAATAAAAATATCATTAAAATGTTACAATAAATATTTTTTCTTTATACAGATATAAACAGAGTAAATAAAGTTTATAAGTTTATTAATAAAATAAAAATTTTGTTGAACTATTTATGTTAATTTGAAAAATTCATGTATACTTTCATTATTTATTTACTATATTTTCCGTCTATATAAAGTTTATTTACTGAAATTTTTGGGAAAGAACTTTAGATGCAGCTTGTGCACACAAAAAGTTTACAGTGTACACCCTCTCAAAATCTCTTAAATTTATTTAGACAATGCAAACAAATATTCTTCTATAAAAACGTGATTTAAAACAAACTTGATTATCTTAAAAGCAGTTTTTTGGCTAAATGCATACAGCTCATGAGATTAGGTAGATCACTTGCTCACAGACTGAAGCACTGAATATAGATTGAATAAGATTGAAACTTGAAAAAGGGAATGGCAAACTGTACGAGTATGCATACATAGTATGCAGAGAAGTACGAGTTTGTCTATGCTTCTTAAATCGATATTAATGTCTGCTCTTGCTAGCATTAGTGTCGATCAATGATCATCGATCATTTAGTTGTAGTACGAGTATCGAGTTAGTGTTTGAGTTCGGAGCGACTGTTTGTCTGCCACTTGTCTGCCGTTTATTGCAGTGTCTGAAAGTCTTACAGTCTCTCGAGTCTGGGTCGAAGTCTGGGGCTGGGCACACTCAAATTTAGGCCAAAACAAAACAGAAAACTTCCAAGCTGGCCACAAACAAGCAAATAACAACCCAACGAAACACAAAAAAAATAAAATACATAAACAAAAAAAAACCAGTGCAGTTTCTTTTAAAAGTCATGTCAATTTTTTGGCCATAAAGCAAAACAATTATTAGAGTAGTACATTGTAGTACAACAACAGCAACAATTTGAACACATGCCACATAAAGTCAGTTGTATAGTCGTCGTAGATATTCGAGCTACAAAATGGAAAGTACTCGTATTTATACACAATTGCCATAATAATACTTTTCAGTTAACGCGTTTTTTTTAAAGCTTTGCACAGATCTAAATATCATTGTCTTTTAGCTGGATAACAAATCTTTAAACTTAATAGATATTTCAAGTTTGTGTTCATTTCTGTTTTTTTTTTCTGTTTACATGTATCAGTTGAATGAAACTGATAAGCATTTCAGTTAAAGCCTTTCAAAATTGTAATGACTGAATATACTTTTAATTATTTGTATACCCAGTGAAAATGGTTAAAAAGGGGTATTTGAGTTATGCCGTACTCAAATTGAACGCATGCGATTCTGACACTTTAAGGTCATTCTTGTCTAATTGATATATTTTCGAATGGCCAAAATGTTAAAACCATGTTCATTATAGCTTAAAAATATATATTTTGTATTAACTTTCTACTGTATGTCAAAAGCAATCAGATTATATCTGATTATCTGAATATTTATCAGAGCTAGAGATTTTGCATAAATATCTTAAATACACTTAGTTAGAAAGTCTAAACAATTTGAGCTCTAGTAAACTAAAAACTAATTATACATGAAAAGACCGCCAATTTCTAATATAATCTGATATATGATTTATCTATCCAAATAAAATGTAAATCACCTGCTAAAATTGCGAATTGTTATGACTTGCTTGCCATTACTAATACTATATTAACTAGCATATTAAGTTGATGATATTTCCTTCAAATCGCCGTCTTTTGATCCCATTCAATATCAACACGCTAATAGGATTAATTATATAGTTTTTTCGTTGGTTCAAAGTCAATCTTCGATTGTCAACTATCGCATGCCAATTGTTGTTTTTGCCGCTGCAATTTGCACTTTATGCTGCCCTTGTTATTGTCATTATAATTGTTTTTGATTTGTGTGTGGCGCAAAGAAAAAAGAAACGAACAGACAAAGAAATGAATAAATTTGCAGGGCATTCAGAGTATTCCCCAATTACCCAGAAATTGCATAATGCACGTGTTGGAGTATCTAATGTTGTTGTACTCGCACTTATTACAATAATCAGTTCATTTTTATTTATTAGGTCTGTGTTAATGGACAGGAAATGCTGCAGAAATTGCATGCAGCGAAAGTTTTTCCTTGAAGTGCGCAATAATAAATAAAATTGCGAAGAAGGAAAACTAGAAAGACAGAAACAGAAACAAAAAAAAACGACACACGCGGAAAACGTTGAACTGCCCACTGGGCAATTGAAAGTGAAAGGGGGAAGGCGGACAGGTGGGAAGGCGGACAGACGGACAGGCGTCGTGCAATAATAACACTGACAAGTGCAGGCCAATTTAATGATATGCAGCCAGGAGGCAACACCAGCTAAATTGGCCACAAGGTTTCCAAGCCTCGAATTGGCCAGACAACTTGCTGCTTGCCACAAAATTATGGAGTGTGCCTCATTGGTTACCAGTTTTCTCAGTGCGTTGCACTCGACTCGACTCGACTCGACTTGGCTCGACTTGATTTTCATTTTCATCTCGCATTTTCCACTTGCGATGCGTGTGGCAGTTGCAACCAACTCCATTTTCTATGGCAATTAAATTGTATTAAGTCATTTCAAATGTTAATTTCATTCAACCAAACGACGACCTTGCCCCGCCTATAATTGTAATTGTTCGCAGATCTAAAAAAAAAACACCATAAAATTAAAAAAACGCAGATGGCAAATACAAATACGTGTGTGAGTACGAATGCGTGCGATGATTGTTGTTTAACCAGATTAGGCAGCTGGCTATAAATACAAAAGATACGAATACTGAGACGAATTCAAATACGAAAACGAAACAGGCTGGTTTCGAATACAGTTTGAGAGTCACTGCCACTGCTGGCGAATGTGAATAAACTGTAATTGTAACAAATTACATAACTCACATAAATTCAAAGTCAGCGTAATAAACATTTGTCAATTATCTTAATCAAGTCATATTTAAAAAAAGACATAAAGTTCAATCGATTGTGTTAGTGATTAATTTTCAACAATATACCATATTCCCATAAATCAAGCAATTAATTTATTACTTTTTTTATTACTCACTTTATTAAAAGCACTTGGTTGTTGGACTTATTATAAATTATTATAGCCATAAAAACGAATTCAAAGTCGATTTAATATAAAACAAAATTTAACACATTATTGAGATCAATTTTCATTTTACAAAATCGAAAAATAAATGAATTTTATAACAATTTTAGTCTAGAGATAAAAAATAGGCTAGATTTCAGACTAATATCTTTAAATTAGTTAACTGAGACTTGAACTGGACATTATGAAAATGGGTCTCATGTAAAGCCCCATTTAGAATGTAATCTAATTATCTTTTATCTTAATGATATGGACAGGGAGCCAGTTTTTTAAATAAAAATAAATCTCATTGTCTCTCATTGTTCTAACTGATTAGCCATTATAATCTAAACATTTCATACACATTTATGTTTGTAGAATGTTCTACATTTTGTCATTTTTTTTTTGACTCTTTTGATTAATTATCACGATAATTTGCTAATCCCCCATCCAGATCTATATATTTATATTTATATACGTTATCTCATATATTTTACTGGACAGCAATCAATTATAGTGACAACCACAATAACATTCACAACAACAAGTTGTTGCTTGTTATTTTTTAACCAAATAGTTGTTAATTGTTAAGGGTACATGACTTGATTTATGAGTCCGTTTCGTATTATTAAATGCCAGAAATTAAGGCACAACACTTTGACTGTCTTATACGTTGTTTATATAATCCGTGCAACAACAATGCCAGCAACAACAAACTGTCATTGGCTTTGCCTTAAAGATAACAAAATTCTCCAAATTAAACAAACCTAAGCGAATGAAAAAAATGTGAGCAACAACTGTTAAAATGTTGACTAGATGTCGCAGTGTGTCGTTGTCATTGGCCAAAATTAGCAGCCACGTACTAAATTCCTTAAGAAAACAGAATAACAACAACAACGGCACCGACAAAAAAAAAATTGAAAAATAGTTTGAAAAAAGTCTGTGACCCAAAAAAACAGACGCACGTTTTCAATTGAAGGCTGGTGGGGCAGCTTTAACCCATTGTTGCCGCAACATGGCAAATAGCAGTCAAAATTTTTGAACAGCTGTGACATAATTGACAATAACAGCAACAGCAACAACAACAACAACAACAACTGCAGCAATTACAAGAGCAACAACAAGAAGACAATGCAAATTGTCAGCGACTGCATTTTGGGACTTAAATGTTTTGACATTTCAACTTGTGGCACGGCAAACGCACGTGAGTGCTTGACTGTGTGTGTGTGTGTGTGTTTGGTGTGTGATAGTGTGTGTTAACCCCTTGTCAGTCAGTCAACTTCATCAGCAATTCATTTGTCTGCATAAAATGCCTGCATGAAATTAACATTCAAGCGGAGCAACTTAACGGCGACCAGTTCCACTCTTCAGATTCCACAGACAGTGGGGGTGCAGCAACAGCAACAACAACTGCAACAACAACAACTGCAACATGAAAACTGTTAGAACTTGCCATGTAAATAGTAAATCAAATAAAACATTACATTAAATTAATTGTTAGAGCAAAACGAAACGAAAGACTTAGACAACGAACTTGACAAACTCGATTGTCAATTGGAAGTTAATGTTCTGATTGGCAAGCAGAGCGCATGCCAATTGGAGTGCAGTTAGTGGACAATTTGTGCACTCAGTTAACAGTTTTGCCACGCCCAGCTGGCCGCCTAACTCCTCCTCTCACTCCTTTGCCCTCTGCACACGCATACCGAAGATTGTGTCGAATGAAGTTGTTGTTTTTGATGATGCAACCAATGCAACGCAGCAACTCAAGTGTTGCTCTATTGTTGTTGTAGTGTCACATTTCACAGTTATTTGTTTATTATTGTTGTTGTTGGTAATGTTGATGCTACACGTGCTTTTGATATTTTAATTTAACTCGCTGGCTGTCACGGCAAGCGACGTTTTAATTACCCCAACGTGGCTCTGCAACTGCCACAACTACATAATATACTATCAACACACACACGCACACACCGACACATACACGCACACACACATGTGGTTGCCACAATTATAATAGCAAGTTTGTGAGTTGTAGGTGAACATGCAGGAAATCAACAGGCGGGCACAAATACGTGTACTCGTAGTCGTTCACTCCCTCACTCGTTCAGTCAGTTAGTCAGTTAGTCAGTCAGTCAGCGCCTGGGAATGTTCACAAGCCTATTGACAAATTCTATGCTGTAAACAATATGCGCTATGGGCTCTCAGTATAGCTGCCACATTATGCAACAATATGAGGATCCAGTTTGCAAGTCAAACTAATCAAATTTTATCATATTGTAAATATAATTAGTGCTTATATGCATATAAGTCGAAATTATTCAATTATTTTAATTTTAACTAATGCTTAATTTTAATAGTATTAGTATAAATATTAGATTGATAGATAGATAGTGAACATTCTATTGTATCAAGTTATCACTTTAGTATCTAGATTTTAAATAGCTTTTTACAATGACTGATTGATTTAATTGTGAGAAGAATTTTCAAAGATTCTTAATAAGGTTAACATAGAGTCATTAGCCAAGTCGGAAAAGTCAGTTTCCTTGGTCAAATTTAAACTCTTTAATTTATTTTTCTACTTTTGTATTAAACTGAAAGTTGGCCAATTCAGTTAATACTTCTAATTACTGCATTAATCTCTTGATGACAATCTTATCTCAATAAAACGACAATCTATATGATTCAAATCGTCAGGTCTAATGCTTGGCAGTCGGATCTGGGCATCTGTCTAGACAGATGCAGTTGTGCAATTTGGCAACCAAAAGCAACAACAACAACAACAAACTGTGCATTTAATTGCCAAGTCGTAGCGTGCAGCTGGCCAAACAGATTTTGGATAGATTATGGCTATAGTGAAGGGATGGTGGGAGGGAAGCAGCGAGGGGACGGGGAGGTGGTGAGCTGATGACTGTTGCGTGGGCAGCCGTCTTCAAAATTTGCGACACTTGCATTTGGCTCTGCCCATTGATTCAATGCATAATTTAAGCCAACACACGAGCTGTCAAAATTTGGGCAGCCAATTTACAATTTCAATTTTCATGCCCATTTATGTATGAGTGCATGTGTGTGTGCGGGCGGGAATTGCAGGCTTAATGGGCGTGGCAGTTGCTAAATTCAAGCACAACACCAACACACAAACACACACAATCACATACACATACACACAAGCGTACAATTAAGCATACCACAATTAGGCAGTCGCGTTGAGTTCGTTGCCTAAGTCTTTCGTTGCAAGTTGATCCAAAAATTATTCGAATCTTTCGAAAGTGTTTGCGGTTATTGCCGTTGCCGTACTTGTTGCAGTTGTTATTTTTTTGTTGTTGGTATTTTTGGCTTGGTTCCGCTGCAAAAGGCAGGCCAATCGATATGAGGAAATCCTACGACAGTGCCCGTTCAATTTTAAAATAGTTTTGTAAATTAATTGCAGCAAATTACGCGCAGCGATTTTTGTCTTCTTTTACGAGTTAAACAAAATTTGTTATTATTTTTCTTCGAATTTTTTTTTTGGCGTCCAACGACAAGTGAAAGTGACTTGCGTCCAGTTTTGCGGATGAAGCCGTTGATGCTGTTGACTTTGTTGTCTGTTGTTGTAGTTGTTGTAAGTGTTGCGGCAAAGCCGGCGTAATTTTACTTTCAGGAAAAACTCATCGACAACTGCATTCAACATCGACGAGCAGCCTTAACACCCCGCTCTTTCCCCCTGGACAATTTTCTATGCTGCATTTTCATTTGTTGCTGTGGTTTCCGTTTTGTTATCTCCTCTCTGCCCTTTTGTTGCTGCCGAAAAAAAAAAGTGAAGCCACAACAACAATAACTAGAAAACTTTGTTAAACCTGTTGCTTGGCATTTTGTTGTTGTCGTTCACTATGCAGAGATATTTTCGTTTATATACCCTGCAGCTTTCTTGGCTACTGTAAGACGGCTTCAAAGTAGCTTTCAAACAGATTACTTATGACATTTTTTTAAAATTAATAAATTGCTGTTGAAATCAGTTATATATAATGTAAATTTATAAATATAGTTATATTTATATTTATTATAATTAAATATATTTATATCAGGGCATATTTTAGTCAATCATTTGCACAGTTTTATTTTCTCGCTGATTTATCGACATTTTGAATGCTGCATTTTTCCAGTGGTTTTTGTGGCTTTAGCGCTTGGGCGGCTTTTAAGCGCAACCGCTGCAACAGCAACAGCAACAGCAGCTGCCCAAAAAGGCGGCGAGTGTGGGAAATGTGGGAAAATGGGCGTAGCATAGAGACATGGCCCAAAATCAAAATGACAACCACTGTATTGTGTATGCTAATTGACGATTTACACACATGTCTCTCTGTGCCTGTGCCTGTGTGTGTGTGTGTGTGTCTAGTCAATTACGTCTAATTGCTGTCAAGGCGACAATAACAACAACTTAAGCAATAAGAGAGCGGACATTGGAAAGTGTTATTGTTGTTGTCATTGGGTATTGATTGTTACCATGTGACAGTCAAATGTCAGCATAAAAATTGTAGAAAAATACGTGTTTACTACCAACAAAATACCAGCAACAACAGTCAATAAAATGACATGCATTTTATGTATTAGACAAAGTTATAAATGAAAAATTCAAGTTTTAGTTGAAAGCCTTGAGGAAGGCTCTTGACACTTGTGTTTCAGTTCTCAATTCTTCACATGGAACATCAATAAATGCCATAAACGTGCAGAAAAATACAAAATACTTCAGATATATAAATTATGTTTACTGATTTCAGCAATAAAGCAACTTTATTTATTTTCTTTTAGAACATTTGATAAAAAGAACAGTTAAAATTCAAACCCATTTGCATTGTTTTCAACAGTCCAATAAGAAATTAAAGTTATAATACAATGTTAATTGATTGAATTAAAAAATATGGGTTTTCTGTTATATGTTTATGTAACGACCCAAAACAAATTCCGAATATTCACCAATTGTCAAAAGATATTCAAAACAATATTCAATATTTGTTTTTAATCATAAGAAATTGAATAATGGAAAGTCATAATGTTTAATAGAATGAAAAATTCAAAAAATAAAAACATAACTAAATATTAAAAGCAAATAAAAAAATAGCAAAGTTGCTATTTTAATTGGTAAACAACAGGTGGCATATTAAACGGCATATGGCTTATGGTATGCAGCATACTGGGGCAGGGGCAACTCATGTGACCTCCCATACTGCATGCCACCCCCACCCCCACCAACGCTTCCACTCCCACCCCTACGACATACGAGTGTTAACTGTCGCGCATTTTATTCAGTTTCAGCTAGTACACTTTTTTTGTGTTTGTTTAATTGCCAACAAAGTGCGAACCGGTTCGTTGTTCAGAAAAAAAACAAACTGCAAATCTGGGAGGCTGGCAAATGTCAAGGCAACAACAACAGCAACAGCAACAACAATGACAACAATAACATTGCCAATAACGAGCCATAAACTATCACAATGTGAACGAGTTGACAAATGTTATTGGTTTTATTTGATATCGCGTTTCTTTTCTTTACATTTCATTTTATTTTGCTTCAATGAAAATCAGAGCATAAAAGATTTTTGTCCAGCGGAAACTAAAGTTGATTCTTGATCTGCAAAATGAACTGATTGATGGCTTAACGGGGTGATTATTCACCAAATTATCTGTACAGTTGGCCAACATATCAATGGATCAAGTGGCGTTTATTGTATTTCAGTTTTATTCAAGAGAACAGAATTAAATAGAACAACTCGAATTTAAACCAGGGACCGAAACTGTTATGAGGATTATAAAAAAAAGTTACTTTTAATAATTACTTAAAGACTTTTACTTTATAAATCATACTTAATAATTATTTTTGATTAAAAAAATTAAAATTATAAATAACTATTAAAATTGATTTTTATTATATAAATCAAAAATAATGATTAAATTTGATTTTTTGTTTCTTTTGATTTTTTGTAAATTAGGTTATCATCATCATCATTATCATCTTCCTGATAACCCAATTTACATGTGTTGAAAATTTGGAATGTTTATCTTAATTATTAAGAAAGATATTCGAAAAAGACTTTTAAAAACAATATCAAAATATAAAAGTCTTTAAAGACTTATTTGTTTTCAATTGAAAAATAATAGTTATTTGAAACTTTTATTATTTTCCTCACAAATAAAAGTCTTTCGAGACTGATTTAAACACATATTAATATATATATATTTTATAACTGTCTTGCTACTATTTGATATTAAATTATTTTTAACTCATATTTTTTTCTTCTGTAATTATTATTCTATTTTGAATAAAATAAATTGATGCTGGTTGATATTTTTAAACTGGGTAAAAACAGCTTAATATGTTTATTACTCTACCTCCTAATATTTTGGTTTTCTTTTTTATTTTAATCCGACTACTTTTGACTATTAATATTAATATTAAGATTCTCTTTAAGTTCTACATTTGTTTATGGATTACATTTTTTCAATTTTTTGTTTACCATCTGTTTTAATTGACTTGCTTGGTAGAAATATGGGCAACCCATTAGGCACTAAGCAATTCTACAGGGTATATTTATACATATTTAGAGACACTAGCTACAAAGTCTTGATTTGCCCAGCGGCATTTGGTTCGCTAATCTTTTGTCTTACTTAAATCATTTTCGGCATTAGCATTAACCTCCACTTGCCCTTTCTTACTTTCTGCTCCTCCTTCTCCTCCTCAACAGCAATCTGCCAATGAGCGACCAGTGACATCAGCAGCAGCAACATGATAGAGACAAGCAGTAATCCGCACCAGGCGATAATCAACGCCAGCAACGGCAATGAATTCAATGGCAGGCACTCGGCCTCGCCGGCACGCACCATAGATTCACATGACTCCACCACGGGCAGCATGGACACAATTGTCGACCGCAGCCTGAACCGCGAGGAGCTGTTGCAGGTGACTAACACCATTGAGCAGAGCACAAATACCACAAATGTGGGCGGCAGTTTGACCAACTCACAGATCGGCATGCTTCAACAGGATCAGCAGCAACAGGAGCAGCAGCAACGGAGCCCGGATCAGCAGGAGGAGCAGGAGCAGGATGCACGCCAGCAATTGGATGCACAGAGTCACATATATTCGAGTCCCGTTTACGATGAGAAGCCGACGCCGCCATTGAAACTAACAGCGGCCACATTGCTGGCCAATGTCAGCGATGATACCGCAAAGAAACCCAAGCTGATTAGCCACGAACAGTTCAAGCAACAGCTGGAGGAGGCCATGGCCACGCGCAGTCCACCTGGACTTGGATTGCAATCCAAGAGCGTCAGCAACACGATCGATTCGCGGATCAGCAAGAAGCAGCGTTGCCCGCCGGAGTACATCAAGTACAAGGGAGGTAGCGGTAGCGACGGCGGTGGTTCCACCATGTCATCAAAGGTGCGGCGCAAGCGTCGCGCCAGCAATGAATGCTGCTCCGCATTCCCCCTGCAGATTGTGTTGGGCACATTGCAACTGGTTTTGGCCATTTCATTGGTGGCGCTTGGCTCGCTGCTGATTGTCCGCGACGCGGCCTTGTCAATGGCCGGCTGTGGCATTTGGACGGGCCTGATTGCCGCCGTCACGGGCTCACTGGGCGTGGTCAGCATGCGCAAAACGCAAACGGCATTTTTGGCGCTCAGTTTGGTCTGCATTGCCAGCAGTACGCTGGCGTTGGCCATTTCTGGTGTGGGCCTGACGCGTGACCTCAATCGCATCGCTGAGCAAAAGGGTGAACAGGTAAGAGTACTACAACAACAACAACAAAATACATACATACCAATACATTTTCACTTTGCAGTTTGACCTGATGAATGCCAATAACAGCGAAGTTTCAGCTGCTTGCGGTTTAATATTTGCCCTATTTTTGCACTTTGTGGTTAGCATTGTTTCGGTTTACCGCTGCGCCCTGCAGATTTGCACAAAGTGAGTACATTTCTTTATGTTTCTTTTGTATTTGAAATTTAAATATCCAATTCAAAAATGCGGGCAAAAAATATGCACTTTCGATAAATTCTACGATAGTTGCACATTTTTGACGCTAGTAGCGCTGTCGACTGTTAATTAACATAGGAGCTAGTTTTAGCTAGACGTGCAATCGATGCATAAGCGATAAGTATCGCATGCAAATTCAGCTCGCCCAATTGGCAGAAATTGCACCTATTAAATTATTTGATTTACTTTAATTTAATAGAAGTTAAAGAAAATAATTCTGATCTGTTGCAATTTTGTGTAGCGGTTTGGGGCATTTCAACTCAACTAACAGCAAATGTTAAATGACCGCCATAAATAACAGTTCATTGATTGACATCGATATATTGCGATAGTAAAGTCATCGATTTGAATTAGATATAACATGCGATATATTTGCTTCGATGTTGTTTCACATCACTAGCACGCACTAAAACCAAAAAAAAAAAGAAAAAAACAAAAAAAAAAGAAAAAATAATACGAAAGAGAAACAAAGTGAAAAGCAAAAAGGCGAAAGCAGCAGCAGTGAGCAGTGCATAGCTCACACCTACGCTGTTCCGCAGACGCGACAGTAGCAGTGACAGTAAGAGTAACAGTAATAGAACAAGTTCAAGGCAAGAAAAGAATTTCGAAACGCCCACGAACAATTGAACAAGGCCAACAGGGCAGCAGCAACAGTCATGCCACTGGCTGACTCCAACAGGGATCTACGACAGCAGCAACAGTCGCAGCAGCAGCAACTCGACGCCAACAACAGCAGCAGCAGCGGCAGCAGCAGCAACAACAACAATGCCGAGCACGCGCAGCTGGATAATGCCAAAGCGGCGGCGACAACGGCGGCAGCAGCAGCAGCAGCAGCAACAACAACAACAGGAGCAGGAGCAGCAACAACAACAATGGGTCTGCAGCTACGTCAACGCATGCAGATTACCTCCTCCGGCTGCAGCAGCTTGGCGGTGACCCCCATGGAGCACACGCCAACCGATGAGGAAAGTGCTGCTGTGACAACAGTGACGTCATCGCAGCGTCGCCAACAACAACAGCAGCAACAACAGCAGCAGCAACAATTACAAGCAGCCCTCGAACAACATCATATAACACCAAACAAAACACCCGAGCAAATGGAACTAAGCGACTCGGAATCATATGGAGCTGCCAGTTACGATGAATTCGAGCTGCGCGAGGTGGTCAAGGAGGGTCACGACAAGGCCGATCCCTCACAGTTCGAGCTGTTGCGTGTGCTCGGCGAGGGCAGCTTTGGCAAGGTGTTTCTGGTGCGCAAGATTCTGGGCAAGGATGCGGGCACTCTCTACGCCATGAAGGTCCTCAAGAAGGCCACGCTCAAGGTCAAGGATCGCGTGAGGAGCACCAATGAGCGCAAGATTCTGGCCGATGTTGGACACGCGTTTATTGTGCGACTTCATTACGCCTTCCAGACACCGGGCAAATTGTATTTGATTTTGGACTTTTTGCGCGGCGGCGATTTGTTTACGCGCCTCTCCAAGGAGGTCATGTTCACCGAGGAGGATGTCAAGTTCTATTTGGCTGAGCTCGCCTTGGCCCTGAATCATTTGCACACGCTGGGCATTATCTATCGGGATCTGAAGCCGGAGAACATACTGTTGGATGAGCATGGTCACATCGCACTCACCGATTTCGGGCTGTCCAAGCAGCCCCTGGATGGCTCCAAGACGTACAGCTTTTGTGGGACCGTCGAGTACATGGCACCCGAGATTGTCAATCGCAAGGGACACGATTTTGCCGCCGATTGGTGGTCATTTGGCGTTCTCATGTACGAGATGTTGACGGGGAATCTGCCATTTCATGGCCAGACACGCCAGGAGACCATGAACCAGATATTGCGCTCCAAACTGGGCATGCCCGAGAATCTATCGCCGGAGGCGCAATCCCTGCTGCGTGCGCTCTTCAAGCGCAATCCATTGAATCGCCTTGGAGCGGGTGCCCAGGGCATTTTGGATATTAAGGCGCATTGTTTTTTTGCCACCATCGATTGGGTGCGGCTGGAGCGGAAGCTGGTGCGTCCACCGTTCATACCGGCCGTTAGTCGGGACGATGCCTTCTACTTTGATGTGGAGTATACGTCCAAGTCACCGCGTGATTCACCCGGCGGTCCCATATCGGCTTCTGCACACGAAATCTTTCGCGGCTTTAGTTTTGTGGCGCCGGTGCTGCTGGAGAACAGCATCATGAACAGCAGCAGCTCGAACAATGTCAGTCCGATGCACGCGTTGAGTGGACTGCCCGCCTCCGCCTCCTCCTCGGTGACAGTGGCGGCAGCGCCCGGGCCACGCAGCTTACCCGGTGTGCTGCCTGGCAATTTTCTGGCCGAATACAATCTGCTGCAGGAGCTGGGACGTGGCACGTTCTCGGTGTGTCGCCTGTGCGAGCATCGATCCACCAAGAAGCACTACGCGGTGAAGATCATCGAAAAGGCGGCGGTGGCAGCCGCCTCATCCGCAACGGCCGATTGCTGGGAGGAGGTCGAGATAATGCTGCGCTATGGCAATCATCCCAATATTGTGACGCTCTATTCCGTTTACGAGGACACCAGCTCCGCGTATCTCGTCATGGAGCTGCTCAAGGGCGGCGAACTGCTCGACCGCATCCTGGCCGTGGGCCAAATGTGCGAGAGCGAAGCCAGCGCCGTTCTCCGGACGATCGCCGCTGCCGTCGCCTACCTGCACGAGCACGGCGTCGTCCATCGCGACCTGAAGCCCTCGAACATGATCTACGCGAGCATGCGACAAACTCCCGAGACGCTGAAACTCTGCGATTTAGGTGAGTCAACATGGACTCGGATTTCTCTTGCCCTGACAGCCCAACAGCCTAAAATTTGACAACAGTTCCACTGAAAAGTTATGAAACAGCACTCTCCTACGATTCTCAAATAGATAAGACTAAGAATTGTTTTCCATTTCCCGTAAATTGTAGATTACGGAGTTGGCCATGTATACCAATGTGTCTTTTATTTTTATCAGACTATTTGTTATGATTATTTTTCAAAAAGTACACCTCAAAATGTTGTCAATTTTATCATTTCAATCAGACTATATTACAAGACTTCCATTCTCTCTCTCTCTCTATCACTCTCTTGTTTATAAGTCATTATTCTTTCACGTCTCTCCTTAAAAGTTTCTTCATATTAATATACTTTAGAAATTACTTTCTCTGTAGAAGAGCTTGTTTGATTTACATTTCATTTTTTATATTTTCTCTGTCTTCTTTTAGCATTTAATGCTCTTAACTGTTTTTATATGTCGATAAACTTAAAATTTGAATTCTCTGTATAAGAGATAATTTTATTCAAAATAGCAAAAACATCGCTCTTCTGTCTCTCATCATTTCTTTTTTTTTTATGAGCATTTTGTGTTCTCCAATTCGTTATGAATCGGCTTCGTAAACGTTTTCATTCTTTTATAAATATTAAAATTACATTATTTGTATAGATATTAATTATACAAGCACTAGAATTCGCTTTTTTCATCATTTATTTTTTTTTATGAGCCTTTTATGTTCTACAATTCGTCTATGAATCGGCTCCGTAAACGTTTTCATTCTTTTATAAATATTTAAATTACATTATTTGTATAGATATTAATTATACAAGCACTAGAATTCGCTTTTCTTGAACTCTCTCTCTCTCTCTCTTTTTCTCACTCTCTAAGCATTACATTCGCTCGAAATCTTCTTTGGCTTGCATCCGTAAACGTTTCTATAAATGTATACATAAATCACAATCTCTGTATAAGAGTCCGTTGTTCATTACGCTTTATTCCCTCTATATTTTTCTCTCTTCTTTGGCTTGCATCCGTAAACGTTTCTATAAATGTATACACAAATCAATCTCTATATAAGAGTCAGTTCTTTATTACACTCTATTCCCTCTAAATTTTTTCTCTTACTTATTCACATTGAATGTCCTTTATAATTCATTGTTATTATAGTTTTTGATTTAAGCAAGTCTCTCACTTCTATATCTTCCGTCTTCCCTCTCAATAAGCATTCAATTCTCTTAACTCCTTCTTAGTGTCGTATTCGTTAACGTTTTACTGACTGCACTTATATTGTTGTCAAGCTTTAGCTTGATCTGTTTCGCTGTTTCACGTACTTTGTCAAATTTTTTGTGCTCTTTGGCTAAAAGACAAAAATGTGCATAGATATCCACGTAGTGCAATTGTGTGATAATTTCAATCTGATTGCAGGCTTTGCCAAGCAACTGCGCGCTGATAACGGCCTGCTGATGACGCCCTGTTATACGGCCAACTTTGTGGCCCCGGAGGTGCTGAAGCGTCAGGGCTACGACCTGGCCTGTGACATTTGGTCGCTGGGCGTGCTGTTGTACATCATGTTGTCGGGTCGAACGCCGTTTGCCAGCACACCGAACGATTCGCCGGATGTTATACTGAAGCGGATTGGATCCGGCCACATTGATTTTAGCAGCAGTCGCTGGTCGCTGATCAGTGCACCGGTCAAGGAGCTGCTGCGTCAAATGCTGCACATTGTGCCCGAGAACCGGCCGACGGTGGCACAGATATTGGAGCACAGTTGGGTGCGGGATCAGTTTGCTGGCAATGTCCAGTTGACCGAATATGCGATGCACTCAACCGTCGTCGGAGGCGGCGGTGGAAACGGGGGAAACGGTGGCATTGGCGGCGTAGGTGGCGGTGGCAACGGTGCCCAACAATTGTCACTTGGAGCACAGCAGCAGCAACAGAATCACATCTCGATGGCGTTGCGCGGTGCTGTGGATGCCACGTTTCGGGCAATCGCCATACCGCAGGCGGCAAATGTGGGGCCCGTGGAGCTATCGATGCTGGCCAAGCGGCGTGCCAAAGATCGCGCCAATCTGCATTCCTAATTGTGGGCAGGGCTGTGCCCGAGACGCCAGGCCAAACGGCAGCTAATTCAATTAGTTTATAGACTTTATAGTATTCTGATGCATTGTTTTGCATTTCCGCAACGCCTTTGGGAGTGGCATGCCGCCGTTAATCCACGCCAGCAACACCACCATCACCACAAGCACCACGACAACAATTGTCTTTTGAAGCGGCAGCGATGTCGCAGCGCAAAGTTGCGTTTGGTTTAAGCCAAAGTGGAAATGGATATGGATATGGATGCCGAGTATCTTCCGGGCAGATGGATATGGATATGGATGCCGAGTATCTTCCGGGCAGCGCGTTAACTTCTAGTATTTTACGTGTATTTGAAGTGTTAGTTATTTATTTTATAATAATACCCAAAAAGGAAAAAAAAAACCGATGCGATAATGCAATGATACGATATATACAATATATAATATATATACATACAACTAAAAAAACAGATAGAAAACAGAAAAGGCAAAGCGACAGCTTCTAGCATATGCTTATTTACATACATAATTATGCCTAAAACTATACATAAATATATTTATATAATGAAATGTATATAAATATATATTAAATGCCTATGTAAATGTGTCCGATCTTCCTGAAGCCCTCGAACCCAGGGCCAGACGAGATTCGAAACTAAAAAAAACAACAACTTGAAAGCAACTTTAAATGTTGGCCAAAAACCGTGCTAAAATATTAAAAAATAAATAAAAAAGAAAAAAAAATGATATATACCACATATATAAGTATATATATTAAAAAATCGAAAAAGAAAAGTTATAAAGAATATTTTAATTATCCTAGCTAAATTTTTTGACATCACGTGTTATTGTTGTTAAATTAATTAATAATTAAATTAAATTAATAATTAATGAAACATACCAAAATAACCAAATCGGAAAATTATATAAAACAAAACAAGCAAAAAAACAGAAAAAACCTTTTAAATCGCTGCTAGTTGTCAATATTTTTTATTTAATTTCAGTTTCTTGTTAGAAACTTTTGCTATGATCGCATCCAACAGTTCTATATGTCAATTTGTAGAAACATTACCATAATGATGTTGTATTTGGTAACAAATTGCATTTACGTTTCTTACCATTTGTAAATACAGTCGAACTTCCCTAACTCGAACTTCCCTAACTCGAAGTCTCTCTAACTCGAACAAAATCGAGTGGCAATACTAGGCAAATTTCATACAATTCTACTTCCCTAACTCGAATTCTCCCTAACTCGAACTTTTTTCGTGGATAATGGTGATTCGAGTTAGGGAAGTTCGACTGTATCTATAAACATATAACTATGTGTGATAGCGCATTGCTACTCATACATATGTATTTGTACAATAACAATAACAAAACAAAGGAAAGAAAGAAAAGAAAAAGAAACTGATACTTCCAAATACTTAAGTTCGAAAACTGAAAATTGAAAACGATTATTGCAAATACAATTTAATTTTATTGTTGATGATAAATGTTGTTGTTGCCTTAACAAACTTAACTGGCCGTAAAATATTCGTCTGTTTCTATTTCTATTTTCTTTTTTTTTTGTATTTGCATTAGGTACTCCCTCCCAATTAATGTAGCTTAGATATGGTAGACATATGTACGAGATAGATATGTATGTATATCTTTGTCTTTATCTTTGAGCACAATTTAGTTGGTATGCCACAACAATTATGAGAAGGAAAAAATGTGATTTTCTATGCAAGTACCGCTAAGAACAAATAAACAAATAACTGATCTTTCTATCTACATACATACAGTATGTATGTATACTTAGTAAATACTTCAATGAGGCAGTCCAGTCATGATCGGGAATCGGGAATAAATGATAAAAGAATAAAACCAAGCAAATCAATTAAACAATACTAAATACTAAATATTGACTACTGCAAAAGACAACTGAAAATTACAATTCCTTTAATGTTGTGAGTGTGTGTGTGTGTGTTTGTGTGTAGTATCCGAAATTTGTAACCTTATGGATATGACTTGTATACTTATTATATACTATATCATATTAGTGTTTTATATATGTGTCCTGTGCTGTTTTTCTCGCTATTTTCCCGTTTCAATTATTATAACTTAATCCATATATGTAATGTTAATTATGCATTTTTTATGATCGTTAATTAATGAATGCGTGTTGTGTGTAAAACATTTTGCGCTGTGCTATTGAACTTATGCTAACAACAATAATAAATGTTAGTTAAAGAATACCAAATTTTACGAAAGGTTCTTATATACCATTTAAAAACTATACATATGTACATATGTATAAAAATAAATTAGTTAGCTGATTCTGAATAAATAAACGAAACGGTTTGTCATAAATGCTGTGCACATACACCACACGCACACAAAAACACCCACACACACTCACGCGAAACTGTCGAAGATATTACTTAAGAAATTCATAATTATTAAGTAATAAATTCATCCCGCACAAATACACAAACATACACATATGGATGCTACATATATTTTCTTAGTACATTTTTACAGCTTCCAAAGAAACAATAACACATAAAAAAACAAACTGAAAATCGCAAAAGAAAAACTCACTTTTAATGTAATCAATTGATTCGAGATTCTTGTAAAATTCATTAAAATATGAAGAAATAAAAAGTGAAACTAGTTATAAATATATATAATGTGCAAGCAAAACAAACCCTTAATAAAATTTTAAAGTTATACTGCTATTTAATGGCTTTACCAACAAATAAATGCTACAAGTATTTTGATGCTGCTGAATATTTCAATTAAATTCCCAACTGCACACAAAATTCATGCTATTTTGTTCCTTAAACATAACATTTCACGCAAACTTTTTAATTATTTATTTTTTAATAATTCATATATTTAATTTAATATTGTTTGTCACAGAATTGGATATTAGAAATTTTGAGGCTGTTTCAATTATTGATATACTGTAATCACATAAAAACGAAGATATTATCTCTCCTTTGCCGTCTGACAAAGGCAGTTACGATATTCGTAAATTATATTATTTGAATTGTGCGCCATGACCATTTTTAGCTCCGAACGGTCGACAAAATGTGGCGGTCGGTCGATATGCCGATACATTATTGCAATGTTGCGATAGACAAGCGGATGGCGCCATTAAAGCCGTCCAGAAACCAATTTTAAATTTGCTGCTAACCGTTTGTTTCTGTTTGTTTTGTAGATCACAACACAGTGAGCTGCGCGATGTCATCATCAAGTCAAATGCCTCGGGCATGCCATTGGATCAACAAAAGGTGGATCAGTATATAAAGGCGATGTCACTAAATGGCAGTGAAAAGGTAAATCAGTCAAAACACAAAGCTTAAGATTCAAACCTAAAGTGATTGTTTCAGGCGAATAACGAGAAACTGGCTGCAATGTGGATGTATGCCACGCACATGGGCAGTCTGCCACCGCCATCTGTGCGCAAGCTTACGCCACCTTCCCGTTCCATCATGCTAATACCGGCGACAGCAGCCGGCAATGGGGTAAGTAACGGCTTATACTAGGGACCGAAAATAACAGGGATAGTCCTAATTATCGAAATCCACAAAAAACGTATACTTAAAATGTATATACATTAAATGTTATGTTATAATTAAATGTTATATAATTCATTTCAAATTTGTTTATGCAAATTGCTTATAAAATTTAATTTAATTAAAAAAAAACAATTTGTAAATTTAAAAAAAATTTAAATAATTTTTTATATATTTGTTATTCAAATTTTGACACTAGATTTTGGGTCAAATAAAAATTGAGTTTACTTCTTTACAAATAAGCTGAAATTTAATTTTTATTATTTTGCAATATTTTCGTTAGCAATGAATAAAGTGAAAAATGGTTGTTACACAGTAATGTCTTTTTTTTTTGATAAATTTGCCTAAGAGATTGAATATTAATATATTTTCTACACCTTAGATGCCACCACCGCCACCCACACGTCTGCCGCCACCACCACCGCCAGGGATGGGCGCTGGAATGATGCTTCCAGTGCCACCGCCGCAGTATCGCGGCATGACGCTACCGTACATGCGACCGGGATCAGTGCTCTATGCGCATCCGGCCAGTCTAACGGGCACTTATCGTACACACAAGAGCACCAAGTCGGCGGAGATGAATGGCCAGCGTCGGCGTCGTCGTGCCGGTAAATCGGATGCCAATCGACGTCAACGCCGTAAATCCGAGGCGGATGTGCTAGACGGTGCACCAAATTTTCAATATACGGGCCTGGATCGCGCCATAGCGGACAGTTTCCTGGCGCGTCAGGAGCAGTCTCAGGCGGGCAGTCACATTGACTACTCCTCGTCGACATCCTCCGCCAACAGCGATGCCCTTCGACATCAGGGAGCTTCGTCCAAGTCCAAAATTGTGTGTCGCGATGTGGTGATGTGAGCCAATTCCATCCCACACCACTTCCATCCATTCCAGTTGCCATCCCCTTTGGCATGGTGTTCAACGACTTTTGTAAATAGTTTCTCAAAGGACCCGACAGCCCATCCAAGCGATTGTCCAATTTCCGTTTCTTTGTTTTAAAAAATATATATATTATACATACATACATATGTATGTTTGGATGTAAAGTTCTTATGCATCATACATATGTACATACAAACATAATATAGTTTTAGTAATTTTTTGCAATCACTCGAATAAAAAACAAATAAAGATACTCGAAATTTATTTTCTATTTTTTGTTTTAATTTTCTGTTTTTGTTTTTTTAGCAGCCATGATTTTTTGAATTTTTTCAAGTTTTTCAAATCGCTCGACACATAAACTCAATTGTTTATAATCGATGGACAGACGATCATGGATACATATGTATATGTAAAAAAGGAAAATAAATTATGGGAATGCGAAAAATCATTAGTTGTGCCAAGGAGTGCAAAGATTGTGTGACAAGGAGTAAGAAGCGTGTAAGAGTATATTTTATTGATATCTGTTTTTATTCAAATAATTGACTTTTTACCTAAACATCAAAACAATTAAGAAAAAAAATATTATTGTTCGATGCATCTGCTTTTTTTTTTTAAAACAATCTAATAAATATGTGCACACTTATACATACATAAACACTATTTAATAAAATAGTTGTGGCTTTTTAATTAATTGTAAAGTTTTTTCTTTACATTAAGAAATGTGTCAATGTCAATTATTTGTCGGAAAGTAAGCTTTTTATTATTTTATTGGGGCTGTCGCGTAAGTAACCTAACCTAATAGAAACACTTTTTGGAATTCTTCTCGCTAGCTTAAACGCAATCACACAAAATTGGGGAAGCCCACTAATTTTCTATTCATATATGTATGTCTGTATGTATGTATGTGCCTACCCCACTGAACACTAACCGGCACTATCATCGTACCCGTTGCTTGCATTGCCGCTAAGTCCACTCAGGATCCTAATCGATGTGGGTGAATCCAGATTGAAGCAAGTCAATTGACGCTTCATTAAATCCTCATGGTGATCCAAACCCAGTTATCCAAACCAAAAGTGACAGACTTGAATAAATACACAGTCAATTATTATTGTACAATGCGTGTTCTTTGATTCTTTAAAGTTTCATCGTCGTTTCGCCTCTTCATTCTGAGCGCATCAGCAATACAAAAAAAAATAAATGTATATTTATATTATATTATATTTATAATATTATTTGTATGTGTTCTATGTAGCATGTAGTAAGGAAACGCCGCTTCTTTCAATACATTCCATAATTGTTGTGTTTGTCCTCCTTATGTGGTTTTTGTAGTGGTTTTTGTGTTAGCTTTTGCTGTGGTTTTTGTGGTAGCCTTTGCCTTTGTTGACTTCTCGGTTGTTGCTGGAATCGATTGAAATGATAAGTTTTAAAATTGTTAGCTGGCTTAACTAGCCTCGAGTTACTCACTTCCAGCTTGCGACTCACTCGCATCCAGCTGAACTTGCTGGATTGCCTCGTTGACTGTTTCCAGGCTCGCCTGACGTGGCGTTTCATCGTTTGCCGTGCTCACTTTAGAATTACCTTTGCCGTCATCTTGGTGTCTCTGGTTTTGCGCCGGCCGCTGCTCCACTTGCACCTCCACCTGCTGCTGTTGCGGCTGCTCCTCGACAACATTTGCCTCCTCGGCAATGATGCCGTTTAGAACGTTGACTGCCTCCTGGGCAACGTTGGTCTCGGCTCTCTTAGGCGGCTGATTTTTCTGTTGCTGTGTGTACGTTTGCGTCCATTCGACATGCTCCTTGTAATACTGATACACTGGAATCACAATCACCGAAATATCATCAACTGTGGCCGCCCCTTTGCTCTCCGACAGTCGCCAGTGGCCTGAGAAGTTCGCTTTGCCCCGGGCGCGCGCCACAAGCTCCTGGGCGGCCATTGTGTAGCGATGCCTCTCCGTTGGATAGCGCGACAAGATTTGGAAGACGGTGCGTGCAACGGCGTCGTTCTCGGACACATCCCATAGGCCATCGGTGGCCATAACGAGCATGCCGTAGTCGCCATCCTCATTGTGCTCATCGGGAATGCTCACCACTTGACTGAGATCACGCTGTCGGACATCGGGATGCGGTGTCAAAAATGGTTTGATCGGTGTCCGTGTATTTATTGCAACCAGCTGGTGATCACCGAAGCCACGAGTTACGCCCAGCGTGCCCAGCAAGCGACTACGCTTGCCCTCACCATAGACCACGGGCAGGGCAAGATCCCGGCTTGTCACTGTCTTGTATGTCCAGCCCTTCATGTTGCCTTTGCGGCAGAGTATCCGCTGGCCCATATCTTTGATCTGTGGTCGTTTCGCATACTCCATGGCCACATAGTAATCTTCAATTAGATCTGGCTGCAATAGGGCCATGTTCTCCAATCGCTCGCGTTCTGTTTCCGGCGTATGATCGGCCGAAAAGGGCGTGGCATAGCTGAGTGTATCATCTTCTGATGAGTCCGACTCAATGACCGCTTCATTAGAATCTGTTGCTGTCTCTGTTTTTATTGTTTTTGATGCTGTTGTGGTTATTGTCGTTGGTGACGATCTTCGCTGGCAGAGCACAGCTCGACTGTCTCCAGCATTCGCCACATACATTTTGCCATCGATGAAGAGAACAACGCAGGCAGTGCATCCGCCTGCATTGCGATACCGCGGATTGTCCTGCCTCAACAGCTCGTCCATATCAAAGAAGGCTGCCTCCAGTGCTCCAATAATCAGCTCGTCCTTTGACACGCTCCGGTGAAAGTATGCCGGATGCGGAAATGCCGGATTCACCTCAGCCGTTTCATCGCCGTTGTGTGTGTCGCGTGGCAACAGTAGCTCAATGCAATCCACCAGCTTCTCGTGCAGAATGTGCGACAATTGATACGAGGCGGCCAATGCGGCACCAAATCCAGCATGTCCATCGAAAATGCCAAAATACGTGTACGGCAGATCAGGGTGGATGTGATCTGGATCCGATAGCACTTGCCTGCAAATAATATAAAAATTTTTGTAAATAATTACAAACAGGAAATGATTGTGAGTGCTGGGATATTGATCGAGGAACTTTTCAATCTCCAGGTCTTTATCATATGACCATAATTCTTTTTTTTCCCCCTTATAAAGCCCAATATTTATAATATATAAAAAAATAAATGAGTGGGAAAAACAATTAACCGTTTTTTTTAAATACTTTATCTAATTATTGTATGTTTGGTTACAGCCAGTTGTGAAATTCGACTGCTGCTTACCGACTAAAGGCCGCCTGATCCTCGTTCCACTTTGACTTGCCGGAATTGATGCACTCTGCGTAGCCAGTGTCCCAGGGCAGGATGCTGATATTGCGCGGAACTATTATCGGCCGAATGCTGTGATCACTCGACGCGCGCAATTCGTCTCTGGTGAGCAGCTCTAGGAATAGAGGGCGCGAGTATCGGAACTTGTCTTGGAGATAGTTCTGGGCTGGCGGCGTGTACGGCGTTATAGCCGACATTATGCTGGCTTTGAAGTTATTCAGCATGGTTGGTGTTGGTTGGGCGAGTAATTGCAGTTTTGCTTATTTTAATTATAACTACTCTTGCAGTCTCACGTCTCACTCACTCCCACTGACGTGGCGAGCGACTGTCGTTATTGTTCTTTTTCTTTTCCTCTTTAGCTATTGCGATTTGTCGTCCCAGTTTTGCTGTTATCTCAGCACTGCGGCGAACAATTTGTCATATTAATATACAATGTAAAAGCAAATAAACGCAAGCAGCAGTGACAAGCCGCTGGATTTGCTTTATCTGTCTAGTTTTATTTCTTTGTGTGCCGTGATTAGGAATCGATTGCAACGATTTTCATAATATCGATTGGTGTTGGGCCACTATCGGCTGGTATTTATATTTTTTTTTAATTATTAGTCTGTAGAAGAAATGCGTTCTGTTGCCTCAATTAATGCAATCTCAAGCACTTAAAGTTCTATCGCTTTCATGGACCAGCACGTCAACGATCAATTTGATTGTTTTTTTTCTTTCATCCACTGCGAAACATAAACAACAATAAACACATCCCATGTATTTGCATTCAGCGTTGTAAAAATCAATACTTCGTTTTACAATTAAAGGCTGATTAGTACCCACACGCACCCACTCTTTTCCTATTGATTTAATTTAAAAGCTACTTATTACGTGTCTCGTTAAATTAGATATTGTTTAATACGATTTAATATTTTCACTTGCTGACGAATTGGAATGAAAAAACAACAGAAGAAGAAGATTTTTTGTAGTTATTTAGCGATGAGTACAGCACACACAAATATATATCGCACTATCGCCATGGTGCCGATACATTGATACAATGCTGCGATAGCTATTGGCATATTCTTAAGCACAGATGGCGCCAGTAGTACCATCCACAGACAATTTCGAAACGAATAAACTAACAGTTTATTTTTGTTTATGATCTGGATACTCGCGGACAACAACCGTGGATAAGCAAGCCACATGTTATTTTCTCTTCTCGATTTACCAAATATACCTGGCACACTCACCTTTACCTACCGAAAGAAAATAACGAACCACCACCCCGAAAAAGGTGGATTCTGTTGACATGTTGTAAGCCGAAGGCTATAAACATAACCCTACAGATGGAGCTGTGGAAAAACATGAAAGTAGTTCAAGAACCCAAAAAGAATAGACTGACTGAACGAACACCGTATATTCGTAAAAAACATAGAAAATTGAGTCATGTAATTAGTTCATCAGTTCGTGGTTGATCAGTTCATCAGTTGATCAGAAAAGCGTCTACTAGGTTAATCGATTCATCGCCTCAGAAGTCCTCGTCGCTGTGGTGCTCTGGCTTGCTGGCCGTTTTGGGTCGCAATGGCAACTCTCCTGTCAGCTTTGATATGCTGATGTCATCGATGGAGTTGAGATCGACTGATTGATTGAGTGAGAGAGAGAGTTAGAGAGAGATTGAAAAGATTTTCTGTTACCCAGTGTAGCACTAGTGAATAAGGATTGCCAAGTGATTATTCAAAGTATTCACTACTCTTGCTGAAATTGTATGCAAAGAAGCTGTAATGTTGGGTTTCAAGCTCCGTGCATAACCGAAACAAAAAGTTCACAGAAATTATTCAAACCGAAATAATCGTTTAGAAACCGATTCATGCATTACAGTTAGTTTCGGTACAATGCACCTTCAAATGTAAAGAGACTTGGGGACCACGCAGCCTGAAAAGACCCATGCCCGTTTCTATGAATATGAACTGTTCTCGATTTTCCCCTGCATACTTTTAGATGGGTGCTGGAGACTGTACTCTGAATTTGCGCCACTGGGTGAGATCCGTTTAGTGTCAGATTCTAGCCGTACTCACAATCATCGTCTCCGGTGCCGGCAGCATTGCCGCTGAGTCCGCTCAGGCCCATTATGTCGCCCACATCAAGTTCGCTGTCGGAGCTGCCGAAGCTGCTGTCGTCGGCGTCGCGTCTATTGAGCATGCTGCTCCCGGGCCCGTCGCGTCCGTTGCGTGTCGTCGGGGCGCCGCTCGAGGCGGCCGCTGTGGCGCGTCGACTGCGTCCGGTGGTGGGACGCATGCGTGAGGTGGCGGTTCCTGGTCGCTTGCCAGTGGCGGCTGCATTGGCTGCCGCCTTGCTGCGTCGCAGCATTAGATCCTCGTCGCGTATGTCGGGTATCTCCGAGTCGAGGCCAAAGGTGCCTTGGGCTTGGAGTGCCGCATTCACATTATTAGCGTCATCCTCATCATTATCATCATCATCGTCGTCGTCGTCGTCATCGTCCTCGATAAGGCCTTCGGGTATAAAGGGCATCGAGCTCTCAGCGGGCTTCTGCAGCAATGGCGACGAAATGGGCGTGGCACGCCGCTTGGTGCGCGCCTCCAGCTGAGTACGCAGTGCATCTCGGACATGGAGGCGCAGAAAATAGCGTTGGAACAACTGCTGCAGCTCCTTTTCGCACTCCTCGAACTCGGCCATGTGCGCCGGTCGAATCTTCTGAAGCGCCTCCAGCCTCTGCTTGGTCCGCTCCAGCTCTGCCCGCTTGCGCTGCAGCTTCGAGTTGAGGGCATTGAGCTCCACTCGGGCATTCTCCAGTTGGGCGCGGCTCGACTGCAGCTTGAGCTGGCTGGCCTGGATGGCATTCTTCATGGTGCGCTCCACGCTGAGCAGTTCCATGGGTCGCTGGGCCTGGGCAAGACGCGCCTCCTTGTTCAACAGCTCCTTGGACAGCAGATCGAATAGCGAGGCACCGCGTTGTGTCAGATCCGACGAGAGCTCTCGGGCACGACGCAGTTCGTCCATTTTATCGCCAATATCCACCTGGTTGAGGCTACGATACTGCTCTCGCTCCTCATCCCGCTCCTCGGCCTCCGTCTGGGCGGGCGCAATGAGCAGACGTGTTATTTTCTGTAGCTCCATGGCGCTAACGGCAGACGCGGCGTAAAGCTTGCGCGGATTGAGCCGTATGGCCGATTTGGTCACAAAGAACTCGGTGGCCGAGCGTATAAGTAGCACACGCTGATCCTCCGTCTCGACGCCGCCGGCGAGCACAGCGCCCGGCTCAAGGAGACCGGCGAGCCACTGCAACAGCTCGGCGACAATATGAAAGCTGGCCAGGCTGCCATGATGCGTGGCCAGCGATTGTAGCGGAAAGACGCGAGGAAACCCCAACAGCTTCAGATGCTCACCCAGATCTGGAAGGGCAATCAATCGGCTAAATCAGTTTAATCCATCTCCAACTCGAATCACTTACCTCGCACATCCTTAAAGGACATCCTGCACACACAATTCGAGTGGCGTACTCAACGCCTCGTCCAATGTTATGTGCATTTTTCTTTTCAAAGCTCATTTGTTGTGGTTCTCCGGTTGGTTTCGCTTTTGTTTACGCCAGCGACGTGACCACCGCGTTGCCAGGCAACCACACAACCAGCCAAGTCAACCACCCAACCACCCAAACTTTCAACCAATCCACCCACACAGCACCTGCCACTACCAACCACTACATGGTCAGCAATTAGCCTGCACGACATCCCCATAACAATGCAATATTTAAATACAAATAATCAATTAAAATTAACGTTTGCATCGAATGACAATATGTTTTCAAAACTTTTTCCAGTTCCTTTGTGGAAAAATTTAACTCGGAATCTAGTTAGCTACTAGATACAGTTGCACCTGCCTAAGCTAGTCAGCGCTAATTAATCCTATATTTTCTTTAATATTTGTATTGTTTGTATTGTATAAAAAACTAAAGATGTTGCTGGTACTTCACATTAGAAAAGCAATATTTAAAATCTCTTTTTGAACAATATTTTTTTATTCATTTAAAAATCGTTGTGGATAGCAAAAAAGTCTTAAATAATTATGCGAATCTGTTTTAAACATTCCATTTAACTTCTATTGAATGCATTTTTAAAGCTATGTTTTACTAAATGTTAAATAACTTGTTAAGGTCTATACCAGCGGTGGGCACGCAGTGGCTCCGGGAGCAGCGGCTGCTCCCAACTTAGGTAGACTCTAATAGGGTTGTTGTTGCTGATGTTGTTGTAGTGCTCCCGAATTCAGATTTTGTGCCCACCGCTGGTCTGTACTACGACAATATTTTTAAATTTTTGTAAACTTCTTGTACAATTGAAAAGAAACTTTCAAAAAACTATTACAGAGCTACTTACTTATGTATATGTATCTAAAATTTACAAAAATATAATAAAATATAATTTATTTAATACCTATATTCAAAACTTTAAAATTTTTAGTTTAAGGATTAAATTAATTTAAAATTGAAGGAAGTTTTTTTTTTTGGAAATGATTCAAACTTTAATTGAATCAATTTTCAACTTGTATAAATAAAGTAAGAATCTTGTCAATCAGTGCGCTAGAGAAACTCAGACCTACTTGGGCGTACGTTTGAACGGATGTGCTCTGTAGAATTTTCACGCTCCTTTAAAGTTTAAATGTAATTAACTGTTATTTTTTTTATTTCAAGTGTGCATTAAAAATACACAGACATGTAAATGCAATTTTGTGGGGCTACTAGTCGAAGGGGAGTTTACCGTTCCAACTTATTCGTCTATTTGTTCGTGTGTTTCAGAATTAATTAAAATTGTTAACAGCACGCAAAACATGCTGCCGGGCAAAGCAGTCACAGTTACAATCCCCCAGCGACCGCAGAATACAAACAATACAAATGTATATGACTTTACAAGTGGCCTCCGTTTTAGCCAATATTTACTTTACCAGAATGCTGCATTTACCCAGTTACAAGGCTAGGCAGCAATTCTTGGAAACTTTGGAAAGGGTGTTGCATTGTGGCTTGCCATCAATGTTGCCGTTGTGGACATTGCAACTATAAATTACAAATAGACGACGTCGATAGATTTTTATGCATATATAAATCAGCCCGATACCAAACTTGAATAATTCAGAAAAATTGTAAACAATAACTAATCCTTGATGAAAATAAGGCACTTTTTTCTCAAATCAAATTTTGTGTTTTTAGTTTTATACCCCTATTTTAATCGTCCAAATGTCCAATTGTTCGCCTACGTAACTGTTAATAAATCTCTTGTAAATTTTATCTATTTTTCTTTACTTCATACCAGTTTTATAAAATATTCCAATTGGAGTTATTTTCAGTTATAATAAAGATCTGTCATAAAACTACAGATAATGTACGAATACGAATAGTTTGAGTGTTTTTATCAGAACATTTCCACATGCACTTGGTACTCGATATTTGGCTGTAACTACAATAATTGATTTTACCGCCCGTTGCCGAATTTCAATGGGAATAGACAATGAATCAGTTAACGCTGGCATCATCAGGAGTCGGATGGATGATTCGTCGGAATACACGATTAATTGATTTACTCAGCAATTGCACCGACTGTGAGCAACAGCAGCAACAGCAATAATAGCAACAAGGACAATGGGAGCAACAATGAGAATGAACCTTTTTGGCAACCAATAAAAACGACGGCAATGTCATGACCACAAATGAACGCACAATAATCGTGTTCCATGTCCCCTGATGGCACATAACAAATGTCAGCGTATGTGTGTGTGTGTGTAGTACTAAATAATTATGACCTTGATATGTCAGCGTAGTGGACAAATCGAAAGAATAATCATATAGTTGGCCATCTATGCACAAGTTTGCTCCTGACACGTCAAAGTTCAATGCCCAAAAGCCACAGCATGGAGTTCTTCAACCACTTTGCACCACCATCGCCAGCGCCACGATTACCACCACCACCCAAGTGACTCCAACAATGATGATGAGCAATTAAAGCGAACGCTTCATCAAAATACTTTGGATACACAAACTGAGCTGGCCAAAAAAAACTGCTCAGTGCTGTCTATTGCGCACTAGTTACAGTTACTAGTACTTATAATACTTAATTGAAGGCAACTAATAATCAAATATTGGATTCGAACTATAGCAAATTCGTATGGAAACCAAAAGAGCTGTAAGAAAGTTGTTATCAATTCGATTTATGTAAAGATTTCAAACTTCTTTTCATTGAAATAAAATATGTGGACATTTTTTTGATTGTAAACAATTTTAATTTTTCATGGTTTAAGATTGAAGTCATATTCGGACAATATCATGCAATCAAAATTGATTTCAATCACTTTTTCATTTCACTCAAAAATATCATCAAATATTTAAGAAACATTTTTGAGAAATAAGCTCCATCTTACAATAGGTGTTAGAAGTTGCTTTGAATTTTTCCATTTCATCAAAGTTTTAAGCAAATTTTTCCTTTGGCTTTACCTTAGTTATTATGGATGCTCTGAAAAATCGGGATATTTTTCAGTGTTTCAGGGAATTCATCAGTTTAAACTAGTTCGCAAGAAGAACCAAGTGCCCATCGCCCATTATTTGTTCATTTAACATAAGCCCACAACCAAACAAGTGTCATATGGCACAATCAGAAAACAAATCGTTACACTGCGATAAGATATAAGATATACATATGTACGTTCGGGATAATTTGAAAGCAAAGTGCTCTAGTTCCATTTAAGTATTTCACTGATCCGTAATGTATTTCCTAGATCTTCTAGTATTTTTAACAAAAAAGATCTCAAGACTTTATTCATAAAACTATTTGTTACAGTAATCGTTTTTTTCTTCAGTGTATTTTGGCAAATCTTCAGTGGCGCGAAAATGCACAAATTTTCGCCTTGTTCCGAAGGAAAAATTAATATATAAATCAAAATGTCACAAGTTGTTAACAAGGCAAGTGGCGTCGCCCTTTCATGACCCTTTAGGGACTTGAACTCTTTACAAAATATAAACAAAAATTCAAGCAATACGCCCATTTAACTAGAGAGTTCGAGGCGTGTGATATCATATCTTTATAGCAATTTAATTGCGCATGAAATTCGCCGCACTTTCAGCGAGTGGGAAAAAAACAATTTGCTGAATTTCTCTGGTTGCTTTATCCTTAAAGCCATAGCTTAGTTAATATGAAACGCCCACCACACACGCACGCACACACACACATACGCACACACGGACACACAATCGCCTGGAGCTGCCCAAGAGAATTGTATCTAAATTTAGCTGTCAGTATCCTGTTTGGTTTGGCTAGTGAAATCAATTCGTTTTCAATGTGAGGTTTCTATTCTGATGTTTGATAACGCACTCCCATAAGTGCATTGTCCATAAAAAACCACTTCATTTATTCGTAATATATTTGGTTCCTAAGAGTTATTTCTACAAATAAATGAAAAAGGAATGCGGAATATGGAATCCATCTATACTCTTATGCTCCCAATCTTTTATATAGGTTTTTTAAATATCTTATAGTATAAAATTTGTTTAATTAAGTGAACAAATCATTTGTTGCTTAAGAGTTACTTTACATTTAAGACTTTTTTAATTTGTCGAGAAAACTGCAAACGGTATATGTAAATTATCCATAAATAAACACGATTTTTGAGTTCATAATGCTTATGATGAAATATTTTTAATGCCCAGCTAAAATTTCATAATCCTATACATTAATATGATAATCAGCTTTAAATTATTTCGTCAACTACTTGAAGTATTATACTTATATAATAGCATTAAGAGAGCCTCTAGTGCCTTGAGGATGTTGGATGACGTGTGTGCTACAATTGATATTGGTGCTGGTAATTGCAGTCGAATGTCCCATATTCAAAGTCAAAGTAAACTCGTTGTCGCAACAAAGGGAGAAGCAAGAATGGTGACAGCTTTAGTTGCTTTTGTTATGGCTTAGGCAAGACACTTAGTGCAGCTGACTGACTACCAGGTAACACTCTTTCTCTCCCTCTCTCTCTCTCTCTCTCTCTCTCTCTCTCTCTCTCTCTCTTTCTCAGTCTATTTCTCTTCCACAAACCCCACCACATTCCAGTGGCAGTCAACTTATTGATGCCACACAGCGTTGCACTTAAACGGCAACCGGATAATTTGCTGTCAGGATGGTGCTCTTGATGGTGTTCTTTTGGTTATTGTTGTTGTTGTTGTTGTTGCTGCTGCTGCTGGAATTCGTATCCTTGTCGCATTCGTTAAGCGCACACACGGCAAGTCCTTGTGGCCTTCTCCTTCTGCCAACTGATTTATCCACATCCTGTGACGTGCAATGGCCAAAGTGGCCTCGCTGCGTAATTTGCGTTTGGTTTCATGTCATTTGGCGTCTCGAATGAAGTGCACATTTTCTAATTAAACAGCCAATGGTCAAACTAATGAGTACATCGCGACACATTCACCATTCACTCGCAGAGTGTTTCACTTTCTCTTTACTGGGATTAGTTTTTGCTTTTCAAGTAGTTCAGTAAATTAGTAAAGATTAAAGTAAAAACGAATTCAAATACTTTTGAATTCTTGATTGTTTACCTAAATAAATTATATATTTCAAAATTTTTAACAAATACTCAAGGGCGTCGGCAGCTTTTCAAGCAAGGGGTAGACCTGAAGACCTATAGACCTGAAACTTGGTACACTTAATGGGCATACCATATATAAAGCCTGAGAAAAAATTTAGACCGATCGGGCCATATAAGAAAAAGTGTAAAATATTTTAACAAATCTAAATGTATAGCTAGAGACCTAAAATTTGACATACAATTTAGTTAGGCTAAAATAGAATTTATACTTATTTATTACTTATCTGACTCCGAAAACTATTTTTCAATTTTTGCGCATAAATACACACTTGCAACATGTGATATTTCACGAAAAGAGGCAATAATGGGCAAAAAATATTAATACCATCTCATTATATTTATATTGACAATTAACATTGCGTTAATATAATTTACAACCAACTACAAGCAATCATACTTTTCTTTTTTACCACGGAACACAAAAATATTTAGGTTAGAAATGCTAAAAAACATCACTTTACAGAAGCACATAAAACAAAGTTAAATCACATAAAACAAGTAATTCATGATGACCTTATAATATAAATAGATACCTTTAATTTTGTTTTCCATCTTAATTTTCTTTAAAATTCGACGTATATTTCACTTGATAAAGATTTAAAATGTATTCTTATTTGCAACACGAGCAAAGTGAAAACCTGCGGTAAAATATTCGTTGACTTTCAGGACTTCGTAAAATAGCAGGGCTACAATTAAAACTGTAACACCATGATTTTCAAGTGCAAAAAATAACTCTCTATAATATAACATATAAGGTATTCACTTGACCCTAGCAGCGTTGCAGGTTGAAAACGTTGCAAGCTTGCTGCTTGAACAGCGCTTTACGTGGAAAGCGTTTCGCATAATCAGCAAAATGTAAACAAAAAACAGCCCACTGTGATTATGTGCAACGCGCTGTTCACGCAGCAAGCTAGCAACGTTTTCAGCCTGCAACGCTGCTCGGGTCAAGTGAACACCCTAATATTGTTTTTGCATAACTCTTAAAAAACAAAATTGACTTTCTGCCCAAATCTGGAAGCTAAATCATGTAAAGTTATGAGTGTAGGGGGGGGCAATGGCCCCCCCCCTGCCCCCCCTGCCAACGCCCTTGCAAATACTATAACGGTTTTTTTAGTATAATTCTTAAAGATAATTTCTAAACTAAGCTAAACTTTTTAAGAAGTTTCTTAATTTCTGAAAATAACCGAAATTAAAAATCAAAAAATATAAATTGAGTTTTTCGTGTATTCTTACAGAGTCAAATATTATTGCTTTTTAAGCATATTCCTTATTTTGGATTATTTTATTTGTAATTATTTATAATATATATGCAAGGTTTAATACATAAAAGTCCAATATTTTTGGAAAATTTTTTAAAAGCATTTGATGTGATTCCAAAAATAAGTTTAATAAATCATATTTTTAATACTCATTTTGGGTTGATCTACAATGAATACAATAATAAAACCGATTTAATTTTAGAAATAGTGTGTGATTCTTGTTCTTGTCCAAGGAACCCAATTAACCCGTTTTTTAAACAAATTTAAAAGTTCATATTAATACAATACAAATAAATGAAAATAATTAAAGGGAATTTCTAAACTTAATTTTAAATCGAATCTCATTGCATGTGGCAAATATTAAATCGTTAATTTAAAGCAAAGGGAATTTGAATCTAAATTATATTCAAAAACGAATCTTAATTCAACGCCTCATCTGCAGCTGATGTTAATCATCTGCTGAAGTCATAAACCCAAAGGAAACTTTCCAACTGATGAGATGCTGTATCCCCCAACTAACTATTGCTATCGATTACTTGAACTGGTCATTGCTCTCTATCTCTCTGAAGCACAATCACTTAAAGACTCTCGTGTCCAGTGTTGAGACTATAAAAGTCTTTATTTTCTCTCCCTCAAAATTGAATTGCCAAGTGCTAGTTGCCGCCCATCATTTTGGGCAACTTTTGGCGCTTCGCTTTGATTTAAGTTGATTTTGTTTGGGTTTTGTTCTTGGTAGCGCACTCACTTGAAAATTAATTTAGATCTAAACCGCAGGCAATTGACGCAAGTGCGATAAATGAACCGCAGACCACAGATCTGTCCGTGGAATATGAGGGGGAGTGTGCTGGGAGGATGCTTCTGTCCGCAGCTGCATTGTACTCGTATCCTGGCTAAATACTCCCACTGTGGTCGTCGTCCAATCGCAGATAATTGAATTTATTACCATCGTCATTATGAGCATCATTGTGGTCATCATTATCAACACTCATCCGTCGTCACGTACACTCAGAAAAATACTTATGACATCCTAAAATTAAGTATGTCCTTTCTTGAATTTATGTATGTATTTTGTGTGTTGTTGTGTAACCAACAAAAGACACTATTATTAACTTTGTTACTTGGCTCGATTTTTATGTAATTAAGCTCAAGATTGTTATTATTTTTATGAGAAGGTTTACTAGAAGCAAGTACATTTTGGAATAAGTTTGAGATTTTTCTGTATTTAATCTAGTACGATCTGATCTTGTACAGACTTAAATTAATCCCAAAACGTACTTAAGGCATCACAGAAGATTTTCGGATAGCCAATGTTTAAGTACAAGAATCTTGATTTTTATTCTGAGTGTACTCTGTTGTCTTTTCCCTCATCTTATTTCGTCCTTTCCTTTCGTTTCGTTCCGTTTCGTTTCCTTTGCTTGTTTTTACTTTTGCCCAAATTGTGCGTTATAATTTAATTTTAACACCTCCCCCAAGTTCACGCCTCCTTCATGCTTGCCACTTAAAATGTGGGCGTACCTGGGCGTGGCAAGCAGCAGGCAGCAAGCACTGCTCGTATTTGAATGCTGCAGCATTCATCTACAATAAGAACAACAACATTTTCAACAACTTCGTCGTGCAACAGAGAGGCAGCAACTTTTTCAATTGTTGTTTTGTTGTTGTTGTTGTTGTTGTTTGCACAATGCTCCAGCATCCAACACAAAGAATTACAACAACAACAACAGCGACAACGATGACATCGGCAACAACAACGATGGGGCGACAACGACAACTTTCACAAACCGCTTCATTTTGACATGATGAAGTAAATTGCAATTAACACATACACACACACAAGGACACCCTTACACACACACGCATACTTACACACACACACACACACAGCGTTAAACTTTTGTCCTTGTTGGGCAACTTTTTGGGGCCCACTAGAGTCCATTGTTGGTTTTGGCCAGTTGAGTAATAGCCTCTTTTGACTACGCATATGTTTTTCTAAATCTTTTTACATGTCTATTTATATTTGGATTTTCATGTAATCAAAATAAAATACAAAACTTTTAATTTATATTATTGTCAATACAGCTTTTCGTTAAGAAATCTTTGTTTCTGATAAAAAATATAAAGTTCCATTATTATTTTTTTTATTATATTTAAAATTTTTAGTTTATTAATTCAACTGTATATGTTTAAAGATCAAGTAAGAACGCTTAGATTAATAAATCCGTGATTGTGGGATAAAATTAATTTAATTCGATGTGCAATCTAATCTTTAGAATTGTTTTATATGATTTAATTATTTAATTATTTATTTGCCTATTTTAAAGTAGTTATTAAGAATATTTAATTAGAATTGTAGAATGAATTTCTTCTATAACACTATAACATTAAATAATAAATAGTTTTCTATGAATTTTTAACTCCAATGTTATAAAATTTACGGCATACATTAGTGTAGACTGTAGTGTCTTTTGATTTAATGTGCAAGCTCATGTTCTTTTTATTACTTATTATATCTGAATTAAGCAATGAAAACAAAACAGTAAATTATGTAGTGGATGAAATAAGCTGTGAGCCACTGTATATGTACATATATTTGTAGTCGAAAGATGTTAAAGCCCGACAACCTGCAACTCGCAACTCGCAACTCGTCTCGGAGCATGAGCATTGCTCTCATTTGCGGTCTCCTCCATATGCTAAGCTAAACTTTTTGCTGCCATTTGCCTAATTCAATTTTAATCTACTTGGTTGGGTTAACACTCGCATCCTGCCCGGAAGCAGCCACATTCCCATCCCCATCCCCATCCCCAACCCCATTCCCATCCTACCGAGTCCAACAGAACATGCCACAAATCGCAGCACGCACGCAGCTGGCAGTCAAAATGTCGTTTGAGACCTCTGCAAATTGTCTCCTTTGTTAAAGCATTTGCCTATGCTTTAAATGCTATGCGTGTGGCACACTAATACACACACACACACACACACATACACATGCGTGATACCTTCAATGTGACTGATGAAAACGCATCAATTTCATTACTAATTGGTTTCGTTTTTAGCGTATGCTGCAATCGAAAACCGCAACGGTCGATGGATTGAATGCAACATCGACTGTGTGCAACCGCAGAAAGATACATACATATGTATGTACATAAAAAGCACACAAACATGTTTGCTAGTGTCCGTTTCACAAAGTAAATTGCTTTCATTTTTCTTTTTTGCTTTTGAAATTTTAGAAACAAAGTAAAAATCAATTAAAGTCAACTTTAATTGACAGTTGCTCAGTAGTAAAGTTATAATTAAAATTTTATTTAAAAATATTATATTTGCATATTACAAATTTTGAATTGTGGTATTTGTTTTTTTTTTATACACGATCATTTTTAGCCCAGTTATGACTTATGTACACAAGAGGTTCTTCAAATATATTTATTCCTCGTCCGTATAAGTAATCACAATATTAGCTCTATTCAAAGATTTTTGATTCCGATACCAAAATTTGATACATTTTATTATTGAAAATTTCCTGCTTATAATTAGGATTTTCCTATTTAACGTCCATGGGACCTAAACTGTTTCACAAATTAAGGACTAGACTAAGTTGCCCCTTAGGTAACAGCAAGCTTGTTTAATAAAACGATTAATTTTTTACCAAAAAAAAAAAAAATAAATAAATATAATTAGGATTAAGTATCGTGATCAAAATTAATCTTTGTCAACTTAAAATTTTGGTGACATTTATTCTTCTGTCAACTTATGTTATTATATAATCTAAATGATTCACAGATAATAAATTAACAAATGCTGTTAGCTTAATTTGCAAATTGGCTTATCTTTTTTTTATATATGAGCATATACCCAGGGAAATAAGTATATGTGGGTGATGTTATTCAAAAAAAATATACTTTAAACACAAAATATTTGATGCAGATTTCTTAAAATAATTTTATCATTTAGTTTCCGTTTGAATGACACAAAAATTTTCTTAACCCATTAAGTACCCATGAAAAATTTAGAACTTTTGTAAAAGTGTTTTTTTTTCACTTTTTTCCTCGATTTTTTACAAAAAATATTTTGATGCAAAAAGATTCTTCAAACAATTCTAAGAGTGACTGCAAAAAAAAAATTTTCAAAAATATTTTTGTATGAAAAGGAGGAAAAACTAGTTTGCAGTCACTCTTAGAATTGTTTGAAGAATTTTTTTGCATCAAAATATTTTTTGTAAAAAATCGAGGAAAAAAGTGAAAAAAAAAAACTTTTACAAAAGTTCTAAATTTTTCATGGGTACTTAATGGGTTAAGAAAATTTTTGTGTCATTCAAACGGAAACTAAATGATAAAATTATTTTAAGAAATCTGCATCAAATATTTTGTGTTTAAAGTATATTTTTTTTGAATAACATCACCCACATATACTTATTTCCCTGGGGTATGTATATTTAAATATACTGCTGTCAACTTCATTTTATTAAACTCATGAGCTACACTCTTAATATTTTGATTTGCCTATTTTCTTGTGCAGCGAGACAGACATTTTTCCTAATTTTCGCAATTACTTCAGCTACATTTTACTAGTTTATTAGTTTGATCTATGTATGCCGCATAACCCCAAGAGAGCTGTGAAAATCACCACATGAAAAGCTGAAAAGCCAACGAACCAAGCAAAAATACGAGTACACAAATTTTCTGACTGTAATTTACGTGAAGAGCACGTGAAATTCATTTGGGCGCCGTTGGCTTGTACCGTTAGACTATCCAGTGTTGGGCAGTGCAATGAAGAAATATTATGCTACAAATGTGAGACGACAACACGGGCAAACGAACCCTGGCACAGAGGACAAGTGCTTGTACATATACATAAGAATAACTAGCTCTTAGGACTTGACCCAGGAATGTGAAAGATGTGGATACATTGTTTATACCCTTGCCGAGAGTGTTTTCCTTATATCACGAGTTGAGTCGTTATATATCTATGTAAATTCTAATAGTCTTGAAGATATCTTAATGAAAATTGGAACATATGTTTCTTTTTTGTTGTAGAGAGCACATATCTGAAAACCGACCGAATCGGTTGGGTTAGTCATACAACTGCCATAGAAACGATCGATTAAAATTCTACGCTTACTAAGAAATATTTGTATGTTTCTTGTTATATGTATCCCAACAAAACTTGCACATTGTGTATGTATGTTATTGTCATATACAGCTACTATATAATATATCTGTCATAGAAAAGATCAGTCAGAAATTAAATAAAGGACTTTGAAAGGGTATCAAGTTTTCGTGGTGCCGACAATAACCTTTATTTCTAGTATTTTTTTTCGGTTAACTTTGGGCACGTCTGTTGTCGCATCCCTCACCTCATGCTACTCCATATATGCTCTCACTTAACCGCACGTCGTAGTCATCCATTTTTGGAGGGGGAGTCAACAGACAAACAACTGCAAACGACGACATCAAACACTTTTCTCCTTAAATGTATTTTGTTATTGTTTGGACTTTTCGATTGCCTGCCTGCCTGCCTGCCTGCCTGGTCAGCGTCCATTGTCCATTGTCTGTGCCCCATTTTGTCTGTCCTGGCGAATTGTAAATATTAATGAGGGTTGTTCCTCCCATCAAATAACTTGACAAGCAATCTCCAATCTCTCAACTCTAAAGTGTCTGACATATCTACGTCCACAAAATGTTGCAACAACTTTCAACAGCAGCTAAAAAAAAATTTGCACAAATTCTTTGGCGAAAATGAAATGCAGAATATCTTTCTAATACCCCAAATTGATGTAGAAGGCATTTCCATAAAGCTTAAACTTCAATTCGGAAATTCCTAAAAGGAAAAATGCATTAGAATCTTAAATATTAAAAGCCTCAAAGTCAACTTTTGTATAAATAAATGTTATATAAAAAATACTAAGAATTCAGTTTTGTATCTTTAAATATAGCTTAGCTTTCAAACAATGTTGATTATTATTATTTTATTTATTTATAAATAAATTTGGAATATAATATAAATTTAATAATTAGAATTAATTATACAATAATTCAAGCAATATTAAAGTGATAATAAAAATAACTAAGTGATAACAAATATAAGTTCCAGAAAAAAACCCAATCAGATCAATAAATATTAGTGCTAGTTGCTCCACTCGTCTGGTTGTTGACATGGCCTCTATTCAGAGCTGTCACTGTACTACACTTAAATATGGACATTCTCGTTTTGTTTGTTGGTCAGCTACAAGTTAAGTTGTTTTCCTTTTGTTATCGTTGTTATTGCTGCTGTTATTTTTCTTATTTGTTGTGTACAGTTTTCTTTTGCGGTTGTAGCCATCACAAATTTTTATGCTCGTGTGTCAGTTGGCCCCGCGGCGCTGACCTTGAACTTGGCTCCAACACAGTGTGCCTGCTGCGGGGGGCATGCATCCATTATCCATTCCAGTTGTGGCTTTGCTGCTGCCACTGTTGCATGCAACTCCGTTCGTTTTGAGATGTTCTGTTTGGTACTCCGAATTAAATTCCTTTTAAGCCCATCACATGCATGAAGAGACCCTATAGATTCGGCTACGATATGTACAATAACCAATTTACAAAAGTATATAGTGCACATAATTGGATTCATAATTGAACAATTGGATTCATAAGACAGTTACTCTCTTTGATTTATTTCTATATTCATTTCGAATCGCACTAGTTACATCTACGTATATTGTAGACAGAGATATCAAAATATTATTTTATTTTATATTATATTTCTTTTTTTGTATTAAATTTAGATTATGTTGTCCAATTTTTTCTTAGATTTAATTTTTAGACATATTTTGTACTAAATTCTCTTTAAAATTATTATCTTTTAATGATGATGACCTATTCTCCTAGGTCACTTAAATTGCAGTTCAATCAGTTTGAAATGGCTTTAAATATTTAAAGAGAGCAGGTCGATTTATGGGTATGTGGGAAAATATGGCGCTGTTAACGGCTTAATTTAATGTCGAGTCCTTTTCCTCCTTAGCCCAAATTCCTTATGGGCCACGTTAATTGTTTGGTGTAGTGAGAAGTTAGGAGAGTTCTAATAATAATTACAGAGGCATGTCAAAGACCAGCAAAAAATAGAAAAAAGTCAAAAAGTCACGAGCACGCACACAAATCATTGGTATCAATCTATTACAATTTCTCAGAAACGACCAGAGAAGGTAAGCAAACCGAAGGGGGGATTTGGTTGGGGTAGGTCAAATAGCAGGAAATTAAAAACCATTCGGAGACAGCGGGTCAGCTAAGGCTGGGGCTTTTAGCTTGAGCCTTGACCCTAATGCGGTTGCGTTTAATTTCGACTTGAAGTAATTTTGCATTTTGCTTTTAGAATTTCCTGTTGCTTGATATACAAAGGACACACTCACACACACACACTCACATGCGAAATATGCGCTCACATTTCATGTGCTCAAAGGCAGCAGAAAATGGCGTCACACAGAGACACTTAGTGAGAGAAATATTTGAACACGAACGAAATGAAATGGAATTTACGCATACTGTCAAATGTCGCCTCATCGCATATACAGTATGTCAAGTAATTGTTTTGACAAGAAAAAGAGTGAGTGGTGTTCCATCTTTATTTTTTTAATTTTTTTAATTCATCTATAATAAAGATATAATAAAGATATAGATAAGATATTTTTTTTGGAATAATAAAATATTTAAATTTAACTTTGTGAAATAATTACTTAGCTTACTGTACATACATAAATGACGATCGTATTGCTTTTCCATAACTTATTTTTTTTGTGATTTTTGCATTTCAGTTTCATTGTACAATATTGAATGGTGGAGTGAGAGCTGAATACGAGCATGGGGCAAATAAATAAATAAATAATCCGTTGCAAAGGCTGCAAAGTTATTCATAACAACGGTTAAACTCAATATTTCTTTCAGTTTTTAATAAATGAAAATAATATTGCTGACATCCGCTCTGAATCAGCTCTTTAATGTATTCCAGATTTTTATGTAATTAAATTGTAAATGTGATTCGGTTTGTTGGTAATGTAAATAATTGTTTAATAAAAAAAATCGGGAAAGGCAATAGTGGGGATCCCGACTTACTTACTTCTAATTTCATAAATATTAACACTTATTATTTTGGCGGTGAATTACATATAAAATCGGGCAATATACTAAGTGATGTTCCCCCTTATATACAATAGGGTGTCCCTTATTTAGTCAAAGTCAATATTTTAAAACGCATACGGGCTAGTTCTGTTCATTAGGTCCTAAAGCACTCAGAAATAAATTTTTACCTTAATCGGAGTATGATAACCCGTGCCGACTTGGATCGGAAAATTTTAAAATTATATGGGACAAAAAAATTTTTTTTTTTTTTTAATTTTTTATTTTTTTATTTTGTTCATTAGGTCCTAAAGAACTCAAAACCAAGTTTTCACCTTAATCGGAGTACGAGAACCCATTCAAATTTGCATCGAAACATGAAAAATCATCGAAAAATGTATAATCAGTGTTAGAGATGGGCATGGGCCTCCTTTTTGAGGCACGGCACGGCCCAAGCACGGCTGGTAAAAACTGAGGCCCAACACGGCCCAACACGGGATTTTTTTAAATAGGCACGGCACGGCACGGGCACGGCACGGACAAAAACTTTATTCATTTTTGTCACTTCATGGCGTCACTTTTTTTATTATAATGGCATCAATCGTGCTATCGATGTTGTAAGTGTTCGCAAATTGTGCGATACATCGATGAATTCTACAGCTCAAGCTGACAAACATTCGATAAAACTACGCCAACTTATCGATAGTACCATATTTAAGCATAGTACGCTCTAGCCTAAAATGTTTTTGCAAGGCCAAAACTTCATATAAAAAAAAGGGTTGCAAACATGCTCGAAATTATTTTGTAAGGCCATTTCTAAACGTATGTACGCTGTACCTAAATATGGGCAGCTCAGAATATTTTCTGGCGTTTTACAACACTGTTTGGTCAACAGATGGCAGCTTTATTTTGACCTTTCAAAACATCGATTGAATCGTTGTTTTGGATAGTCGAAATCAATGAACAACAATGGCGGGAAAAAGTAAGCAGCAAAATAAGAGCCGAATTGATGTCTTCGAAAATGAGGAACGAATAAGGCTGATTGAAGAGGTGAGAGAGAGGCCAATCATATGGGATTTAACCGATAAAAAGCATTTTGATGCGACATTTATCAAAAGTGCATGGGAGAGTATTGCAGAGGCGCTTAACAAACCTGGTAAGTTTTCTTGGACTGTTTATGAGACAATATTTAATGGATTACTTTGATTGCAGTACAAGATTGCAAGTCAGCATGGAGATCGCTTCGGGACAGCTACAAATACCACATTAAGGCGTCGGAGAAGAAGCGGGCAAAGAGTGGAAGTGCCGGTGGAGTAGGGCCACAGCCACCATGGCCAATGAAGCGGTTGAATGGCATTTGGCGCCATACATGGCTTTTTTGCCGGAGCTCTTGCTCCTCTTCCGCCTCTAACAACAGAGCATAGGCCGTTTCCAAAAATTATGGTATTGGTCGCTGCTACTTCACAGATCAAGTCCATTTGGTCCATTTTGTCACTTTGATTGTTTGAAATTGTATTTACTTGTTTGTTGTGAACAGCTGACGTAACAGTGTGACCACAGCAGCAAAGAACCAACAATCTCTCAACTTTTTAGTGATTTTTTGGTATTATGCTGTCACACTGAATTCTGTAAGGCCCGACCTCAAAACATCGAACATTTCGAGCGTCCAAAATATTTTCGGCTAGAGCGTACTACGCTTTAAGTTCAAAATCTGTACCGTGCCTACCGTGCCTCCCGTGCCTACCGTGCCTTCCGTGCCTACCGTGCCTACCGACTTTGGCACGGTAAAACACGGCAATTTTTAATAAGGGGCCCAACACGGCCCAACACGGATTTTTTATAAATAGGCACGGCACGGCACGGACACGGCACGGCCCATGCCCATCTCTAATCAGTGTTAAAACACTGGTTTTTCATGTTTCGATGCAAATTTGAATGGGTTCTCGTACTCCGATTAAGGTGAAAACTTGGTTTTGAGTTCTTTAGGACCTAATGAACAAAATAAAAAAATAAAATATTAAAAAAAAAAAAAAAAATTTTTTTTGTCCCATATAATTTTAAAATTTTCCGATCCAAGTCGGCACGGGTTATCATACTCCGATTAAGGTAAAAATTTATTTCTGAGTGCTTTAGGACCTAATGAACAGAACTAGCCCGTATGCGTTTTAAAATATTGAATTTGACCAAATAAGGGACACCCTAATATACAATTGCGAATAATCAGATTGATTTTGATATTTTTTGAGCTGTGGTAGCATGTACAGAATTCTTAATTTTGTCGTCATCTTAGCGAGTCTGTGTGCTTAAGCGTTTAAGCACATTTGTTAGTAAAAATGTATTATAGATGCGGTGAGATGTCATTTGGTGTGGCACTTGAAAATTTCACAAAATTTTATAGCATACTTTTATGCGAGCTGCATAATAAATACGCATACGGCGCGTATGCCCGTCAGCTATAAATGTAATTGCAGCCTGCAAGTTGCTGTGTGTGCGTGCATGTGTGTGTATGAGTATTGAACAGCTTGAAGGTTTATTATAACATTTATGTATGACTTAAATATTTCAATGCGCTTAATGTGGCCAGGAAAGATGATGACAAACCAATCAACCGAAAGAGAGACAGATAGAAAGAGAGAGAGAGAATGGGAGAAAGTTATAAAACGCAACGTCTATTGAGAGGCACGTGTGCATAGCAGTTGCTGTGTCCTTGTCAACATCATAAAGCATCAATATTTTGCCCTGGGCGCCCTAATCTTTGTCTATTTCTGAAGCTGCACCAAGCTTAAGTTATAGCCCACGTGAGGAGCTGATGACGTTGATGTTGCTTGTGTTTCTGTTTCTGTTTTGCTGGTTGTGAATGGAGCATGTCATCATCACCTGGTGAGCGGTAAAGTTAAGTTTATGTGATGGTGATGATAAATAATCTGCCAATGACGACAATTGATATGCGACATTTAATTGGGATCTGTCAGAGACCAAAGCGGGGATATGCTTGGGAAAGGGAGTGGTGCATTTAAAAGGCTCAACAAATTCTGGAAGGCAGCAGCATTTTAGAGAAACTACGAAAATGCAACTGAAGAACAAAGCAAGTGCATTATTAAAGAGTAATTCGAGTATTCGTTTCCTAATTAAATCTCCACTCATTTTCTCTCTCGTTATCTTTCGTCTTGTTGCCTATAATTTGATTTCGTTCTGCGTTCATTGTGCACTCAAAGCTTTAATCGACACAAGGCCCAGTTGCAGTGCTGCAACATTCAGTTTTCAGATTTTACTCTCATCAATTTTCAAAGCACAACCTTTCAACAAAGAAATATGAACGTGCAACGGCCATTGTGCAACGTCCAACGGATCTTAGCAGTGCCAATTATCGAGTGCAATGCGATGCGAGGCATGCAACATGTGTCCCCAACTCCCAGCACTGAAATCTGATGTCGAACCTGTTGCGCAGTCATCGAAACTTTCTCTTTCGCATTTGCAACGCAGCAGATTTGTCAAAAGGACAGACATAATTAAGGTCTCGCCTGACATTGTCCAGGTAGACTCCGAGTAAATCTCTACAGCTCCAAATTGTCATATATAGTACATTGGCTTAAACACTTACTTTGGCAACGGGAAACTTTATATTTCAGTCAGTTTCCTATATGGTCAGTTTCAATTTCTAAAAGAGTACCGAATAAAAATTGATTAATTAATTATTGTCGATTGCCCTTAGTCGACGTTAAATAAATAAATCAATTAATAAATATATAAATAAATTAATTAAAATTTCATTGAGCAAATTAGCATATTTTAACAAATAAAAGTTTATATTTGAATTGAAAATTATTATCCCAAGCAATTTCTTTAAAAACAACGATTGATTATAGTTTGTTGCAGTGTACATATGCTCCGAATTGTTCAGTACAAATAAAACTACTTGTCAGTTTATTCTTCAATGTGACTCAGTAGCAGGAATAAATTAAAAGCAACATCCATAACAACAAGAACAAAAGAAACTAACAAAATGCCGTTTTTTAATTTGGTGTAAAATTAATTTACTGTCTCAGGCAAAGGGACTTGGACTTGGAGTCGAGCTCGAAGCGCGTGGCAAGCTCTAATTGACAGCGGGATGTACCAAGAATTATTGCCACCAATATGTCGGTCGTCCTCAGAGGCGCATTGAACTAGGACCCTGAGGGAGAAGTGGGGTCAGTGCTGCCATTTTGGCTGTTTTATAGTCAGTTTGCCATTCTTTTTAAAAAGTAAGTGTTTACAGCTCATAAAATAATTTCGAATTAATTTCGAATGGTGGTTTGTGAGGACAAAGGTGCCGACAATTTAGCCAAATTCACGCAGATCAATTCAAAGGCCTTAAAAAGTGTTAAATATTTTTAAGATTGTATAATAATATGTATTTTCTTTTGAATTTGTTCAGAATTTGACTAATTTCAAGATCCTATCAATGTTGTTAATATTTAACAGAGAGTTTTTATTAAAAGAATACATTTATGTTCTTTATTTATTTATTGAAATTATTCATGCTTACATATAATTTACTACGCCGGTTACACACCAAATTTTTTTCCACATTTTCTTGTTTTAAGATACACAAAAATACATATCTTCTAACATTTTTTTTTATATAAATTTTTAGCTTTTGTTAGCTACAAAATTTGGGCACCACTAGTGGGGTAAGAGGTTTGTGACCAGGAGGAGGGCGGTGCAGTTGGGTAGACGATGGACGCTGACAAGCTGAACTTAATTCGACAGCTTCGAAGATTTATAAACTTTTGCCAGCCTGACAAACGCTGATGGATGGATCAATGCGTCAATCTGTGGGTGCTGACTGGTCATGTGAGCAAAAAAAAGTCCTGTCTATTGCTGTTTACCGTTTGGATTTTAAACCCAGTGGGAAAATGGGCAGTTGAATTAATCACAATGTCAGATCTAATCAAAAATCTAAAAAAAAAAAGTTTAAAAGTGTTGATCATAATCATCATAATTACAATCCAAATTAGCAGCATCCGCTGCAACGGTCACGTCCTTTACCTCCCCCTCCGCCTCCTCTCGAATCCCGTGATGTCCGCTAATGAGTTTTATTTTAAGGCTCGCCAACGGAAATGAACTTTGGTCCGATAATAATTAACAGCATTTTGTGATTAGATAAGCTATACCCTTTGGTATGGTCTAATTAATATATTCATAATATATAAACTAAAAGACTCTTTTGACAATTTGAATTAAAATAATAAATAGAGGAGAAAATTTAAATATACTTATAATACTTGTACAATAGAGTGGGTTAATTTGAATGGAATAAAATAAGTGTACCAAGCGGTTTTAAAAAATCGTAATCTACGACGAGTTCTAAGAAGGTTTGCCAAGAAACCATGGGCCTAAAATCAAATTACAGCTTCCGATTATAACGAGAAACTTTTCGAGTGCATAAAAAATACTTATTTTGTTTCACTTTAAATTTTTTCAAGAAATTTAAAATTTTTTAAAAATGTAAAAATAAAATAAAAAAATTAAATTAAATTTTTTTAAATTTTGTTTTAAATTAAAAAAAGTTGTATATAAAATTACAAAAATTGCCATTAATTTGCATTTGACCAATTTACGGCTTTTTAGTGCCACGCCCACTCTAATTTTTTTTCCAAAAATGCTTTGAAGTATTGAGAATATATAGTTCAAGTTTCAACCCGATATCTCACCTAGTTCAAAAGTTATAGATATTTACCACCAACATCGGCAAAACGAGCCGCGCAAAATACATACAAATTTTGTACCATTTAATATGTATTTGTACCAATAAACAACCTGTTTAACAGCATGTAAACTGTATTTCTGTTATTTAGCGCAAAGCGCACTGCTTAACTCAAAATGGCACTGCTAAGTAGACAGACTGAGTTAACAGCTGTAAGCGGAGAGCAATGTTATCGATAATATAGCCAGTGCTGCCAACTCTTCGGGTCATGAAAGCTGAGCTAGCCTTTGAAAAAAGCTAGAAATAGCCAGAAAGTTTGGTTGGTAGCTAAAAAAGACGCTAGAGTAGTAAAACGATGTTTGTATTGATTTAATCCAGGGTTTTTAGCTCCGCACAACAATCCCAAATGG